>CM048747.1:13487500-13972500 GCA_026315105.1 Locusta migratoria
GCCATGCACCAAGGCATGTTTAGCCACAGGGTGATCCTCGTTACCAACAAACACTGTCTGCCTGTGTCCATTCATGCGAATGGACAGTTTGTTGCTGGTCATTCCCACATAGAACGCTTCACAGTGCAGGCATGTCAGTTGGTAGATCACGTGGGTACTATCGCAAGTGGCTCTGCCTTTGATCGTGTACACCTTCCGGGTTACGGGACTGGAGTAAGTGGTGGTGGAAGGGTGCATAGGGCAGGTTTTACAACGGGGGCGGTTACAAGGGTAGGAGCCAGAAGGTAGGGAAGGTGGTTTGGGGATTTCATAGGGGTGGACTAGGAGGTTACGGAGGTTAGGTGGGCGGCGGAAAGACACTCTCGGTGGAGTAGGAAGGATGTCATGAAGGATGGATCTCATTTCGGGGCAGGATTTTAGGAAGTCGTATCCTTGCTGGAGAGCCACATTCAGAGTCCGCTCCAGTCCCGGAAAGTATCCGGTGACAAGAGGGGCACTTCTGGGGTTTTGTGGAAGGTTCTTAAATTGGGGAGATGAGGAAGTGGCTCTGGCAATTTGCTTCTGTACCAGACCAGGAGGATAGCTGCGGGATGTGAAGGCTGTTATCAGGTTATTGGTGTATTGGTTCAGGGATTCAGGACTGGAGCAGACTCGTTTGCCACGAAGACCTAAGCTGTAGGGAAGGGAACGTTTGATGTGGAAAGGATGGCAGCTGTCATAATGCAGGTACTGTTGTTTATTGGTAGGTTTGATGTGGACGGATGTGTGTAGTTGGCCGTTGGATAGATGGAGGTCGACATCGAGGAAAGTGGCATGGGATTTGGAATAGGACCAGGTGAATTTGATGGGACCAAAGGAGTTGAGGTTGGAGAGGAAATTCTGGAGTTCTTCTTCACTGTGAGTCCAGATCATGAAGATGTCGTCAATGAATCTATACCAAACTTTGGGTTGACAGGCTTGGGTGTCCAGGAAGGCTTCCTCTAAGCGTCCCATAAATAAGTTCGCGTACGAGGGGGCCATCCTGGTCCCCATGGCTGTTCCCTTTAGTTGTTGGTATGTCCGGCCCTCAAAAGTGAAGAAGTTGTGGGTTAGGATGAAGCTGGCTAGGGTATTAAGGAAAGAGGTTTTAGGTAAGGAAGTGGGTGGTCGGCGTGAAAGGAAATATTCCATCGCAGCGAGGCCCTGGGCATGTGGGATATTAGTGTATAAGGTATGTGTATGTGGGAATGACCAGCAACAAACTGTCCATTTGCATGAATGGACACAGGCAGACAGTGTTTGTTGGTAATGAGGATCACCCTGTGGCTAAACATGCCTTGGTGCATGGCCAGCACATCTTGGCGCAGTGCTACACTGTCCGGGTTATCTGGATACTTCCCACTGACACCAATCCTTCAGAACTCCGGAGATGGGAACTAGCCCTTCAGCATATTCTCTCTTCCCGTTGCCCACCTGGTCTTAACCTCCGCTAAATTCGAATTCCCACCCACCATCTTAACATCTTTGCCTTGGTTCTCTGGACAGAGCCTCTGCCTCAAGTGGCATCTCTGTCTGACTTCTAACTTCCTTGCTTTCTACAGTTCTACAGTATGTCTGCCTAAGTGTACTTGTGTCTGTGTAAATGTGTGGGTGTATGTGCATTTATTTACCTTCCATTTTTTCCCCCAAGGTAAGTCTTTCCTGTCCCGGGATTGGAATGGCTCCTTACCCCCTTCCTTAAAACCCTCATCATTTCCTTTTCCCTGTCCTTCCCTTCTGCCTGATGAAGCAGCTAGGCTGCGAAAGCTAGCATTTTTGTGTGTGTGTGTGTGTGTGTGTTTGTTGCTGTTACTGCCTGTGCCCTTTCGCCTGGTAAGTGTATTTCATCTGTTTTTTACGTATATTTTTCCTTTTAGGAGTTTTTCCTCTATAATATATATATATATATATATATATATATATATATATATATATATATATATATATATATATATATATATATATAATATTATAGAAGGAGACCTTCCAGGTAGGAAAATGGTATAAAATAAAGATTTTTGACTTACCTAAAGTACAGGCTGGTTGATAGGAACACTAAACACACACAAAAACACACAACCATTCGAGCTTTCGCCACCAGTGGTGGCTTCTTCGGGAAAAAGAGGGAGGAAGGAGAGGAGAAAGGGAAGGATACGGGTTTTAAGGAAGTGGAAAAGGAGCCTTTCCAATCCCAGGAGTGGAAGGACTTACCTTAGGGGACAAAATCGAAGGTAAACAAATACACACACTCACATATCCAAACGCAAACACACCTAGACAGACATTTGTAAAAAGCAAAGAAGTTGGACATAGATACCACTTGAGGCAGAGGCTCTGTCCGCAGAACCGAGGCAAAGATGCTGGGCGGGAATTTTAATTTTGTGGAGGTTGAGACCAGGTGGGCAACGGGAGGAGAGAATAAGGTGAAGGGCAAGTTCCCATCTCCGGAGTTCTGAAAGGTTGGTGTCAGTGGGAAGTATCCAGATAACCCGGACAGTGTAATACTGCGCCAAGATGTGCTGGCCGTGCACCAAGGCATGTTTAGCCACAGGGTTGTCTTCATTACCAACAAACACTGTCTGCCAGTGACCGTTCATGCGAATGGACAGTTTGTTGCTGGTCATTCCCACATAGAACGCTACACGGTGCAGTCATGTCAGTTGGTAAATCACATGGGTGCTATCGCAAGTGGCTCTGCCCTTGGTCGTGTACACCTTCTGGGTTACTGGACTGGAGTAAGTGGTGGTGGAAGGGTGCATAGGGCAGGTTTTACAACAGGGGTGGTTGCATGGGTAGGAGCCAGAGGGTAGGGAAGGTGGTTTGGGGATTTGATAGGGATGCACTAGGAGGTTACGAAGGTTAGGTGGGTGGCGGAAAGACACACTTGGTGGAGTGGGAAGGATGTCATTAAGGATGGATTTCATTTCGGGGCAGGATTTAATGAAGTCTTATCCCTGCTGGAGAGCCACATTCAGATTCCACTACAGTGCCGGAAAGTATCTGGTGACAAAAGGGGCACTTCTGGGATTTTTCGGTGGAAGGTTCTGGATTTGGGGGGATGAGGAGGTGGCTCTGGTAATTTGCTTCTGAACCAGATCAGGAGGATAGCTGCGGGATGTGAAAGCTGTTTGCACAGAAACCCAGTCTCTCCCACCTATTCAATCCCCCACTTCCAGCTCCACCCCCCCCCCCCCCCCAAAACCTCACAATCCTAATCCGCACAATCCTGAACCACAACATCCCAATTCAGTAGCCAACTTCTCCTCTAAACCTCTCTCCCATTCTGAAACCTCTGTCCTATCCAAAGGCCGCACCTTTAGTCCCACTCCCAAATTCAACCAAGCAGCCCTTGTCAAAGACCTACTATCCTATACTCGTAGCCTTGGCTACAGATATCACTTTGCCACTAAGAAAAATAATCTTACTGCTGATGATCCAGTTCCCCAAGACATCATTCAAATTGATCCCTGCCTAGAACAGTTCCGTCCTCCATCACAGCGAGACCCACCCGCTCTTCCTCAAAATCACCCCCTTCAAACCTTCCAGGAATTCCTTACTTCCAACCTTGCCTCTCAGCCCTTCCTGAAAAACCTTAATCCTACTCCCAACATTACCGCAGCTGAATCCCGAGCTATCCGTGATCTGAAGTCTGATCATTCCATCATCATTCTCCCTGCCGACAAGGGATCCAGGACCGTGGTACTTGATCGGCGGGAGTATGTGGCTGAGGGACTGCGTCAGCTTTCAGACAACACTACCTACAAAGTCTGTCAAGATGACCCCATTCCTGATGTCCAGGCAGAGCTTCAGGGAATTCTCAGATCCTTAGGCCCCCTACAAAACCTTTCACCTGAGTCCATCAAACTCATGACCCCAACACCACCCCACACCCCTACTTTCTACCTACTTCCTAAGATTCACAAACCTAATCATCCAGGCCGGCCGATTGTGGCTGGTTACCAAGCCCCCACAGAATGAATCTCTGCATACATAGACCAACACCTTCAACCCATCATGTGCAGTCTCCCATCCTTCATCAAAGACACCAACCACTTCCTCGATCGCCTGAAATCCTTACCCAGCCTGTTACCTCCTGAAACCATCCTTGTAACCATTGATGCCACTTCCTTATACACAAAAATCCCACATGTCCAGGGCCTCACTGCGATGGAGTATTTCCTTTCATGCTGACCACCCACTTCCCTACCTAAAATCTCTTTCCTTAATACCCTAGCCAGCTTCATCCTAACCCACAACTTCTTCACCTTTGAGGGCCAGATATACCAACAACTAACGAACAGCCATGGGAACCGGGATGGCCCCCTCGTACGCAAACTTACTTATGGGATGCTTAGAGGAAGCCTTCCTGGATACCCAAGCCTGTCAACCCAAAGTTTGGTACAGATTCATTGATGACATCTTCATCATCTGGACTCACAGTGAAGAAGAACCCCAGAATTTCCTCTCCAACCTCAACTCCTTTGGTCCCATCAAATTCACCTGGTCCTATTCCAAATCCCATGCCACTTTCCTTGATGTTGACCTCCATCTGTCCAATGGCCAACTTCACACATCCGTCCACATCAAACCAACCAAACAAACAACAATACCTCCATTATGACAGCTGCCATTCATTCCATATCAAACGTTCCCTTCCCTACAGCTTAGGTCTTCGTGGCAAAAGAATCTGCTCCAGTCCTGAATCTCTGAACCAGTACACCAATACCCTAATAACAGCTTTCACATCCCGCAGCTATCCTCCTGATCTGGTTCAGAAGCAAATTACCAGAGCCACCTCCTCATTCCTCCAAATCCAGAACCTTCCACCGAAGAATCCCAGAAGTGCCCCTTTTGTCACCGGATACATTCCGGACTGGAGCGGACTCTGAATGTGGCTCTCCAGCAGGGATAAGACTTCCTTAAATCCTGCCCCGAAATGAAATCCATCCTTAATGACATCCTTCGCACTCCACCAAGAGTGTCTTTCCGCCACCCACCTAACCTTCGTAACCTCTTAGTCCATCCCTATGAAATCCCCAAATCACCTTCACTACCCTCTGGCTCCTACCCATGCAACCGCCCCCGTTGTAAAACCTGCCCTATGCACCCTTCCACCACCACTTACTCCAGTCCAGTAACCCGGAAGGTGTAAACGATCAAGGGCAGGAGCCACTTGCGATAGCACCCATGTGATTTACCCACTGACATGCTTGCACTGTGAAGCGTTCTATGTGGGAATGACCAGCAATTAACTGTCCATTCGCATGAACGGTCACAGGCATACAGTTTTTTTTGGTAATGAAGACAACCCTGTGGCTAAACATGCCTTGGTGCATGGCCAGCATATCTTGGAGCAGTGTTACACTGTCCGGTTTATCTGGATACTTCCCACTGACACCAAACTTTCAGAACTCCAGAGATGGGAACTTGCCCTTCAGCATATTCTCTCTTCCCGTTGCCCACCTGGTCTCAACCTCCGCAAAATTAAAATTCCCGCCCACCATCTTTAACATCTTTGCCTCGGTTCTGTGGACAGAGCCTCTGCCTGAAGTGGTATCTCTGTCCAACTTCTTTGCTTTTTACAAATGTCTGTCTAGGTGTGTTTGCGTTTGGATATGTGAGTGTGTGTGTGTGTATTTGTTTACCTTCCTTTTTGTCCCCTAAGGTAAGTCCTCCCACTCCTGGGATTGGAATGAATCCTTTTTCACTTCCTTAAAACCCATATCCATCCCTTTCTCCTCCCCTTTTTTCCTCTTTTTCCTGAAGAAGCTGCCACTGGTGGCGAAAGCTTGTATGTGTGTTTGTGTGTGATTATTTGTGCCTATCGACGAGCCGGTCCTTTTGGTAAGTCATCCGATTTCTATTTTATATGTATATAATATAGAGGAAAAATTCCTAACAGGAAAAATATATGTAAAAAATAGATTAAGTCTACTCACCAGGCGAAGGAGCACAGGCAGTGATAGTAACAAATAAACACACACACACACACACACACACACACACACACACACACACACACGCGCGCGCGCGCGCGCAACGCGCGCTAGCTTTCGCAGCCTAGCTGCTTCGTCAGGCAGAAGGGGAGGGGAGGGAAAAGGAAATGATGAGTGTTTTAAGGGAGTGGGTAAGGAGTCATTCCAATCCCGGGACAGGAAAGACCTTTGGGGGGGGGGGAGAGGGTAAACAAATAAACTCCTTCCCCCTCCCCTAAGTCTTTCCTGTCCCGGGATTGGAATGACTTCTTACTCACTCCCTTAAAACCCTCATTTCCTTTTCCCTCTCCTCCCCTTCTGCCTGACAAAGCAGCTAGGCTGCGAAAGCTAGCGCGTGTGTGTGTGTGTGTGTTTTATTTGTTACTATCACTGCCTGTGCTGTTTCGCCTGGTAAGTAGACTTCATATATTTTTAGACACACACACACACACACACACACACACACACACACACACACACACACACACACACACACACATATATATATATATATATATATAACCTGTGTCTAAATGTGTTCACCGATTCAGAGATAGTGATCTACCAAAAAATTTTTTACATTTTAGTTAGCAATTTGGCCAGTTACTAAACAGATATTGCAAACTGAAGTTTGTACTGCAAAGGAACTAAGCCTATTAAACTATACAAGAGGAGTTAAGAAGTAGACTATCTTTCAAACTGCAGTGAGAGAAGTAACAAGAGAAAATCAGTTATAAATTATATTAGGGTCATTCCATACATGAGTACCTACATTAGAAAAACTACGGAATATAACTGTCCTATCTCCAACCATTGTTGAGAAAATTATGTTTGAAGTCAAAGGTGTGTATGCGATCAAAAGTCAGGTTCCACAATCCCCATCTTCAGAGGGCTACTGCTAAATGAGGAGTTGACCTATGTACCTCAATTTTTTTATGCATCACATATGTAGAGCACTAAGTTGATATATGATATAAAAAGTGAGAAACATCAATTAGATTGTTTATGAAAAATGTTGAAAAATACACTGCAGTATAAATTCATGATTTTAAAAACTTCATAACTCTGCCTATAAAAACAGTAAAGCCCACAATTTTGGTACCGAGCTGCAGCTCTTCAGTCCTAGTGTTAATTATAAAAAATAATGGAAAGCATATTGCATTGCATTTAATAGTTCTTACTTTCAGTTAAAAGTTTAATTTCAACACTCCATCAGGAAAAATGGTTGGTTTTGATGAACTTCAAAGTCCTGGATGGGTACGTAGACAGTTGAATCTGAACTTAATTTTTTGTTAAATGTTTAGGTATTTGGTAGCAATCTTAGATGCAAACAAGAATATCCTAACTCACTTCATAGATCAACAATAACATGAAAATGCCTTATACATATATCAATTTTCAGCAGTACTGGGTATTATAACATGAAAACCATGGGTATTCCTAGAAACATTGTTCTGATGGTTGATATATGGTTGACCTGATAGTGATAGCTGAAAACAGTTATCATGCATTTACTTAATAAATATGTTATATTTAACTTTTTATCAGCTTGTGTGCATAAATGAAGCAATATAAAGGGTATCCTTACTCTATAACTATATATTAAAATGACAAAACCATGAAATAAAATTGATAGAGCAAGAATGAAAGTCATATGTATGTAGCATAAACCAACATATAGCCTAATACGCACATACTTTTCAAAGAACACACAATCAAATTTGAAGATACAAAAAGAAACATCTTTGCCATAACCTTGTATTTCTCCTAAACTGGTCTCAAAACACAAAAAGGTTACCTAAAGGTGAGAGACAAGATCTTTTCATAAAACTTACCATCTAACTTATATAATTGGGCACTGTGGCTTTGTAATGATGGGACACTAACCTTGCATATAATGCTGGAGAAGGGGACTCAACATATGTCTTTCCTATTGGGTCATTTCAATAACTGACACAGCAGTAGACACAGATAATTTCAACACGTCTAAATTCATGGGATACCTGGGAAATGTGACCTACACAACACTTTTCATCATATCTGAAACCCACATCCTGCCCCACCCAGAAGAATTTTCAGTAGTTCCCATAGCAACAGTGGTCCCATTTGCTTCTGTTGAAAGCCTCTTCATTAAAATGAGGTTAGTAGAAATGCCTAGAAAAGCATGGTGCAACCTTGTTCCTGGAAGTCTTCACTGCACTTTATATGCCTCCCAAAAAACCTTCGCATGACGATCTGTGAAGATACAAAGAACATCATAATGCCCTGGATATTGTTGAGTGACCAGGTATACAGGTTTTCTGGTGTCAATATTTAATGGGATGGAAATGTAGCCTGCAAACTGGCTCTTCTAGCTAGGCGTTTTACAGTCCCTCTGTAATACCAGCACGGGGTTCTTCCCATGGCACATAGCAAAAAAGTGCCATTCTTCTTCAATACCAAAATCTTCTTGATGGTAAATTAAATTTGTGAGGTTCTCGTAATTATTATACTGCAAAGCAGCACCATCACTGAAGTATATTCTCTAGTGTTAAATGCAAGGTCAATGTCCCATCATTCCAAAGCCACAGTGCCCGATTATATAATTTAGATGGTAAGTTTTTATGAAAAGATCTCTTTCACCTTTAGGTAAACTTGGTGTTTTGAAACCAGTATATTAGAAATACAAAGTTATAGCAAAAATGTAAAGGCTTCTTTTTGTATCTCCAAATCTGACAGCGTGTTCTTTGCAAAATATTTGTATATTAGGCTATATGTTGGTATATGTTACATAAAGGTATATTTCTTCATGAATTTCATTATTGCTTTAATTATCGATTTTATTTCATGATTTTGTCATTTTAATAGACAGTTATAGAGTAAGGATACCCTTTATATTGTTGCATTTGTGCACACAAGCTGACAAAAAGTTAAATATAACATTTATTAAGTAAATTCTTAATAACTGTTTTCAGCTATCACTATTATACAGTTCTGTCCTTCAGCTAAATCATATACAGTTTGAGATCATTGTTTCAAGGAATACCCATGGTATTAATGTTCTAATACCCAGTAGTGCTGAAAATTAATTATACATATATATGGCATTTTCATGGTTTTTTTTTTTTTTTTTTATCTATGAAGTAAGTGATTTAAGATATTGTTGTTTGCATCCAAGATTGCTACCAAATACCTAAACATTCCAGGAAAAATAAGTTCAGATTCAACTGGCTATGTACCCATCCAGGATTTTGAAGTTCATCAAAATCAACCATTTTCCTGATGGAGTCAACTTTTAACTGAAAGTAAGAACTATTAAATGCAATGCAATATGCTTTCCATTATTTTTTTATAATTAATACTAGGAGTGAAGAGCTATAGCACCAAATTGGGGGCTGTACTGTTTAGATAGGTAGAGTTATGACTTTTTTTTATAAATCTTTAATTTATACTGCAGTGTGAAAAAAGTGTACTTTTCATAAACAAACTAATTTATGTTTCTCACTTTTTATATCACATATAAACTTAGTGCTCTACATAGCCTATGTGATGCATAAAAAAAATTGAGGTCTGTAGGTCAACTCCCACTCCCATGAACGACAGACATTGCCGAGGTGGGGTGGCTTGCGTGCCTCAACGATACAGATAGCCGTACCGCAGGTGCAATCACAGGGGAGGGATATCTGTGGAGAGGCCAGACAAAGGTGTAGTTCCTGAAGAGGGGCAGCAGCCTTTTCAGTAGTTACAGGGGCAACAGCCTGGATGATTGACTGAGCTGGCCTTGTAACGTCAGCTAATGTGGCTTTGCCACACAGTTACTGCGAACGACTGAAAGCAAGGGAAAACTACAGCCATAACTTTTCCCGAGGACATGCAGCTATACTGTATGATGGCATCCTCCCGGGTAAAATATTCCCGAGGTAAAATAGCCCCCCATTCGGATCTCCGGGCGGGGACTACTCAGGAGGACGTGATCATCAGAAAAGACAACAATGGCATTCTACAGATTGGAGAGTGGAATGTTAGATCCCTTAATCTGGTAGGAAGGCTAAAAAATTTAAAAAGGGAAATGAATAGGTTGAAGTTAGATATAGTGGGGATTAGTGAAGTTTGGTGGCAGGATGAACAGTATTTCTGGTCAGGCGAGTACAGGATTATAAATACAAAATCAGTTGGGGGTATTACAGGAGTAGGTCTCATAATGAATAAGAAAATAGGTATGCGGGTAAACTACTATGAGCAACACAGTGATCGCATTATTGTAGTCAAGATAGATACAAAGCTAACATCGACCACAGTAGTACAGGTTTATATGCCAACCAGCTCTGCCGATGATGAGATCTAAGAAATATATGAGGAGCTAAAGGAAATTATTCAGACAATTAAGGGAGAGGAAAACTTAATTGTTATGGGAGACTGGAATTCGGTAGTAGGACAAGCAAGGGAAGTTAGGTGAATATGGTCTGGGCAAAAGGAATGAAAGAGGAAGCCGCCTGGTAGAATTTTGCACAGAACATAATTTAGTTATAACAAACACCTGGTTTAAGAATCACAAAAGATTGTACACATGGAAAAGACCGGGAGAAACCAGATAGATTTTATAATGGTAAGACAGATTTCGGAACCAGGTTTTAAACTGTAAGACATACCCAGGGGCAGATATAGAATCTGACCATAACGTGTTGATTATGAACTGTAGGCTGAACCTAAAGAAACTACAAAAAGGTAAGAAAATAAGAAGATAGGACCAGGAAAAATTGAAGGAACCTGAAGTTCTTAAGAATTTCAGAGGGAGCTTTAGGCAACAATTGACAGAAACGGGTGGAAATAAAACAGTAGAGGAGGAATGGGTAGCATTGAGAGATGAAATAGTGAAGGCTGCAGTGGACAAAATAGGTAGGAAGGCAAGACCTACAAAAAACCTTGGATATCACAGGAGATACTAAATTTAATTGATGAAAGGAGAAAGTATAAAAATGCAGTAAATGAAACAGGCAAAATGGAGTACAGACGACTAAGAAATGAGATTGACAGGAAGTGCAAAATGGCTAAGCAGGAATGGCTAGAAGCCAAATGCAAATCTGTAGAAGAATGTATAAGAAGGGGAAAAGTAGATACTGCCTACAGGAAAATAAAGGAGACGTTTGGGGACAGGAAGGGCAGCTCTATGAATATCAAGAACTCGGATGGGAAACCAGTTCTCAGCAAAGAAGGGGAAGCTGAAAGGTGGAAAGAGTACATAGAGCAGCTCTACAAAGGAAATGAACTTAGAGACGATGTTGTAGGAAGGGAAGAGGAAGTAGATGAAGATGAAATAGGAGATACTATACTGAGAGATGAATTTGACAGAGCCTTGAAAGACCTAGGTCGGAGCAAGGCCCCAGGAGTAGATGACATACCCGTAGAGCTATTAAAGTCTCTGGGAAAGCCAGCCATGACAAGACTATTTGAACTGGTGTGTAGGATGTATGAGACAGGCGAAATACCGTCAGACTTTAAGAAAAATGTAATAATCCCCATTCCAAAGAAATCAGGCGCAGACAGGTGTGAAAATTACAGAACCATCAGTTTGATAAGTCATGGTTGCAAAATTTTAACACGAATTATCTACAGGAGAATGGAAAAGCTGGTAGAAGCTGACCTCTGGGAAGATCAGTTTGGATTCAGAAGAAATGTAGGAACTCTGGAGGCAATACTCACTTTACAGCTTATCCTAGAAGATTGATTAAGATAAGGCAAACCTACATTTCTAGCTTTTGGAGATTTGGAGAAGGCTTTTGACGTTGTTGGAATAAACTCATTCAAGCTCTGAAGCAAGCAGGAATAAAATATAGGGAGCATAAGGTTATTTACAACTTGTACAAAAACCAGACAGCAGTTGTCAGATTTGAATGGCATGAAAGAGATGCAGTGGTTGGGAAGGGAGTAAGACAGGGTTGTAGCCTTTCTCCAATGTTGTTCAATTAGTACATTGAGCAAGCTATAAAGGAAAGCAAGGAGAACTTTGGTGAAGGAATTAAACTTCAGGGGGAAGAATTAAAAACATTGTGTTTTGCTGACGACATAGTAATTCTGTCAGATACAGCAAAGGACCTGGAAGAGCAATTGAACGGAATGGACAGTGTGCTGAAAGGTGCATATAAGATGAACATTAACAAGAGCAAAACTAGGGTAATGGAGTGCAGTCTAAGAAAATCAGGTGATGCTGGAGGAATTAGATTAGGTAATGAAGCAATAAAGGAGGTAGATGAGTTTTGTTACTTGGGCAGTAAAATAACAAATGATGGTCGCAGTACAGAGGATATAAAATGCAGAATGGCAATGGGTAGAAAAGCATTCTTGAAAAAGAGAAATTTGTTAACATCGAATATTGATTTAAGCCTAAGGAAGTACTTTCTGAAGGCATTTGTATGGAGTGAGACATGGACGATAAACAGTGCAGTCAGGAGGAGGATTGAGGCTTTTGAAATATGGTGCTACAGAAGAACGCTGAAGTTTAGGTGGGTGGATCGTGTAACTAATGAGGAGGTACTGAACAGAATTGTGGAGAAAAGAAACTTCTGGCATACCTTGACTAAAAGAAGGGATAGATTGGTAGGGCACATTCTTAGACATCAAGGAATTGGGAATTTAGCGTTGGAGGGAAGTGTATGGGACAACAGGTCAACTCATCACTAAGCAGTAGCCCTCTGAAGATGTGGATTTGGGTGCCCGACTGTTTATCGCATACACACTTTTCAGACTTCAATTTTCTTAACAATGGTCGGAGATAGGAAAGTGGTATTTAGTACTTTTTCTTTTAAGACATGTAGGTCCCCCATGCACCAAATATATACAAATTCTGAAATCGTCACCCTATTCGCCAAAATATCTGATTTTCCATGGAATGACCCATTATTCATGAGGGAGGTACATGACAGTGTAATTCCCAAGAGTTCCTGGAAATTACCAACGACTGTACTATAGCATTACAAAAGTATAATTATGATTTAGGGAGCATTGTCAAAAGCAATACTGCGTATTTTGGTAACATAAACCTACATTGTATGTACATCTTCTGTTGCTACAATGATAAGTATGGATACTGAAGAGCAATTATTGACTTTCGGTTCCGACAAAACATTGTTCTAAACGTAAATCAGTGAACCAAATGGCACAACTTGTTACACGAACCACGAAAGAACATGTGGGGTAATTGAGACTCTTCAGTTAGTGCTAAACTGTCGACAGATGACACCCCAAAAACAGTACCATAGCTTACATCAACTTTGCCCTCCAAACCAGATTCATGGTACGAGGATTGCAATGCCAAATACTCAATAAAACCAGAAACATTCCACTTCAGCGGCAGTCAAATTAATGCAAAACTGTTGCCAAAGTATACAGCAAACTTGGCTTAGGCACCTGTTTGTGCAAGATATTAATGCCCTACCATTCAGTACTGATCCCCACCGAACTTTGGCTATAAATTTGGAGATCCTCGTAATTGTGGCTAATAAATAGAAGTAGTAGCAACTGGAACGTTCTTAGTCCTACTGTATACAAGACTGGAAGAAAACAACAGATACGGTACCACTCATCTCTGTATAAAGCAAAAAGGCACTTTATAAACTACGAGATGAGGAACACACAAAGCTATACGTAAACATAAATCTTTTGCTTATCAATATTGGTTCAATCTTTCACAGTTTCAAATAAATGCTACCAACACTACACATAACTACGGTACCTATTCTGCCACATTAACGGGATGCGCGATGAAACTACCAACTCCTTGTATTCAAGGCAAGAATCTTTTTAAAGCGCAATTGTGCACTGTGATTAAGTGATTGTGTCAGTTAGTGAGCGTTATCGTGCAAAACAATAGTCATAAGCATCACCATACAAACAACTATTCTATTTATTATAAAAGTGCCTAAGTTGGTAATGCGAACTTTTCCACCAATAGCAAACGAGAATTTATCCAGCTATTGTTTCACACACCTTGTACTCGCCCAAAAACTTCGAAGTCCACGGAAATCATATCCTTCATTTGTGCCGACATTTTTGTACGTGTTACTTCTTCTTCACGCAATGACTTGTGATACGACACCAAGCTATACCGCCCGAAACACGCCAACAAACTGCCGGCCAGAACTGTTGCTGCGCACGCTCTCATTTGTTTTCCAAAGATATTAATACAGAATTAATTGTTGGCAAGGATATAACTAGAAGTTTAACGTGTGGAATAAACGCAGTCTGGGCAACTTTAATTTATTGAATATTTTTCTTTCTCCTTATTTTCAATGCTACATAATTATTCTTTCTTGATTTAAAATGCGTCAAATTTGCCGATAGTTATCATATTTTAAAGAAGAAGTTTAAATTTTTTGTCAACAGTCTCTACCTCTGACACGTGAGCTTTGATCACCGGCTAACAGATGGTGCTGAAGGACGCTCCACGCTGTCATGACAGGTATGGTAAGATCGGAACAAAATATACATCTAGCAGAACGCTTTCACATTCGGTAGTCGGCGACGCGATGGCAACAAAATTCGTAGTTGTGCGTGACACTCGGTGCTGATCACTTCATTCGAATCACCAGTTTGAGATTTGTTGCATTGATATTTGAAAATTAAGTTATGTTAGTTGCAATGAGTGCATTGCTCGTGTCAATGGTTGAACTGTCAAACATATTTTCAGTTCTAGCTCTTTTGATATGTTTTTGTGCTATGATTTTATTTATAATGAGGTGAGTACAATATTTAAAATGTGTTTTTTAAAATTATTTTGTCAGTTGTAGTCTGTTATATATTTAAAGTTTATGAATTGTTTTGAAGTTCGAATTTTCATATTTTCCGTTCAATAATACTGTCATCTAATATAATACAAGTTAGTTTGCCCCTTATTATTAATACACATGTTACTATTTTTCGTGTGTGAGGTGCCTAACCTGCTCATGGTGACAGCGTATGGTACTTTCTTGATGTAAACAAATAGCAGCTGAGCGCTGAAAGCTAGATCTGCATTTGGTTGAAACAATTAAGGGAGTCCCATCCATGTGCGTTATATGAAATCTAATCATTTTAACATTTCATCTTGTTCGTTTATGATGTATTCGAAATAGGTCTAACATGTTACGCCATTAATTCTAAATCTGTCCTAAAAAGCAGCTTCTTTATAGTATCGTGCAGTATGGATTGTGAAATCACATGGAATACAAGAGAAATTCATGTCTTTTGTTTTGGAAAAAAAAAAGTTTGTGATTGTTATTTATTCGGTTCAACAGAGCTTATTGAGTCTGCTTTATGCAGGAGAATTGATGTGATTTTACTAAATGGAAAATTTTTTACCATAATGTTTTAGGTCAGTTTTATATAGCCTAGTATTTCTTATTGTTATCACCCTGGATATAGTTTTACTTTGACCTGTACAGCGCTTAATAATTTGTTAATTTGGCTTCGTATTACATTAATCTTGTTCCTTAAGATGGTAATTTGTTAACGAAAGTAAGTTTTCTGTATGTGCAGTATCGTAAATAAAACCCTCAATACAGGTTAATAGTCACTTTCGGTCCCTCTGCTAAACTTTATTATGGGTCGTCCATGTATTGCCCTTGTCGGACGTGTGTGTGTGTGTGTGTGTGTGTGTGTGTGTGTGTTTGGTTTTTTTAATAGTGAATATATTAGGTGGTAGTATGCACGAATTGTATTAAATGCCATATAACATGTCTATTTTTTTAATACAGAGATACGGCTATTTCTTTAGGTACTAAATTAAAGCAAAAGTAAATGAGAGCACTTTCACAGCTTCTGCTGTCGGTCCTTGGTAGAACATTATATTGAATTAAAAGCACAATTTTTTCTGTTCTACAAGAAAATTTTTATTTAGTTACTTGGTTTTCGGCGTAAAAGGCCTTCTTCAGACATTAGTCTGTAGATCTTAAACAAAATTTTGATTTTCATTCAATATGATGTTCTATCAAAGTCAACAAATCTATATTCTACCAAGAACCTACGGAAGATTCAGCGAAAAATCCTCGTTTGTCTTTAAGGTTTTGGGTTACCTAGTACTAGCTGTATCTCTGTACTCAACAGAAAATGAACACATGCTGTACAGCATTTTGCAATAACCTACTACAACCTAAGATATTTATATTCCTCCTGAAACACCGTGTATTGCAAATATTGTCAGATGGATTTTATTATGTGAATTGGTATTGCACTAAAGTTTACCCGTCCACCTGTCTAACGACTTGCCCCACGATTTAATTAAAAATAACTCCCATTCATTTGAAACATTGATCGTATGTGTGGGAGTACTGATGGCACTTTGTAAATAGCACAGAGTAATGTCTGTGACAGCTGGAGGCTTATTACCTGGAATATTCTTACCGTATTATGATAGGAGCGTTAGTATGCCGGTAGTTCTTAAATCGTAACAAGCGTAAACATTCATAGTCAGCTTCTCAACATTTACCAAAGTAATCGTCGAAGGTACTGGTTCCCATTCTAAAACAGTGAGAGGACCCTTTTCTGTTCATATTTGTGGATGCATTCAGTAGCGAACAGACGAAGAACCTCGCGGAGCGCAATATTGGGAAAGCTCTTCCTCTCCTTTATATCGCACATTATCTTCCATTATTGGACTTTATACTAGCTGGCAAAAAGTACTAATTTTTAACGCCCCTGAAATTTCCGTGACGCGGTTTGCGTCATGACCCCCTCTGTGGGCACCCCTGCTCTCATATAATTGTACGTACTAGTTATTTTTCATACAGTGTACAGAGGTAGTCTAGTACCATTTTCTCTCTGGGTCCTATCACTTTAACGGTCCATACCAATCGTAGGATTACGGCGCCGTTTTAACATTACTAATGTTGTATGGTTTGTTTGGTGTTTATTGGCGTTGATGATTCGGTGCGGCGCTTGCTCGTTTTGCAAATTTCGTTTAAAGTGGTATGTTTTTGGATTTTTTAAGTTTGTCCTGAACAGTCACAAACATCGAAAGGATTTACAAATACTGATTGCGATTAATGTTACGTTCTACAAAACCATGGCTTGCTAATATAATAATCTTGACTGTAGTACCAGGTTTTTAATAGCACTGTATGTCTTCTCATAGTATAGGGTGTTTAGGAAAAATTCTCCTTGAAGACATATACTTGCGGTTAATTTTATTTTCAAGAGAAAGGTACGTTTTATAAGAGTATATAAACTTTCAGAGATGGTGTTGAAGTGTAAATACATAGATTTGAGATATATATATATGGCATCTGTTCTTTCGGACATGTCCGAAAGAACAGATGTGACTTTTCATTCTGCAGTCATTATCAATATTCACTGAATGTACGACATTAATTGTAAATGGGTAAAGTTGAAGATGTGTACTCAGCCGGGATTCGAACCGGCTCTACTGGTATCTAGGCAGTTGCGCTGACCCCTATACCACTGGGAACACAGCAGATTACCACATCTGCACGGAATTACTCAAGCACGCCTCCCGTCAAATACAAATTCGCAATTTTAGCCTGCCCACTAGAACACAAACTTGTCACTTTGTACTAATTCCCGTTAAAGTAAGGGCCTTATAGTCCCTCCGCATTGAAGAAAGGATTATTGCCCGTCATAAATATATACAGGGTACATCACCTAACACTTCCACCGCAGATATTGCGGAAACGGAAAGTGCGATTAACGTGCAGTTTTCACAGAATGGATTGGTAGTCAGGGGCTCGTATTTTTAGCCAAGAAACAGATTGTAATATTACTTAGAAAGTGTATTTTTAATGCAAACAGTTTTCATAATGGAACAATGGATGTTTCTATCATGCACTGTAATTTCTGACACCAAATGTGTACAAAGAAATTTGAATGACATCACGTTCAGTTTGGCAGCTACATCCGTTAAGTTTCGGGGGCGGAGACTTCGATAGTGTAGCTAACTGGGCGAGTGACTAGCCCCTGTGGCATGGCCCACTGTCTCTTGACCACCAGCCAGTCAGCTACGCTGTCGTAGCCTCCGACCTCAGAACTTTGAATGGTTGTACCTGCCAAACTAAACGCAATAAAAATGTCATTCAAAATTCTTTGCACACAGCTGGTGTCAAAAATTCCATTTCATGATAGAAACAACCATTGTTCCATTTGGAAAAATTGTATGTTTGTAAAAATACATAGAAAGTGTATTTTGAATGCAATCTGTTTATTGGCTAACAATGAGTTCTTGACTACCAATC
Source organism: Locusta migratoria (assembly GCA_026315105.1). Taxonomy (NCBI): domain Eukaryota; kingdom Metazoa; phylum Arthropoda; class Insecta; order Orthoptera; family Acrididae; genus Locusta; species Locusta migratoria. Next base: position 13,505,691 of record CM048747.1, read on the forward strand.
CATTCTGTGAAAACCGCACATCAATCGCACTTTACGTTTTCGCAATATCTGCGGTGGAAGTGTTAGGTGATGCACCCTGTCTATATTTGCCGATGACGGGCAATAATCCTTTCTTCAATGCAGAGGGACTATAAGGCCCTTACTCTAACGGGAATTAGTACAGTGACAAGTTTGAGTTCTAGTGGGCAGGCTAAAATTGCAAATTTGTATTTGACGAGAGGCGTGCTTGAGTAATTCTGCGCAGATGTGCTGATCGCTGTCACCAGAGCTGGGTACATGTTTTCAACTTTACCAATTCGCAGTTAGTCATACATTCCGTGAACATTCTCCTCTGAATGCGATAATATATTGTTGGCTCCCACTTACATAGGTAGAAATGACCATCAGAATAAAATACGAGAAATCAGAGCTCGAACGGAGACATTCAGGTGTTCTTTCTTCCCACGCACTATTAGAGAATGGGAGATAAATAGTATAACGGTGGTTCGATGAAGCCTCTGCCAGGCACTTAAATGTGATTTTCAGAGTATCCCATGTAAATATAAATGTAGACTATGACGATAGATTTGAGGTAGGAGACGTACTCGGGGAAACAAGTCGAAAGACAAAAGCCCAAATACGTTCCTCGTTAATCTTGTGCAGTGAAACTAAGGGTCTCTTACCTGGTAATCCTGATGGCGACATGCAGAATTCCCATAGAATTGTCGGTAGTATCTTCGGGTAAAGTTTCCTATCGATGGACTGGTTGCAGCAAGCAAGCGAGATGAGGAGCTTGGTGGGAAATGTAAAAGACGACCTGGGGTTACGGGAACCAGGTATTTAGAGCATCACTTGTCAATGTGGAATGTCATACATTGGCCAGACCACCAGAACAGTGGACATCAGGTGCAAGGAACATCAAAGGCACACCCGATTAAGCCAAGTGACAAAATCAGCCATTGCTGAACACTGCCTGGGGCTGGATCATGTTGTGAACTAAGACACAAAGATTCTGGCATAGACACCCAGATTCTGGTAGTGTTATAAAGGAGTCCATAGAGATAAGTGGCTGACAATCTCATGAACCGAGACACCGGCAATCGGCTAAGTAGGGCCTGGGACCCTGCTCTGGAACTATTAAAGAAGCAACGAGGACAATATCAGTATACCACAGACAAAAGTGCTGGAGGCATGGACATGCAGAACGATCCCCAAGCAGAACACCAGAAGGATGGGACTGAAGATACAACGTCGAGGAGCAGACACAACGGGCGCGGACCACATAGGGAGCGTCAGACCGAAGATGAAGCTCTGAGGTGGGTATGATGGGCGCGGACCACAGAGCACCCGGGGCTGCAACAGACGGAAAACAGAACATCAGCGTCCCAGAACACCTCAGCGAGCGGGTGCGGACCGCAAACGGAACGCCAGACCATGGATGGTACGTTCGGTGGCGAGTATGGCAGGCGCAGACCACAGAGGGAGCACCTAGTGTCGCTGCTGACATCGGCGTCCCAGAACACCTTAGCGAGCGGGCGCGGGCCGCAGATGGAGCGCCAGACTGCAAGACACGGTCGGGGGTGGACGCGGACCACAGAGGGAGCTCCTACAACCGCCAGTGGAGGGGGAAGGTCGCAGACATAAACACTGGACCAGGTCCACTCGGAAAGCAGTCTCAGGTCACACCTGATGAACGATAAGTTACGTAGCCGAAATATTGTGCAGAGTAGACACTGACAGCCGGCAGAACACCAGACTACCCATCATGTCAGTAATAAAGTCGGTTACTGTTCGTTCTTGGCCAATACTGGAAACCCAAGGATTAGCTCGCGCTGTACGATAACAGACGGAAGCGACGAAAGTGGGATTATACAAACCCTGATGTTGAAACAGAAGCGTTCCTTTAGTTATTTCTCGGTCGGCTCACACATTTCGTAACGCCTCAAAAGAACAAGTACTGACGATCACTTAAGTTGTCAGCAATCGAAAACTGAGGAAAGTTAGCCCCAAATATTTCGATTTGTGCTATCTTATTTGCTTTTCCGTAATAGCTACTATAAAGTGTTTGTATTTTCATTTTTTCCCAGCTTGTAGAAGTACACCAAAATATGAAATCGGTAAAAGTAAGCAATATATTCGAACTTTGTTTAAATCCCAATTGTCATCCATTCCAAAATAAAGTGGAATAGCTGTGCAGCTGAAAATTACTGTGACTGAATTTCCCTTACCATTGTCATATTCCTTAAACTGGTGATCAAAATTTGGTCGCCTAGTATCCTCCTCGCCTCCCACACTAAAGCACCAAAGATGAACATGTACTGTAGCTTATCACACCACATACAATAAGGCCTGGGATAGAGGCAGTGTCTTGGACTAATGACTCTACTGGACAGCTTGCCAGGTCTACGTTGTAGGCACAAATGACCATCGCTAGCGTGGAGACAATGTGCTTCTAATCGCCGGCCCGACATTCCATCTTCCAAGTGATGCTCTGACGGCACCAATCGAGCCGTGAATGACAATGCTGTAGCGAGAGTTAAGGGCTAGAGGTGTGTGCCCTTAGGCCTACTGCTACTAACCAGTTGGAAACAGGTCGTGTTGACACTTCTGGGGTCGGTAACTCGCTTTTCTGTGCTGTGGTAGCTGTACGATCTTAGACTGCTGCTCTTACGATGTTGGCGGTCGTGTGAGTATGTTCCCTTGACCATTTCTACATATGTAGTTCGTAATCCACCATAAGGTGCGTGACGGGTACACCAATAATAGGCATTTCCTTTCCTATTCCACTCCCAAATGGAACGAGGGAAAAGAACGTCCTTATGCCTGTGTACGAGCCTTAATTTTTCTAATCTTTGTTAATTTTACGCGAAATGTAAGTAGGCGGCAGCACGATCGTTTCTCCAGTCAGCTTCAAATTCCGACCCTTGAAAAGAGCGTCGTCTTTCCTCCAGTGATTCCCATCTGTGTTCCCGGAGCATGTAACACTCGCGCATTGGTCGAACCTACCAGTGACAAACCTAGCTGCTCGCCTCTGAACTGCTTCCAGGTCTTCCTTTAAACTGATCTGCTGCGGGTCCCAAACACTTGAGCAAGACATGATCGTACAAGCGTTTTATACTCTGTCTCCTTTACAGATGTACATCTTCCCAAAATTCTCCCAATAAACTGAAGCCGGCTGTCCGCCTTAGAACTGTCCTTACATGTTCGTTCCATTTCATATCGCTCTGCAGTGTTACGCGTAGATATTTGCATGACTTGACTGCATGCTCACTATTAATGCTGTATTTGAACATTAAGGGATTATTTTTCCTACTCTTGCACATAACCTTAAATTTTTCTACATTTAGAGCTAGCTGCTATTCTTCACACCAACTAGAAATTTTGTCTGTCATCCTGTATGCTATTACAAAGACGACGTCCTCCCATACACCACAGCATCATCAGCGAACAGCGCAAATTACAAGTTACTATCATTTATATAGACAGAAAATTATAGCGGTCCTACCACACTTCCCTGAGGCACGCCTGACGATACACTCCTCTCTGAACACTCGCCGTCGAGAACAACGTACTGCGTTCTGTTACTTAAATGTTTGTAAATCTATCAACCAAACTGCGTGGTCATGTCCTTATCTTACAAACTACTTAAAGTAAGGTAAACTAACCTAAGGACAACATACACATCCATGCCCCAGGGAGGACTCGAACCTCCGACGGCGAGCAACGGCGCGCTCCGCAGGGAGGCGCCTTAGACCGCTCGGCTACTCCACCGCGGCTTCTATTAGTTAGGAAGTCTTCCAGCCAGTCACAAATCTGTGAACCTATTTCATAAGCTCGTATCTTCGTTGGTAGTCTTCAGTGCGGCGCCGTGTCGAACTCCTTTTTGAATTCGAGATAAAAACAATCCGCCTGTTGCCCTTCATCCATGGCTCGTAAGATGTCATGTAAGAAAAGGGCAAGCTGAGTTTCACACGATGTTTCCTAAACCCGTGCTGATTCATAGGACGCGTATCGTTATGCAATTGAAGCAGCACGTCCAACTTATGTGGTAATTCTGCGAAAGGACAATCCCACCACTCGGAAAGCCACTTCTGATACCATCCAAACTCGCTCAGTTGGCTGTAAGAAGCACGAATGCATCTGCGTGGCATGGCGCATGTTTGCTTCATGCTCTGATGTCACACCGAGCCTTAGGATTGTAAACATTCCTTATACACAGACGGCGCTCTGTCGGCTGTGTGACTAAGCTATCTGTTGCCGGACGACGTTGAAAGCGTTACCAGTACTTCTCGTATCCTGCAAGTGGCATCTGCCGTCATAGGATCAAAATCGACCTATTTTTTGCACGCATACTAAGGGTTTCCGGTAGTGTATATTTTGTAGCGTTTTTTTGTCGTTTTAGGTAAAATTCAAATCCTCTTCGATAATTTTTGCAGGTATTTCAGGCTATAAAAATATGTATGGTATGTGTTCTTTTTGGACGTGCCCGAAAGAACACACCATTTGTTGAATTTAATGGCCGTAATTGTACGAATTCGAAATCTTTAAACATTTCGATCGTTTCAGGGCATCATTATATAAATAAGCTAACAAGAAAAATTGTGGTACAGATGTACTAATTCGTACAAGAAGGCCAATGAAAGTTACATAATTCGAAAGATTGTTTGTCGTAGATTTCACGAATATAAATGTGTGCATTTAGCCATTAAAAGTGGTAAAAAGAAGTAGAAATTTTACCTCTCTACAGCTTGGATCAAGTTCTACATTCTCCAACAATCAGCTTAGTGATTGGCTATTCGCCTCGACCAAAGACGTTGTAATGCAGCGCATGTGCAGTATTAAAATAAGTGAATATCGAAACATGGAGTGGTCCCAACTCACTTTCTTGTGCCGTTCAAATGTTTCATTTTCGCAGTGATTAAGAGTGGTTAAAGGAAATGGATGTTTTCATATGAATGCCGATATAAAGGATGATGCGCCGGGAGAGGCATGTAGCGGTGCACGGGTGGAACTGCGAAGTCGACATGTTGTCAGCTCTGGAATTCTGAATATCGCAGTATCGAAATAACATTATTTCTTGGCGTTGTATAAATATACAAACACCGAAATCTTAGTTCCATTTCAAATATTAGGCTAATGAAAGTTATATAATTCGAAAATGGCATGAGAAGTATATACTTCTATTTTTATTTGTTATTGTCAGGCATTTTCCTTAACACGTAAAAGATACCGTTTCATACCTCCCAGTGCCGATTAAGTTTTACCAAATATCCCCGCGGTCTCCTGTGATAATGTTGGCAACAGATGCCGAATAGTGAGAATCCTGTGAGTCTTCATTTTAGCCAATTGCTTGCCAACGCTGATGTTTTATCATGGAATCTTCGCTTTACGAGGGCAATTATTTTTACTGAGCGGACGAGGGTACATACAAGAACCTGTCAACCATAAAGCAGGAACAGCATTACTTGTTTACTTCATGGTCTGTGCGACACACTAATTCATTCTATGTGGTTCGAACAAATGGGCAAAGATTTTCTATCGTGTTGATGTTGCCAACATAATCACGCGAGGCCGCCGACATGATACGTAAAATTTTATACCCAGTCACCATTGTAAACACAATTGGTCGATTTTCGACCACAGGCAATACTAGTTGAAATAAATCCAATGGCAAAGATGAAAATTTGTACTGGACCGGCATTCTAATCCGGATTTCCCGCTTTGGGGCAGCTGTCGCTTTTTTTCTCCTTCAGGTAGATCTTAATTTGCGGTCGTTTTTGGTTGTTCGTTGGATATTTAGCTCAGCTTTTTCATTACAGAGGGCGTTTAGCCCCCTGACCGGGCGCGCTGAGCCACGGCGGCCGTCAAACCAATTAGGCTATCGAGGCACGCTGCCCTTCCCACCCAAACTCTCACCTTGTAGCACACTGCGATTGTAGTGCCGTCTGCCCAGTTGATTCGACTGCTCGCAGCCTATACTCGATTCCCGCAAGGGATCGAGCGTATTATTGCGTCCGGGTTGAAATTGTCATTGCCTGTTGGGGCAGATATATAATTATTTATACTATAGAACCCGTGCGATTACTTCCCACCGTTAGTGGAACGAAAAAAGTGTTGCGAAAAATGGTAGTTAAGTGGAGTGTTCAGGCATAGCTTTCTTCAGAATCAATCAGTGCAAGTGTTTAAAAGCGCAAATGAGAGCTTGATCAGATGAGTGCAATGTCAAAAAGAATTGCGTACTTTAATTAGAACCGAAGATATCGTAGAACAAATTGATTATAATATTCAATGTAAGGACAGGAGGATACCGCATTTGAATAAAAATACAGGAAGGAAAGACTTAAATTAATTCTCATACTTGATGACAAATCTGCGAATGAATACCTTTCGTTTAAAGCAAAAAAAAAAAAAAAGGGAAATCCAAGGAAATCCGCCGGATTGAACGGCCTCACCGACTGACTAGTTTACAGCAAAGACATCCGCAAAAGATATATACAGAGCCGGCCGCGGTGGCCGAGGGGACTAAGGTGCTCCAGTCACGGTCTGCACGGCCACTGCGGTCGGGGCTTCGAATCCCCCCTCGGGCATGAGTATTTGTACCGTCCTTGGTATAAGGTAGTTGATAAGTAGTTTGTAAGTTTAGGGACTGATGACCCCGTAGTTAAGTCCCATAAGCTTAACAAACATGTAATCGCGTTTCAGTATAGAAAAAGGCGAGGGTTATGTAAATTCTTATACTTGACTAGGCGATCCGGCAATGCTTAGCAATTGTTAATATGTATGTACTCTTCCTTTGAACGTAAAATGTGCAAAATTTTATCTCAATCATACGAATGATATTGATACCCCATTCAAAGCTCTTTCGGTTTTTCTCAAATTTTCCAATTTTCCCATAGATTTACCAAAAACTTTATTTCATTAAAACCTTGCCCTGTCAAGTCGTACTAAAGTGATGCTCTTACAACCATGTGGCATTTCTTTTCATAGGAAAAAATCGCTTTGTTTTTCCTATATTTTCCTACTTTCCGGGTGACTTTTCCAAATTTTTATTTGATGCAATCCTTCCTCTTACTTTAAACATGAAATTTACAAAATTTTATCGCAATTGGATGGACGGTATTGATAACTCACTGAAAAAATCTGTTTCAGTTTTTCCCGATTTTCCTCTTTTTCGGACCACTTTTCCTTGTTTTATTACCATTTAAACCTTCACTGGACTTACTAGAATATTTAAAGACTAAAATTAGCCAAATCGGTTCAGCCGTTCTAGAGTTTTAGCGAAACTAACGAACAGCAATTCATTTTTATATTATATAGAAGACAAATACGTGGATGAATACTTTACGCTTATAAAAAATGAAGGAATTCGGCCCGGTAGTTTGGTCTGATCGAATCACTTTAGTTTTCGCAGATTCTTTTAATATATAAGATGGTGTCTGTTACACCACATAATTATCTGCCCCAACAGGCAATGGCAATTTCAATGCGGAGGCATTGATACGCTCGATCCCTTGCGGAAATCCAATATAGGCTGCGAGCAAGAGGAATCAAATGGGCAAGGGACACTGCCATCGTAGTGTGCTTTGAGAACTTTGGAAGGGAAGCGTGCCTGAATAGCCTAATTGGTTAAGGCGACCCATAACCTGAAGCAGGAAATCCGGATTCGAATATCTCTTCAGCTGAAATTTTCATCTTTGCCATTGGATTTATTTCAGTCACCTGAAACGGTTGAAATGTTTAAATATTTCGAATTCGTATAAAAATGAAGGCCCTCGTATAGATTCGTAAACGAACTTTCGTTTCACTATCACCCCCTTGCGGGCGCCTGTGTTCAAATTCGGGACCCTCAGCGTCACTGCAGAAAAGCCATCATCACACGAGGTTCTGCCGTACCCGTTATAACCCCGGCGTCGTTTTAGATGTCTCGGGTAGTGAGAATTCTTACCGGGTGATCCTCTTGCGTCGGAGACAAAATTCTTCACATAGCCACAAAAGAGGAATAATGTGGGGTCGAGGTAAGGCGACGTCCTAGGACCTCTTTTTCGTATCCACTGTTTAGGGAATGGCGGATCCAGGTATTCACGAAACTCACTCCACACTGACCTAGGGCTCCATGTTGGAACTTCATTTGCAGACCTATAACAAGTGAGATCACTACAATGTCGGTAACAGTATCGCTAAACGCATTCCCCGTTGCACGATTTGGTCTTGAATCTTTCTTATCCTAAAGCTTATCTCATGTTTGAGAATATAATAGCTACAGCCCTGCCAGACTGACCAATATACACTTTTCCACATTGTATGCATGTGGCATACACACCACTCTGTGTTTGGGGGTGGGGTGAATTTTGTCTTGAGTTTTGAATATATATTTTGAAATTTTTTTTTTCTATTGCACTCTACTACGGGGTCATCAGTCCTTAAGCTTACAAACTACTTATGAACTACTTACGAACTAGGACGGCACAAATATCCATGCCCGAGGCGATTCGAACCCCCGACCGTAGTGGCCGTGCAGACCGTGACTGGAGCGCCTCAGCCCCCTCGGCCACCGCGGCCGGCAAAATGTCTGTATTATAAAATGCAGGTCTGTAATTTCGAAATTTTTAGCAAGATGATGTGAAATTTTGCTAAAAGTAAAATCTAGATATTACAGCCATGCATTTTATAACAAACATTTCAAAATAATATATTCAACACTAAAGACAAAATTAATCCCCTAGCACAGAATGTGTATAAGGTCACATGCAGACATTGTGGATAAGTGTATATTGGTCATTCTTGCAGGGCTGTAGCTGTTAGATTATCAGAACATGAGAGAAGCTGGAAGTTACCCATTCATTCCCAGTGTTGTTCCAGAAAAACAACGTATTAAAAGTTGATTTATACCGTGTTTTTTGTATCAGTCCAAAAAGTTGCGCTTTTGTTGAACAACATGCCTCTAGTACATTTTGCCGCTTGGTACGGCGTGTAGGCACTTCGGAGGTTGTGTTGCGTTGTCTGTACGTGGCTGAGTGTGAGCGTGGGTGTGGTTCCTTTTAGTTTATTCCAGCAGTGAATTGTCTTTGGTGCTGTAGGAAAGTTTAAGCTAGCACTACTGATCTGGCAGTGTTATCAACAACATAAAGTCAGTCATAAAATACCTCGATACAAACGTCTGTGTTGTGCATGAAATACATGACATAAAAATAAACAGCTCGAACAAAAATTTTGTAACCTATTTTGACGTTCAGTGCACTGCATTAATACAGAAAACACTGAATTTTAATTTTTCCAAAGCTGATTTAATAATGTGGGACTGGAAGGGTTAAGAAAAACAGATATAACTTTTGCCGAACATCTGCTCAAAGAAAACCACATTTACGACGTAGGCTGTTAAATCTTACATTCTGTTAAGAAAAGCAGAAAGATAACACTGTTGAAAATACTGCAAATCAATAAACAATTTATATCCATAATAATTCTTATATAATTTCAACACTGTATATTCTTCATTCGTTTTAGTTACACTATAAGCTTATTTAGACTTAAGTCATCTTCAGGTGTTATGCCACATTATTATTAAGTCGAAATAAGCTTATAGTGTAACTAATACGAATTAAGAATATACAGTGCTGAAATTACATAATTCTTATTATTAAAATGTCGATGTACATCACTAACACTGTGGGCCCTGCAGATAACAAGTTAAAAAATAACAATTTATATCAATGAAAATCTTATGAAATCAATGACAATGTTTTAGTTATCAACATTTGTTAAATGTATCCAATGTTAATATTTCAGTACTATTTCACAATCTAACAACCCCATCTACCTACCAATCCCAGTTTTTAACGATATTAAAGCTTTGATCCTACATATAAATTTTTTTTAATGTTTTAGTGAATCTAAGAAGTGCCATAAAAATGTAACCTTCCTGTGAAAATGTCAGTGACATTCAGTTGTTATCTGATGGACTAAGCCGAAAGCTGGTTAGTGACTCAATAATTTTTAAAAACGTCAAGAGTTGTTTTCCTTTTTGATAAGAGGAAGAAAACGAAAACGTGTACCCAGCCAGGATTCTACCCGGATTCTCCTGCATTCTAGGCATTCGCGCTGACCACTCCGTCACCTGGGAGACACTGATCAACCGGCGACTTGCTCTACTCTCACGCGTTCCGTCAGTCTCAAATTCACAACTTAAAATACACTACTAATGTAGTGCCCAATGCCAATTATCACTCATTACTCAGATCATTTTACAGATTTCCGTAACAGTTCAGGCTTTCAATGAAGAAACGGCCGAACGTAAGTAAATTTCTGATCCTACAGTTGGACTTGATCGGAAAATAGCCGGCCGCGGTGGCCGAGTGGACTGAGGCGCTCCAGTCACGGTTTGCGCGGCCACTACTGTCGGAGGTTCGAATCCCCCTTGGGAATGGATATTTGTGCCGTCCTTAGGATTAGCTAGTTCATAAGTAGTTTGTAAGTTTAGGGGCTGATGACCCCGTAGTTAAGTCCCATAAGCTGTACAAACATTTGAACATTTTTTGATTGGAAAATAATGTACGCCAATAGCTTAAGTAGTAACCATTTCCGGGTGATTGTACTTTCTGAAGAAGGTTGCAAAAACACTGTACTTATAACAATACACAGTAAGCATCGTCTCGGAATGGCTTAGAATCAATCGAAACCGGTTGTGTAACGATTGGTGCATTGCGTTGCGATAAAGATGGTAAACATTTAAGATGAGGCAGATGGGTTTCTCTCCCACATCTTATTTCAGTATTAAAAACCTATGCAATTGACGTTGAATTGTGGTAATACATGAGAGAACATTAGCAATTGAATCTAGAAGCGTACCAGCCACTTTTGCTCTGATGTCGACAACAGCGCTTCGTGCTCGGATTCCGGGTGGCGTTTACAGCTTCGGTAGTCATTGCAGCCGGCTACCGCGTGACAGGCGGTCATAACTGCAGGTGTGTACTCGGGTCTGTGTGAGGTCAGAGGTGAGCACTATTACCTCGATGTGCTGAATACGACTGGTGTCAAGCCGCCCGCCAGACACAGAAGCGCTGACAAGAAAAATAAACAAAAATTCTGGCACAGTCAGAGAGCGCTGGGATGGTGCCTTGCCTCCTGAAGCTGCAGATAGCCTGCTGTCTACTGTACGCGAACATGCTGATCCTAATTAAGAGTGGCAGGTTCTTTGATTATTTGCTGATAAGCAAATCAGGAGATAAGTTTTAAATCCCTGTCAACATCCTAAACAGGAAAACACACAGATCGGCTACAACACCGTGACCGCTTTCCTAAAGCCCTTTCTATACGAGACGTGCAACACGCACAAGGAAGTCATTGTCGGCTGCAGCGCCCCTTGCGATATACCGTCGAACTACAAAGAAGCGTTCAAACGGCACGAATTTGTTGTGATCTGCTTCACGCGTCTACTTCGTTTGTTGTCAACTTACAGCAAATGAATTGCTGCGTTAACATCACTTTTCAAAAGTGTATATTTTGTGATTAAAACATTTATTCGTCTCTTAGACTGTCACTGTGAAACTGTATTTGTTTTTGTGCAATTCATGCTTAACTACGTCGCTCACATATGTTAACGTCCTCATTATAAAATGCGTTTACGTACTTCCAGCCCCTGCGGTTTGAGGCGCCTATGTATATGATGAACAAGCTCAGGTGTCTATACATAGACTTTTCACTTTGATAAAGCTTCAAGTAATGCTCACCAAGAACAAATATTCATCTGTTAACTACAGCACGTTTAAGGAAAAATAGCAAATATTTTAGAAGATGGTAATAAAGACGATTTGCAGTTAAAATTTCATGTAATGTGTGTCCAATTTTTACTGGGTACAGATACAGCTCTTGGTATGTACAAAAAACTGATTTGGATATTTTGACTGATTCTTTCTTCGGTTCTTGGTAGATCACCATACTGACTTACTTAAATAATCGGTTTTCGACGTAGTTTAAAGTCTGAAAATGTCCTAGTAAGCCGAAAACCGGGTAACTAAGTGGAAATGAACGTGTAGAAGATACACAAAATTCTACTTTTAAGTGTGATGTCTTACTACCAACAACCGATGGATAAATCATGAAAATTTTCTGATTTACATTTGCTCTACGTTTGTTTGGATTTCATATTAACAGCTATGTCTGTATTCAATAAAAAATTGTACACAGGTTATATTAAATTTTTAATGAAATTCCTCTATAGTATCACCCCCTAAAAGACTTAAGACTGAGTCGAAAAACTACGTTCCTCTGAGCAGGAGACAAGTACACATTCTCAAACAGTCCCGACATGGCTTCGTTTGTCAGCTTGGTTCACCATTCGGTCGTCTGCGCATGCGCGAAGCACTTCCATACGCGTGAGAATAGGACCCATCCTATTCCGTCTACTAGCGATCGTATGCGTGCATCTTGTGCAGGTGGACGCGTCTACACTGTACGCAGACGGCGTAACCGATGCATCATGGGTAATCTCGTAAGCTCTCGCTTCCCGTATAGAAAGGGCTTAACAGCCGGTCTGTCTGTGGCGGCTGGTGCTTCAGATGACAGGGGGTTCACTTCTTTCTTCTTCCAGTGCCGTATCTTGATAGTGGTGGCGCCGCCGCCCCTCCCCCTCCACCCCGCTATGCTGCGTCTGTTTCGCCCCCCCCCCCTCACCGCTCGGCGTCCAAAGAGACAATTAGGCGCACCTCTGAGAGTAGTGCCGGGGGGAATCGCCCCGACCCTCTCCTTTATATAAATTTTCGTTAAAAGATCTGCAGAATGTCTTAAATCGGCTTGTTTGCACTTGCTTCGACTCGAGCCGAGGCGTCAGCCTACCAAGCTTCTTTAATTCCCACTTCAAAGCTTAAAGCTGAAAATTTGTTTCTAAAAGATAAGGAACCTTGTTCATTTTTCTTTGATAATAAACACAAAGGACATATGAATATACACATGAAATCTAAAACACAGTAACTGATTACACTGTTAAGTGACTGTGACAAAATGACTGTTCCCATGAAGAGACAAGCTACTTTCGGGTCACGTGACACTATAACCAGCACTCGCATAACCTTAAGCGTGCGCAAAGCCTGCTCTCCCCCACATCTTTTCAAACTGTTAAATATTTCGTACAACGAAGGTGTGTATCATTTATCCTTGAAGTCGCAACACATTTGCAAAATCATTCTAAGTATATGTCGCAAGTAACTATACAAAAGTCATTGTTCTTTCCGTATCTGTTAAGATTGGGTTTTTAAAAAATTGCTCAAACTTGAGCTCGAGCCCACCACCTTAGACAGCAGAGTGATGCCACTAACCACACGGCTATTCTTGCCTGTTGCAGAATAGTGACTTCGTTATTATTCATGATCGGATCTTCTGAAGGCTTTCACAGTTGATTCGTCTTTAAATTATAAAATATTTTAGCAAGTATGACGTATTTTTTATGAAACTTTAACGCGACAAAAACAGGAAGGGCGGATGTTACCTTCATGGAAGATTTCTGCGTGCGCAAGACGAGGTGCGCAATAGCTTCATTCTCTGCTTCTGGAACATTCGTGCGTAACTGCCAGAGCTCGAGTAGTCAGGAGATGGTGTCTCTACCAGCTCCAACGCTTATGTTAAAAGCGTCGTTTGCCCTCGCCCTTTCCTACCGCGGGAGCGCCCATATGCTGCCTCCAGGGGGTTCAGGAGAGAATTTGAACCTCAGCCGCGCATGCGCATTGCAACACTGCCGCCACTGCCGCGTACATTCAGCAGCTGTGCTGCGATTCGTATACGTGCTGACTCCGCGATATAAACGTTTCTCCTGTGATAAAAATACTTTGAATGTGCATATAAAATGATCTGATAGAAAAACTAAACGAATAATGATAGTTTAAAAACAATTTTTATTTTTGCCGACGATCTTTTTTACGGGGGTTCACTGAACTAGTGTACACACGGGACGCGCCGCCACCTTTGGAACGTATAATAGCGGCGTCGCTTCTCGGTGTGGAAGCTACGAGACACTGGAAGGTCGCTGGAGGTATTCGGCACCACGTCTGCGCTCACAAATTACCTGTTCTCGTAATTTCTGGGGAGGGATGGATGGGCACTGACACCGCGGTCTGTCACATCCCAGGCACCTATCCGCTTCAGATCTGGAGAATGAAGACTTCCATCATATAAACTGCAACCTGCCACTGTATTCCTCGAGCCATCACACTCCGCAGCACGTGTAGTCACAACACTTCCACTGATCATTGTTATGCACCATGACAGCAGCGTTCCAAGCGGCCAGCAAGGTAAACTTCTGAATAAGATTTTGGACGAGTGTAAATAGTTTAGTTTAAATTGTTTTTAATTTCCTTTTTACAATATGGGAGTTACGTTGTCATAAAAATCGGAAATAACTACAGTATAACATCACAGTTGTGGCAGTTTTCCCAACAATTTTTCTCGCGCACTGTTCGCGACTGGGATTAGAGATGGCGGAAATAAATGGTACCAAAAGAACCCCCTACCCCCGCCACACACTGAAAGATGGCTTGCTGTCTTTAGAAATAAATTTTTACCGACTGCAGCTCATTTACGGATAACTCGTGTCACAGTGCTATGTAAAACCAGAAAAGCTCAGTGCTGATCAATCTTGAAGTTACTGTTCCCATTCGTCGTGGACTAAACATGATGCTTGATGTAGTCTTCAGTCCAAACACTGGTTTGATGTTGCTATCCACGCTATCTATCCTGTGCAAGCTTCTTCGTCTCTGAATCACCCCGTTTACAAGGGCTCACAAAACCGAATTTTGTAAACCGCTCTTGGTTGGTCATGTACACTCAAAAATCTATTCTGGAAATCCACTTCTGTAAAGCGGTTTTCCAGTTCCACAATAAATTTTCGTGCCCATGTAAACGCAATAGTTGTTGAATCTTTCTTGGCTTGTCACATTGTGTTTTCTTGTCAAACATTTTCGGTACGTATGGACAGTAACATTTTTTAATGTGAAATAAAAGTATAACTACTGGAGTGAGCATGAATCTGTGTATTTAAGCAAAGGACAATAGCGATTGTGCTGACAAAGTCAGGAACTGAATCAGCTGTTTCTCAGTCATATTAACACGACAGCGAAAAACGGTTTTACGAAATTCGATTTTCGTCTTCAGAAAGATGGGTTACATGTAAACGTAAACGTTCTTATGAACGAAAAGCTACATTCCTTTGAACCTTCTTATTATATTCGCCCCTCGTTTTCCCTTCGCGATTTTTATAACCACACTTCACAGCAATGCTAAATTGACGAATGGCTCACAATGTGTCCTACCAATCGATTCCTTCTTTCAGTCAAGACATGCCAGAACAAACGGAGGGCATATGAAATATCGGACAAACTGAGTGGCTGCATTGGAGTTTCTAGCTAACAGAACGCAGCATACCGTTCTCAACTGTGAAGTCTTAACATACATACTCCGCAATCCACCCAAAGATGCGTGACAGGGGGTACTCAGTACCACTACTACTTACTTGGTTTCCTGTTCAACTCCCATGTAGAACGAGGGGAAAACGAATGCTCGTATGCATCAGTAAGAGCCCTAATCTCTCTCTGATGGTATCTTTGTGGTCTTTACGCGAAATGTAGGTTAGAGGCTGTAGAATCGTTCTGCAGTCCGCCTCAGATTCCAGCCCTCTAAATTTCTTCAACAGTGTCTCGAAAAAGAACGTCGCCTTCCCTTCAGCGACTCCCAGTTGAGCTCCCGAAGCATTTCAGTAACATTCGCGCTTTGATCCAATCAGAGTTACGAATCTAACGGCCCGCCTGTGAACTGCCTCTGTCCTCCTTTAAACCGATCTGGTGGGGGACCCCAAACACTTGAGCAATATTAAAGACGATGCCGTACAAGAGTTTTATATGCGGTCTCCTTTACAGACGAATCACACCTTCCCAAATTTCTCCCAATAAACCAAAGTCGGCCATTCGCCTTCCCCACGACTGTCCTTATAAGCTCGTTCCATTTGATATCACACCTAGAGATTTAATGTACGCAACTTTGTCAAGCAGCACACTAATAATGTATTCCAACATTACGGGATTGTTTCTACTACTCATCTGCATCACTTTAAATTTTCCTACATTTAGCGTTCGTTTCCATTCCTCACGTGAAAGTGACGTTTTGGCGTGCCTGGAGGGAATGTTGTAGGACCATTGCTTTTCACAATATATATAAATGACCTGGTAGATAACGTGGGAAATTGACATGTTTTCTGCGGAAAATGCTGAAATCTAGAAGACGCTTTACTGGAAAAGGTTAGGAAAACAATAGAGGATCTGCACTGTATCGAAACATGGTACAGGGAATGACAGTCGACCCTCTTCATAAAGTGCTACGTTTACTTTGTAATGAAGGTCATTTTATTAGATAATAGCGCAATAGCGGACAACTGCTAGACGCAGTTACTTCCATAAATCTCTGGGAACAGGCATAGAGCTATTTGGAATGGAACGACCATACAAAATTAATCGTATGGAAGGCAGATTTCACACTGAGATTCAATGGAAGTATCCTCGGGAAGCTTAGTCCCACAACAAAGGAAGTGGAGTATCACTCACCAGTGTGTGTTGATGGAAGACAGAGAAGATCCAACAGAGCATCACGCTACGTTCCCGGTTCCTTAATAAGCGTGATAGCGTCGCTGAGATGATCAGCAAACCCCAGTGGCAGATGCTGCCAATGACTTCCTGTATTGCGGTACGGCTGATTGTAAAAGTTCCGAGAGCGTATGTTTCTCGAGGAATCAACCTCACGGAGACATACCGGCAATCGCTTTATCCGCGAACCATACGCGACTGCAGTAGGAGTAAAAAGTGACAAACAACGGTACACAAAACACCCTCCGCCGCATACCTTGATGGCTTGCGAAGTATGGATGTAGATTTACAAATTTTTCTCCTCAATTCTGTTCAGTACCTACTTATTAGTTACGCGATCGACCAATCTAATCTTCAGCAGTCTCTTGACTTCCTAACACTTCTTCAGGGACGCTTTTCTTCCCATAGCAATTCTACATTTTATATCTTCTTTACTTCACCTATCAGAAGTTATTTTGATACCCAAATAACAAAACTCGTTTACTACTTTTGATTCGTTACCTGATCTAATTTCATCAGCACTATTAGATTTCCTTATACATTCCATTACCTTTGTATTGCTCTTATTAATGTGAATCTCAAACATCCAACACACTGTCAACTCTGTTCAACTGTTCCTCCAGGTCCTTTCCTGTGTCTGACAGAATTGCAATGGCATCAGCAAAACGCTAAGCGTTTATTTCTTCACCCTGAACTTTTTAAATTTCTCCTTGCATTCCTTAACAGCTTACTCATTGCACATGTTGAACAACCCTGCTTTACTCCCTTCCTAACCACTACATCCGTTTCATGCCTTTTGACTCTTGTCACTGCTCTCTGGTTTCGTGCCCTATGTTACCTCTCCTATCTTCAGTAATTACTGAGAACCTTCAGAAATTATTAAGCTCCATCTTCCAAAAACCACTTTTGGACAGGGAAACACTGGCCTCGTATGTTTCTACATTTCTCCCAAATGCAAACTGATCTTCCCCGAGGTTGCATTCTACCAGATTTTTCATTAGTCTGCAATTTATTAGTATTTTGCAGCCATGCCTAATTAAACTTAAAGTACATGTCATTTTCACAGTTGCGTGCATCTAATTTCTTTCGAATTGGAATTGTGTTCTTCTTGAAGTCTGGAGGGTGTTTCCCGTGTATGACATTTTGCACACAAGGTGGAACACTTTCTTCACGACTGGCTCTCCCAAGGATATCAACAACTTAGATGTAGTATCATATACTCCCGCGTCCTTGTTTCCACAAATATCTTTCAGCGCTTCGCCAAATTCCTATCCCAGCACTGCCTATTTCTATCTACTTCCTCTTCCATTTCTACGGTACTGTCTTCAAGTTCATGTCTCTTGTACAGCCCTTCTACGTAGTCTTTCCTCATCTCAGATTCCAGATAAAGGTAAAGCAGTCAACAATCCGAAGATTGGTTTGAACACCACAGTGCTTTACTAGGCATGGTCCTGTTTGGAGGTGGTATGCCGTTGCCTTCCTCCGACCTTCGAACTGACTTACCAAGCCAGTTATAGGGGGACCTACAGTTTAACGTGGGTTCCGAACCACGGTGCTACTCGGTATTTTTCACATGAGCAACACTGCCAGAGGTGAAAGAAGTGGAAAGTGACAGATTAAAATCGTAGGACCTGGCGGGGATCGAACCCGCGACCTTTGGATTTGTAGTCTGGCACTCTACCACTGTGCAACCGAGGCGCATGATTCCAGCTGTCGCAGTTAAAATTGGTGTTACTGTCGTGCCGACGGAGTGTCCAGAATCATGATATTAATCATCTGAAATATAAGTTGTAAAAAATAAATCATTTATTTTCGACTATTATCGGACTGACCCGAGTCCATCCTCAGGACATCTAAAAGGTGTACATGCGGCATCCGAAACGTAGGTTATGGTACTTGGTGTCGTCTATATTTTTTGGGATAGTCTATATTGTCCCAAATATGACATATTTTGGAAGCCTCATGTACACCTTTTGGGTGGTTTAAGGAAGGACTGTGGTTAATCAGAATATACGAATATCATTTATGTGCATCTTTGGATGTTGTAATATTTACACAGAATATAACTTGTACATTGTAGGTACTTGAAGTAATCCTTGCATCCATCACTTTTAAATAACAAAAATTAACGTCACGTCAACTTGGTCAAATAAAACAAGCTCGGAGTAGAATACGACAAGGAAAGTAAAGAGTGCTATTCAGACAGACCCTCTGTGTCCTTCAGAAGCCGCGAAAAAACCAAACGGACGGAAATTAAAACGTCAATCATCCCAAATGAGTGTCCAGCACACTAATTATCGCGCCACGTTATTCATTTGTATAGAACTGTAAAAGGAACATAGAACAGTTTCTTTGGCATTAACTCTTCCGCTTGCAGATACAAAGAACGTAAAGACAGCCGGCTTCAGAGAACTTACAAAGTAGGTTTCGAGGCGCTTAATATGTGGTAAGCCACACTTACTCCTCCACCACGGTTTTCACTGACCTTCACTTCATACGCTTTCCTCTACAACCTCGACGAAGTCGGCGAATTTCCAGCAGACAGACGAAACTCTCTTGTAGTGAAACAAAGGATAGCGAAAGTAGCTTTAAGGTTGTCAGAATAGTCATAGTTTTTCTGAAAGTGGACGCCTGTTTTCAAAGCGCGCCTCCAGGCGATGCCCTGGACTTCCGCATCAGGAGTTACGTCACGCCGGCGTGGGCGTAACGCTACACGGCTGCCCGCTGTCTGCTTCGCGGTCCGCTGATCTGCAGTCGAACAGGTTTTCGAACTCTGCAAGAAACTGGGTTCACGTTCACGTGATCCGCCGGTATTTGTGGGGCATGCGGAACCGGCGAGGCGCACGTTAAAGTAACTCGGCCGCGACCAGAATGGGTAACTGCGCTGCGCTAGTGGCTGCGGAATTCAGAGCAGCATTGTGTAAATACGCGAACGCGAAAAGTGAAGTACCGATAATTAATATTAATTGTACAAGGAGGCCAATGAAATTTCAATAATTCGGGTCTTGCCATAGATGTTGACAAAACAGAGATCAAAATATAGTCGGAGACGTCAAGAATGGTTACAGGGAGTAGATGTTTCCGCATCTAAAAGTGCTGATCGACGATACGCCGCGAAAGCATCAGGTCTAGCGCGAGTCATCTGGCGACAGAACAGTGGAACTACGACATTGTCCACATTGTCAGCAGTAGAAATAAAAATATCGCAATGATGTAATAATGTTAAAAGTACATTGGCTCGAAAATTGAAGTACAACGCGGCTAATAAAACATACAGGGTGAATCACCTAACACTTGCACCGTAGATATTGCGGAAACGGAAAGTGCTATTTTCACAGAATGGATTGGTAGTCAAGGACTCGTATTGTTAGCCAATAAACAGATTGTAAAAATACCTAAGAAGTGTATTTTTATGCAAACATACTATTTTTCAAATGGAACAATGATTGTTTCAATCATGCACAGGAATGTTTTACACCAGCTGTGTACACAGAAGTTTGAATCACATTTTTATCACGTTTAGTTTGGCAGCTACAACCGTTCAAATTTTCGGGGGCGGAGGCTAGGACAGCGTAGCTGACTGGCTGGTGGTCATGAGACAGTGGGCCGTGCCTCAGGGGCTAGCCACTCGGCCAGTCAGCTACGCTATCGCAGCCTCCGCCCCCGAAAATTTGAACGGTTGTAGCTGCCAAACTAAACGTGATAAAAATGTCATTCAAAATTCTTTGTACATAGCTGGTGTTAAATTCCAGTGCATGATAAACCATTGTTCCATTTGAAAAACTGTTTGCATAAAAATACACTTTCTAAGTAAGATTACAATCTGTTGGCTAAAAATTCGAGCCGCTGATTACCAATCCATTCTGTGAAAACCGCACATCAATCGCACTTTCCGTTTCCGCAACATTTGCGGTGCAAGTGTTAGGTGATTCACACTGTATAATTGGAAAGGGTATTCACTATAGATATGTACCACAGGAAATGAGTATGTAGCCTTTGAAGGGTTAAAGTTCCTGGGCCTCACTATTGATCGCACCACATCCTGGACCCTCCACCTCCGCAGCATCCAAGAAAAAGGCCGTTCCCGCCTCCACCTCCTCAAACTCCTTGGCCGAACCTGGGAAGTAAAACGTTCCACTTTCCTCTAGACCTACAAATCCCTCATCCGCCCTATCCTCAGTGTCGCCCATCCAGCATGGATCTTCACCCCCCTCCCCATCCTTGTTGAAATCCCTGGTAATATTGGAGTGCCATGCCCTCCGCTTAGCCTTCCGTATCCCCCTGTATCCCCCCTCCCCCCTCACTACTTGCTAAAGATACTCAACGCGGCCTTCATCGAACACCCGCCAGGTCGCACAGTTTTCTGAAGGCTCATACCGGGCCCTCGGGTGCTGTTCTCGTTATCCACACGGACAGCACTCTCGCTCACTCATTCTACATGCAACGTGCGTCTGACTGGCAGTCATTACTTGTCAGATGACGCTGCTCTTGCAGGGACAGGTTTTCATCGCTAATAGGTAGGTGGTCATTTTGTTCTGTCTGATCATTGTGTGTCGTTGCACCCGTGAGATTATGAAAATCTTCAACGGAATTACTAGTAGCAAGGTATTGTCCTAAATATTCCACACTGACTCATTGTCGACTTTACCGATAACAGCTTTGAGACAATAAAAGTAGTAGATGAATTTTGTTATTTGGGTATCAAGATAACTTCTGATGGCCGAAATAAAGAAGGTATAAAATGCAGAATTGCTTTGGGAGGAAAAACGTTTCTAAAGAAGCGAAACTTGTTAACATCCAATATCAATTTAAATGTTAGGAAGTCCTTTCTGAAAGCATTTGTCTGGAGTGTAGCATTGTATGGGAGCGAAACGTGGACGATAAGGAGTTCATATAAAAAGATGATAGCTTTTGAAATGTGGTGCTACAGACGAATGATGAAAATTAGATGGGTAGATCACGTAACAAATGAGGTGCTTAACCGAATTGGGGAGAAAGAGTTTCTGGCATATCCTGACTAAGAGAAGGGATAGATTGGTTGGACACGCTCAGAGACATCAAGTAATTGTCAACTTAGCATTAGAAGGAAGCGTGTGGGGTAAAAATTGTTGAGGGAGACCGAGGGACGAATATAGTAAGCAGATTCAAAAGGATGTAGGTTGCCGAATGTATTCTCAGATGAAGAGACTTGCACAGGACAGGGTAGCGTGGAGAGCTGCATCACACCAGTCTGCGGACTGAAGAAGAAGACGACGACGACGCGACAACAGTTATATCAAGTGGGCGTGTTATCAAGGGTAGTCCACAACTTTCTCAATAACAAAATGATATCCAGTGGGCGCGTAATCAAGGTACTCCACATTACAGAAATGCACGAAAAAAATTAATGTCGTAGGTTCACTGCTTTCAGAGCATCTGTGTTCCATCTACCAGCACTTTATTCGTACATTGAATGTACAGCATGATCGGTTAATCACTACACGCAAGATACCGCGCTGGCGAAAGGCAGAGCATCGCCCATCCCGAGGAAATACCAGAAGAGTTCACGGGAGAAAACACGTTAGCCGGGATGAAGACAGCGGTCGTTAGCATTCAGGGGAGACGCCGTTAGCCTCTGGATAAGGGTGCCGTTAGTCAGCGTCTGGGCAGGCAGAAACGTAACAGGCCTGGCTATCATCTGATGGCCGTCTAGAAATAGGCCCTGCATCACAAATCCCAGCTGCCGCTCTTTCTGGGGCTGTTCAGTACGTGGTGATCGCAAATACTGTAGCTGGAACCAGTGGTGGATACAGAATTTCTTTCTGGTGGGGGGAGGGGGGCGGTACAATGCTGAGAAAGGTGAACATGTCCTTAATATAAAAAAATAATAAAATAAAAAGCCTAGATCGCACATTAATAATTTATTAAATGACGACCGGTTTCGGTGCAGTGTCACCATCTGCTCTAGTATATAAGCTGGTCATCTAGTTAAAATATTGGGTATAAAATAAGTGCAACATTGCACTTAGTCACTATATAAAAATACACAAGTTAAAAATATGACACCTTACGAAATACTTTCTGTAAGCTGTCATGTTTTAACTTGTGTATTTTTATATAGTGACTAAGTGCAGTGTTGCACTAGTTATTAAATACCCAATTTTTTAACTAGATGACCAGCTTATAACATATGAGACTAGATGATGGTGACACAGTGCACAGAAACCGGTCGTCATGTAATAAATTATTCATGTGCGTGCGATCTTTACTTTTTATTTTTATTTATTTATTTTGAACTATAAAACGATCAGATCGCCTCCAAACCCGACTGTCAGGTAATCTTAATTTTAATTAATATATAAACACCCAAAATGCACTAGTAATTTCTGTGCCGGCCGCGGTGGCCGAGGACACTAAGGCGCTCCAGTCACGGTCTGCAAGGCCACTACGGTCGGGGGTTCGAATCCCCCCTCGGGCATGGATATTTGTGCCGTCCTAGTTCGTAAGTAGTTCATAAGTAGTGTGTAAGTTTAGGGACTGATGACCCCATAGTTAGATCCCATAGACTATAGTAATTTCTGTGCCAATGATTACAAAAATATTGCAATGTTTAACCCACATTAATGAAAAGTTTCAAAATGTACCAAAAAAAAACCCACTAAATTCAACATCTGGATGTCCTGACTTCAGTTGTGTGAACAGTTTTTCACCCTTTATCATCCTTTTAGGATGAAAAGCTTGCCCATACCTAAACACAGGGTATTCAGGCTCTGAATTTAATTCGATTTGTAACTGTTTCTCAGCTTGGCCAGATGGGTATATGCCAATACCTATACAGAAAAAGCCATGCGAAATTAGTGTTGGTTGCTCCAAATATTTACAACTTTCGAATAATTTGACTATAAGATTAAGACTGACCACCTGAAAACTCAAACAATTGTACAATGCGGTCAAAAAATAACTTTCTTACAATGATGCCCACAGGATTACGATATTAAATGTGTCCAATGAGTTAGTGGTGACTGTAAAAAAAAAAAAAAAAAAAAAAAAAAAAAAAAAAAAAAAAAACCCTAGGGCATATGGTTCACAAAAACCCTATTAAAATGTTAGTAATCCTAAGGAAAGAAACTGCTAAGGTCTCAGCCCCTAGTCTTACAAATTACTTAAACTAACTCATTCAAAGGACACCACGCACACCCATGCCCAAGGGAGGACTCGAACATCTCGCGGGAGCGGCAGCTTACCCCGCGACGTTGCGCCTCAGATCGCACGGCCATTCCCGCGCGACGCACGTGCTTTTTCATTTTGATAAGTGGAGAGTTCCATACTGCCGATACTTTTATTTTGTGGTACATTTTTACTTTCACTGTTTAATGTGGTTGAATCATTGTAATATTTTTTGTAATTATAGGCTATTGAGAAAGACGCCATAGTGCGCCGAAACTAGTAGGGCATTGGTAGTATAGAAGACGATTTTACTTGGAGATGCGAGTAGTAGAAACATCTGCACTATTTGCAGGACATTCATTTCATTCGGAGCGCTGTCAACGTTACGCTGATCCTAGACACGGAATGCACACGTTGTTACGGGTAACGTTCCCAACACTGGGACGCTGCCGTCAGCTCACTGCTCCTCGTCTCCCGGCAGCCATTGTACACGCCTCCTGACGCTGCCAACAGCCAGCGCACGAATCGTCAACTCGACGCGGACAAACACTGTATCCAGCGTAGCTGCTTCATTACCAAACAATGCAATGAACAATCGAACAGCAAGTAAATATGTCGCGCCAAGTTTGATATTCCCTCAAAACCTAAAATCAGATTTCCTGTGTCACATTGTCCTGAATAAATTCTTCGTCGTTTAAGTTATTACGCATAACGTGACCAGTTTTCAAGAAAGCTTTCCCGATCAAAAAAATTACACTTGACTGTGTTAATAGAATTCCTGCTACCATGAAAATCCTTGTATCTGATTTGCGGAAAAATGACGTCGAAATTTCTATTTTGCACGAATAACTGGAAAACAGTAGCTTCAAATAAAACTGTTTCTAATGGGTGGCAGTACTGTTTCCTAGTATCAAGGAAAAGAATTCAGAGTGATAAACTGATTACAGAAAACATCTGAAAGTGGCAGCCTGAACGCAGCCCTAGAAATTAAAGATTTTTCACATAGTTAAGTCCTTCATCTTTATTTACGTGTGAATAAAACGTACACAATCTCATTTACCTCCCAAGCAGTCGCAAAACAAACGACTTTTATTTGATGTTATCGCAAATGACTGACAAAAAGGTGCAACAAGAAATTAAAAAAGCATAACACAATGTTAGTTACAGGGATTTTGCCTTTTAAACTCAGTTACATGCTGTCTGTAAGTAAAAGCCAATCATTCTTATGCTGAGATACTCCCCCTGCTTCTCCCCTTTCTCTCTGTTGTTGTTGTCTGTCTGTCTGTCTGGGGGATGAACGTACCCCTGTGTCCCTCCCCCCTCCTAAATCCGCCTTTGGCTGGAACGCTAAGTTCAAAACTGTTCTTTCCGGTAAACTGCCAAGTATTGGTGATCTGTATGTTGAAAATTCGTTACACTTGCCAGATAGTGATAAAAGTAGATTGTAGCTTGACGACTGCTGAACTACACTTTTTATTGATCCTGATATCACTACACGAGGCTCACATATATTAATTACTACAAAATATAATGAAGTTTTATGATGCGGAAGAAGAATGAAGTACCTATATACACTACTCGCTTTATCAAAATAAAAACACCAGGGAGTACAGGAGATACCAAAGCGAAATTTAAGAGATATCACATTGTATGAAGATGACATGACTGAAAGTAGGTTCCCCATATGAAGTGAGAACGGTGATAAGTGCTGTCTATAACGGATATGACACCCCTAAGCACAGTCAAGGGCTCTGGTTGCGGTACATCAGTCCCGGCTGGTTCCACATACTGCCACCAGTTGGCGTGCTGCCGGTGAGGGTGGTGTATCCCGGGCCAGTTTTCGAAAGGCGAAGGATCGAGAAAACGAAGGCCAAGGCAGCAACGCAGTCAATGGACGAGGAAGTAGTCTGGAACAAAGCGTGCATTATCCTGTTGTGATGTGGCCGTCAGGAAGCTACGATTTTCGGAGAAAAAAGGCTCTTGACACTCCATACCATAACACCGGCTGTAGGACCAACATGGCAATGCATAAAGCTATAATTCTGTAACTACGGTCTCTCCAGGCTTTAATCCAACTATTGTGATGTACACAGAGAAGGATTAGACATCGTTTTCACCGACGAATCCCGATTTTGCCAGTACCAACACGGTGCGACGGAGGAGTAGCCGAGCGGTCTAAGGCGACTCGCTTCGGATCGCGCGGTTGCTCGCCGTCGGAGGTTCGAGTCCTCCCTGGGGCATGTGTGTGTGTGTGTGTGTGTGTGTGTGTGTGTGTGTGTGTGTGTGTGTGTGTGTGTGTGTGTGTGTTGTCCTTAGTTTAGTTTACCTAGGTTTAAGTAGTTTGTAAGCTACGGACTGATGACCACGCAGTTTGGTCCGATAGATTAAATGTTTGTAAAACATTTTAAACCAACACGGTGGTCGGAATCAGTGGCGGCTCGTGAAAATAAATTGTGATTCAGATAAAGATAGAAAAATTATCCATTACCAATAATAGTGGGATAAGGAGCTGAAAATACAATTCACTGGAAGCCAGTGCGACTTGGAAGATCAAAGGACAAGCTAGAGATTGGCTGTCTAGCCTTCGCGGACGATCTGGCGCTACTCACGGCTATCTAAACCTTAACTATGAGACAGAAGTACTCAGTGCGCGGAAAAAGTAGGGCTACAGATCTTTCAAAAGCTTTCTTCTGCACGAAAGTAAATATACCAAATTTGAATACGAAGGATGGCAAGATGCAAGGTTCTAAACTTTAAGTACGTTGATCGAATGATCGAACCGCCAGGAAAGGAGAAAATGGAGCAGAGCTCTATTCTAAAATGTATATCCACCTTCACCAAAATGCGTCACTACAAAACCATAATCAAACTGGAGGTGCTATACGCCAGTGACACACATGTTACTCACCGAAACCTACCTTGAGAACATCCTCATACATAAAAGAAAAATCATTAGGAAAATTATTGGACCAAAACGTACACACGGATAGGGACTTCACTCCAGGGATACCACAGAAATTCTCAAACATCGCAGCGGACATTAGAAAGAGGCGATTAAAATTTTTGGACAAATCAGCAGACTTCCCCAGACTAGACTTAACAGAATCCTCAAGTTCATCCAGGGTCTTAAGATCACTAAAAATCAAAACTGATCTGTAAAGAGCACATATAGATTCAGCAGAGATCATCGACAAAGGTGTCTTTAGACACAAGGTGTACAAGTGGGAATTGACATAAGAGAAAACAGCACCTAAAGTCCAAAGACCAAAATGAACTGAAAAAAGGAAGAGTCTTTGGTGAAAGAATGAATACTGGATGAACAGGAAGAACAAGCATTCATAAATGTCTCGTGTGGTCTGATAAATGGCCTGTAACGTAATTATTATTGAATGAATTCTTTTGTGGAATTTTATTTCATACGTAATTACGTACAGTTTACGGCAAGAACGAAATATTGTAGGTTTCAGCTTTCGCTACTCTTAAGACTTGTCAATCACATATTACCAATGTGTTATCGCATAATTTATTGTTAAGTATCCTGTCGACATGTATCACATTAGAAAATACGTGTATGTCTTTAAATGTGTAATATTCATGCATTCATCTTTAGGAAGATACTGTTTATAGAGAACAGTGACATAGCTTAGACTGTGCTGAATACGAGGCTCTTTATAAACAGTATCAGACCTCATTTTACTCATGTGCAAAACGTACCCTCCATTCCTCGTCTCAAACAGTTAACCATTTGTAATTACGAAGAACAATAGTCTTCGCTGCTCATTTCACTCACAGCAATCAAAGCTGTGGTCTTAGCCTGCCGTCTAACCACACCTTAGATAATTGCAATATGTTAGTAAATGAAGAGTAAATATTTTTGACAAGTAATGGATTATAAGTGTTATTTAAGCTCTATTCCTAGGTGCTTGCTCAAGGGTCTGAAATCGCGTAACATTGTTAAAAATGGGTAAATATTTGTGACAAGTAAGAATATGAATGTCGCTGCTGGACCGAGAATTTTTAGACAGTAAACTAAGAGAAAAAATATTAATGCATACCACGACTCTAACCAGCGATCGTTACGTTTGAAATAAAATACGCACCTTTAACCATCAGGCCAAACTAAACATCACTTCAGTCTAGAACTTGACAGATTTTACAGTCAATGTGTCATTGACATTTAATTGTAAGTAATCCTGTGTCCATAAAAGCGGTTATCTGCAGCTATTTGAGAAGGAAAACAGCCTTCTGTGCTGGAAGCGGAGCTGGACATGAAGAGTGGACACTATCAAATTCGCGTTTATTGGGCCCATAAAGCAATGAAGTCACGCCAGTGACACATGCGCAGAAACGCCTTAAAAGGAGCGCACCAAGGATGTGCTCCTAACGCTGATGCCAAGTCTCGCGGTCTCTAGACGAGTAGCGATACAGCAAAGCGCGCTACATTTAAATTACCAGATCTATATTAAATTTAAAAACATTCAAACAATAATAAATGCGTAAGGAGTCATAAATTAGGGTTTTGACGTTCTCCTGTGCTCTTGTACACCAGCCGACCCTGGTCGGATTAGTCTGTTGCCTTATGCATTGCCATACTGGACCTGCAGCCGTATTGTGATATTGGACTCCACTACCTCACCCCCATAACGCGCTTTGATGGGTACACTAACCAGCCAGCATGGCACCAGTAAAGTGTCGGAGTTTGTCATCCTCCTTACCTCTCTAACTTGCCGATGGCGACTACTTTGACGCCCATCGGACTACATTGCTACCTTCGTCTGCCTATTTTCGCGATCTCTCGCCTATCGAAAACGTCTGTTCGATAACTGTGGCCCGACTAGCCTGGGCTCCACCAGACGCTGCTACACCAGATCATCTTTGTTGACATGTCGAAGCAGCAGGGCTGCTACATTCTGACAACACATTCAGTGTCTCTGATTAGATGCGAGGCGTGTAGCAGCGGAAATAGCCAACACTCGATACTGACATCATCGTCCTCACTTGACATGGAGCTGTATATTTGTACGACATCTTATCTCCCAAATAAATTTCGCCGTGATATCTCCGGTTCTCTTTGCTGTTAAATTTTTGTTGTCTAGCATTGTATTTATCTCGATAAGATTAGTGCCATGAGACAAATATAATGAGAAGTTTTACGATAAGGAGTAAAACAGTTGTAAATAGGACTGGACTATATGTAAACAAATCATGAAAATTGTGTGTGTGTGTGTGTGTGTGTGTGTGTGTGTGTGTGTGTGTGTCCTCCTTAGGATAGTTTGTTTATAAGCCTAGGGAATCATAACCACAGTAGTTAAATCACATAGATTTACTAACATTTGAAAACGCACACCCCCCCCCTCTCTGCGCCGAGGGAGGACTCGAAGCTCAGGCGAGAATGCCGTCCATTTCGTAGCATGGCGCCTTAGGCCACGCGGCCTTCAGAATGTCGTCTGTAGTACGGAGTGAATTATGTCGGAAGTCATGTCAATCCGAACGTGATAATGTAAGAGCACCATATCGAAGATTTATACCGCGTACGAGGAATCTGGAGACACGCCATCCGCAGAACGACAGCTGCAGAAATGAACGTGGCATTCTCGAACCGTGAAAGTAGCAAATCAACGTGACAGAAGCTCCATAAGTAGAGAATTTAAAATATAAAAATGTGCATGCAGTTACCTGGTACAGGAAAAAACTATCTGCCGAAGCCGAAAATCCTGTAAACTCGCTGGATCTGATTAGTCTTGTGTACTTCCCACTTCTTGTCGAATCAACTCCCCACGAATGAAACGTGCCTGGAGTTAGGTAATGATTTGGACAGCTATATCACGGTATGCCATAGAGCTGATTATGACAATTGTGATGGATCAGATCGATCCCGTTTCAGTGCTTGTTCCTGAGCGTTGCTGCCGTGTTCATACGACAGGGCCCTTTCACACAGCTCTCCTAGTCTAGGACTGGTCTTGTGAACAAGGTGAGATGTCGCATCACCCCTGTCCACTAGCGCAGAGTGTTTTAACTGTGTTACCGGACAGCGTGTCTTACAAGTAACACAACGCAAGTGCCGCTCGCAGATTTCTATAGGTGCTCAGAAAAACGGGGTTTTTCCCATTTAGCGGCCGTATGAGCACGTATAGTTTCATATTTTGACCTAGTCTAAATAATCTTCGACGTGTATCGCAATCTGCGATTGATATTTCAGTTGTTACTGGAGTATTATCGAGAGTTTGTAGATTTTTATGAAAGCATTTGTATTATAGCATTGTATGGGAGTGAAACGTAGACGATAAGTTCAGACAGTAAGATGATAGAAACTTTTTGAAATGTGGGGCTACGGACGAATGATGATTAGACGGGTAGATAAAGTGTTTGAGGTGTTTAACAGAATTGGGAAGGAAAATTTTTTGGCATATCTTGACTAAGAGAGGGGATAAGTTGGACACATTCTGAGACAAAGGAATTTCTAATTTAGTGTTAGAAGGAAGTGTGCGCAGTAAGTCGTAGAGGGAAACAGGCGGAATATATTAAACAGGTTGAAAATGATGTAGGCTGCCATTTTTATTCGGAGATGAGCCTTGCACAGGACAGGGTGGCGTGGAGAGTTGCATCAAACCAGTCTGTGGACTGAAGGGTACAATAAGTACTTCGTCGTGTACGTGATAAGTATCTTCCTCCACGGTTAATTTGCCCTTTTTTTGTAGGAAGACTGGTAAGATATAGCCTTGAAGAAAGGGGGGCGGGGGAGATGCGCGTTTAGGCAACTAGATGGTGTAGCGAATGTCGACGATTTTTCCACACCTGATGATGCAATAAGCTGTTTCTATTTTTTTTTTTCTTCCTTTGTGTAACAGTTACTTTTTTAGTGGAAACCAGAGAGCTGCAGCAGAGGAAAAATATTGTATTATAATACGTATAGATTCTCGTAGTAGCTATTTCTTACATAAATGTCACTAGTGCTGTTAATATGTACTGCATTTATAACTTATTTTTGATGGCTTCATTGGCTCATGCGGTGGGGGAGCAGTATTGTTAATTACTATGATTACTATTAACTCGTAGCGTGTTCAGGTTGCCCGTCACCTCCGCTTGACAGCTGTGGACAAATATTTTTCTTTTTTCATATATCTAAAGTTTTATCTTAGTCATTCTTTGTGTCTCTAAGTTGTAATATTTGTTTTTAAGATATGGTCTTAACATGATAGGAACTGATTGAAACATGTCACCTTTGTAATAAACAATTTAAGGGGTTGAGACTTTTTTCACGTTGCATTAAAAATATCGACATTAAAATAACGTAAGTACTGTTACGTTTAAAACATTAGATCTGAATTCATTAAAGCAACGGAGGTGTCCCCGTTACTGGCTGGCATTTAACCAGTCCTGTGGAACGCGCAATACCTGCAACGTGGTACGTTAGGTCACCGCGCGTCTGTCACCTCTGTGCGAACGCGCTCCAACTGTCTCCTCCGGCGCAGCTGTGCTTCTCGACAGTGAAAGTGGCTCCTTCGTCGTTGGTTAGCGTTACGTCGATCTACGAGAACTTATCACTTCCCGCTTGTCGATGTAACCGCCTCCGCCGCGGCCGAGTGGCAGAGCGCATAGAGGCGCTATGGTCCGATGCGAGGCCGTTCCCCGTCGGGGGTTACAATCTACCCTCGGACATGGATATTTGTGCCGTCTTTAGTATTAGGTAGTTCGTAAGTAGTTTGTAAGTTAAGGGACTGATGACCCCGCAGTTGAGTCCCATAAGCTTTAGACATTTGTAACCACCTTTCGCGATAGCAGCCAGGCAGCATGACTGTGTGTATAGGGGAAGGGGTGTTCTAGGTCGATTATCGTAAACTGCACAGTATGCTCCAGTTCGGCTTAATTTTAGGAACTCAGAATTATGCATTACTAGCTGAAAACCCAGCGTTTCCCGGGTATTTATCTCTTTATTCCTCTTATTTTCAGGTATACATTCATTTGTATAAGGGCTGTATGTCTGTAAAATCTCTTGGAGATATAATTAGTAGTAAAGAAGAAATAGATTAAAACTTGGTGCGTGATGGGGCGGTTTTCCATGAACGCTATTGTTTATGTGCTCATATAGAATGGACTATGTGTCGTAATGATACAGTTTCGAAAGTACCTTCAGCTTTGTGTGTATACTGTCTGAAAAATTTCCTGAGGCTACAATTGGTAGTGTAGAAATTATAAATTGTAACGCCATACCGAATGCTGTAGTTTTAGACCATGAACACCGGAAAGTAGTAAGCGAGAAACGTTTTTCCTTTCAGTTTTTTGATGTGGTTGTCAGCGAGAAAAAGTTTAATAAAGGTTTGAAATTGTTCAAAGTTTGTAAGTCGCTAAGTACTCTCATATAGCGTATTTATAACGTCTCACCGCACTGCCAGTTTTTGCGATTCCTATTGTATATGACGTCATATCTTCTGAACCATGTGCCGTATATGATTCTTAACCTTGCAGCAATTGTTACCTCATGGTAAAAAATGTGTGTGCCAAATTTGGTAGATATCGGCTCAGTGGTTTCGGAGAAACTGAGCAGCATTGTCGCAAAATGCAGCAGTTTTTCGCGCACCTTATTATGACGTCATATCTCGTGAACTATATATCGTATGTGATTCTTACACTTACCGCGACAGTCCTCATGTATCGAAGCTTACGTGAACAAAATTTCATAAATATTGGAACAAAACTATAATTTGTATGCAACTAGTACAAACATACGGACACTCTGCTTTATATATTAGATTTATTACACCAGTGCACAAGTAATGTCGCGGACAGAAAGAGAAGTGCAACCCTTCGGCAAATTAATGCCGATTTCAGTGCTGGGTCATCAACAAATGACAGCGTGCGAACCATTCAACGAAACTTCATCGATAAGCGCTTTCGGAGCCGAAGGTCGACTCGCGTACCCTTGCTGTCTGCACGACAGTTTTACGCCTCATCGGAGCACGTCAACACAGACGCTGGACTGTTGATGACTGTACGAGAGGCGTTCGAAAAGTCCGTGCAAAGTCAGAGAATGGCACCACCGATGCGTATAGAGGTTTGATCGGGGTCGTGTTTAGTTAGTAGCATCTTTGGAAGGAACGCACTCCAAATTTCAGCCACATTGGTAAATTTCTTTGTTTGGCATTCGTGTGAATCAAGGAAGTGTCAAAGAATGGACGAGAAAGAATTTCGTGTGGTGAGTAACATCACTTTATGCATGACAAAACGCCTCGGGAGACTAGAGAAGCTTGATAAACATTGTCGTGACTCTGCACCTTCGATTAGAACAGTTTATAAGTGGTTTAAAAATTTACGGAGTGGCCATATGAGCACAAGTGATGCTGAACTTTCTGGATACCCTGTGTACGTTAAGAGTCCATAAATGATTGATGAAATTCATGATATGGTGATGGATGACAGTTAAGGTATGTAAGATTGCTAGTGCTGTGGGCATCTCGAATGAACGGGTACAAATTATTTTGCGTAAACATTTGGACATGAGAAAGCTATCCGCAAGATGGGTGCCGCGATTATTCACGCTTGACCAAAAATGGAATCGTGTGAAGTGTTGCAAGGAAGGTTTGCAGCTGTTTAGCTGTTTCGTCACTGTGGAAGAAACGTGGATATGTTACTACACTCCTGAGACCAAAGAACAATCTAAGCAATGGGTTCTCAAGGGAGAATCTGCACACAAAAAAGGCGAAGACTGGTCCTTCGGCCGGAAAGGTTATGGTGACGGTCTTTCGGGATTCGCAAGGGATAATCCTCATGGACTATACGGAAGAGGGTAAAACTATTATAGGTGCATATTATTCATCGTTATTGGACCGTTTGAAAACAGAACTGCAAGAAAACCGCCGACGATTGGCCCACAAAAAAAGCCCTTTTCCATCACGACAATGCATCATCATACACAACTTAGCATCTGTGGTCGCAAAATTATTGGAAATACGATTCCAACTCGTTTCACCTCCCCCCCCCCCCCCATATTCTTCAGGCGTGCCTCCCTCGAACTACTATTTGTTCTCCAAATTGCAGAAACTAATAGCTATTCTGCAGGCAACAAATTAGAAGTCTAAAAGGAGACTGACGAAAAGTAAAAATGGGTTTTCTCCAAACACGTTAGTAGTTC
This sequence comes from Locusta migratoria, assembly GCA_026315105.1. Classification (NCBI taxonomy): domain Eukaryota; kingdom Metazoa; phylum Arthropoda; class Insecta; order Orthoptera; family Acrididae; genus Locusta; species Locusta migratoria. Next base: position 13,539,564 of record CM048747.1, read on the forward strand.
GCGCAGACTTTTCAAACGCCCCAGTTCATTTCTCACTTTCAAGGAGGCAGGATATTTGCAAGAAATTCATAAGAGAATGTATATTTGCGTTTAGGCATATCAGATATTGTGACACTCATTTGATTACAATGACCAGCAATTTACATTCAGGAGTCATGATAAAATCTACGCTTTTACTGCCGGCCGCGGTGGCCGAGGGGACTGAGGCGCTCCAGTCACGGTCTGCACGGCCACTACGGTCGGGGGTTCGAATCCCCCCCTCGGGCATGGATATTTGTGCCGTCTTTAGTATAAGGTAGTTAAGTGGTTTGTAAGTTAGGACTGATGACTCCGTAGTTAAGTCCCATAGACTATAAAAATATTTGAACATTTGAACTGCCTCCCGTAGCACTGCCTTCATATATATATATATATATATATATATATATATATATATATATATATATATATATTACGCTGAACTTATCGAAAAAGGCAATGGAAAAAATCCTCAAAGACCCCGGACAAATAGCTAAAAAGGAAAAGTCCGGACGTCTGGTCACCCTAAGCATGCAGGAGACATGGTGTCAGTTGCCCCCAGCACTACTTTAGTCCATGCTACGTCTTGTTACGACACTTGTGTGTCTTCACGAGGCCCCTACAAGATATCAGGCAGTGTGCCAGTTTCCTTGACTCTTCCGTGTATATTGGATCTTTGAGGATGGCAGCGGCCGGAAACACTCGTGACCCGAAGTCAAGCGTCTTTTACCGAATGTTACCGATCCAGAACTAGACAAGCAGCATTCTTTTAGTTGCAAACAAGCTTTTTTGTAGTAGTTCATCCTCTGTACCAGTAGCCATCCGGCAGGATGGAAAGATGGGGTACCTTAAAGTGTACCTTTCTTCACTGGACTTCGCCAGTTGCTGACAGAAAACACTTCGCAAAATCCAATAAGAGCGGTTATTTCATTTAAAGACATGGGGGGGGGGGGGGGGACGATGAATGTCACTGTTTTCAAAATTTTGTTTATGCTTCTATTATACAGCCTGAGGTCCATATTTTCTTCTAATGTATTTGTTTCCTCTAAAAGCGATGAGTATTAGCAGTTACACACAAATTTAGAATCCTAGGAAGCGGGAATGATTGTCACGTAGCTTTGCAAAATAACGATGAGTGTTTTCCATATGTTTGAATTTCATATTCGTCTTGCAATGTTGGCGATGCCAGATATCAGTTGAAAGTATTTCCATTGTTGGTTTTCATAGTTATTACTTCAATTGTTTAAAAAGACAGTAGGTTCGAGAGCCACTTGGTTTAAGTTTAGTGTACTTGAATGACTTATAGTGACAAGACGTGCAATTTTGTTGGTGCAAAAGTGTTATTATTCCGGTTTCTACAATGGATCCGAATGAGATTGCTCCTCCAGAGTGGAAATTTAATCCAAAGAAAAGGCAGAAGTATGATCGAGTATCAGATGCTGCTAAGATGAGAAACCGCACACATGAAACTGGTAAAAACTGTGAGTGTAGTAGATTTGTTTTCACAAAATTAACAAAAGTGAAAGGCTGACTATTATAAAGCTTTTTAATGGGTTATCCGATAGGAATGCTAAAAACTTGCATTTGTCTGGTCTAATAAAAATCCATTTCATCAAAGACGGAGTCGTATGGATCAAGCCGAGTCTGATGTTCATAATCATTCACAAACATACAAAAGTCGGGTAAAAAGAGGTGAAGCCTTCATAGCACTTCATCGTATAACACCACGTCTGCAAACTATTAAACAACTGACATTGTATGGGATGGTGCGTCTAAATGTGCATAACTTTAAGTGTTCAGTGTTATTACATAGAACTAGCTAGAAACGAGTAAATGAAACTTCCAATAGGCAAACTTTATGTAAATCACAGCTGTATATGAATTATTAAATAAATGTTCACACAAAATGGTTTAAAAGTTTAAAAATCGTTTTTCTGTCTTGGTAAAAAGTGACATTCATAGTTTTCCCACCATGTCTTTAGTTGGAAAGCACCAATGCTTTCACCTAAGAGTGTAGCGTGAAATGTAATCCACGCACACTCATTTCAGCAGTCCCTCCGTCGCTTCGTTCTTACAGAAACGTGTATCTCATATTGCACGGCGCCTGGCCTTGCAACTTCGTTACAGTGCGGGCAACGACTGCGTCCTAAGGGGTATACGGAGTTTTGAATATGTGGCGTAGAAGCCATTGCCTGATGTTTTGATGTTCACGAACAGGTGCACGTGAAATGGTCGGCGTGAACTGCTGTAATCTTGTTAGGACAATAAGCATACTTACAGACGTCAGTGACAAGTAGAAGTTAACCGTAATTAGTTGTCACTGTAGTGATCCAGCTCTGCAATCTTCCGTCGGAAATTTTCCACATGGCTATGGAGGTAGTGCTCCTATTACCACCCGCAACTTCTTTCGTTCTAAACGTTGCGTGTTGGTCCTTCCTACACGACTTGTACAAACTAATGGGTGTATACAACAACGCCTAATGTTTCGTAACATGTTCCGCAGCGACGACAAATTTTTCAGTGTGAGTATGGAAGGATTGCATATCTGACTTATTTTAAGAAATATCTTCATCTACTCGGTACACAAGTTTCACCGAAATGAGAAGGAAGATGAATCGGAGCACCTTATTTATCTCCATACTCGGTGATAATTATATCAGGTGAACTGTAGTTTTCGCGAAACGGGAGTATTTTCCATTATTAAATTTCATAACCTTTCCATTTCCCTGTATCACTGGAATAGGGGAACTTCGGGGATACGTCCCATTACCCCAGATTTTACTGATCTTAGTCTGTAGTTTTATTGGTTTAAGGCAGATTACTGCAAATACCTCAGACGTTTAAGCTAAAGACGTCAGGAATGATTGACACGCACCATAGTCTCTCGTAGCTTGTTTTGGCTTAGACACTGAAAACTTGTCTCGCTAATAAGACCTAATCTGAGTAGGCGCTTAAAGCAACAGTTCTGATCCAGAATGAAACTTCCTGGCAGATTAAAATTGTGTGCCGGAACCGGGATTCGAACCTGGAACCTCTGCCTTTAGCGGGCAAGCGCTCTGAGCTATCCCGGCACGCTTCACGGTCCGTCCTCACAACTGGCAGAAGTTGAGGACGTGCTGGGATGGCTCAGAGCACATACATTACTAGACTGGCAAACGTCCCTCTGAAGCCTGACGCCGCCATCTTGCCTCACCTCACGTCAAAAGGTTTCGTACGATACTACTATTATCTCCTGATACGATATGACGTTGTAATCTTTACTAATTGGTTTGAACATGATTTGCGTTTAGGCTAATACTTCCGCAATGGCCGTCCGCGGTGGCCGAGGAGACTAAGGCGCTCCAGTCACGGTCTGCACGGCCACTACGGTCGGGGATTCGAATCCCCCCTCGGGCATGGATATTTGTGCCGTCCTAGTTCATAAGTAGTTTGTAAGTTTAGGGACTGATGACCCCGTAGTTAAGTCCCATAGACTATACGAACATTTGAAACATTTTGAAACTTCCGCAATAATTTAGTTTAACACATAGGCGAACATTGTCGAATCTTGTTATAACAATGTGTTACGTACGGTTAAATTTTACTTAGCGTTCTGACGGCCTCGAGTGATTACGTTGTCAATCATGTGACGTTGGCATTAGCCAATCCCATAATAACGCAAATGTTTTGTCATGAAGTCTTCGTTTACGAGAGCAATCAGTTTTATTGAGTGAACGAGGATACATACAAGAACGTGTCAACCATAGAGCACAATCAGCATTATTTATTTACTTAAGTCTGTACGAAACACTAGTCAAGTTATTCTGTGTGGATTTCTAAGAACATTAACATCTCGGTGAGGGCTTTCTACCGTTTTGTTGACGTTGCCAACATAAACATGCGAGGCCGCTGGGACGGTAAGTAAAATTTTACTGTTATGTATAGTTAGCTACAAATGTTCAAATGTTTGTAAAGCTTATGGGACTTAACTTCGGGGTCATCAGTCCCTAAACTTACAAACTACTTATGAACTACTTACGAACTAGGACGGCACAAATATCCATGCCCGAGGGGGGATTCGAATCCCCGACCGTAGTGGCCGTGCAGACCGTGACTGAAGCGCCTCAGTCTCCTCGGCCACCGCGGCCGGCTATAGTTAGCTGACTTTCCTTATCTGAAAAACACTCAGAAGAATAAAGATGTATGTTATCCACGACAAATATCACATTTATAACGGCCATACTATTAAAAAAACGAAGTTGATCGAAACTAGTAACCGATTAATAAAAACAGAAAATGCGTCTCATTAGCGTATGTGTCAAAGTAGACTGTACATTTCGTAAGAACTCTCAAAAGGAGAAGAATACGTGTTATCCATAATACACTTTTTGATGACCATACTACTGAAAGAAACTGCGAAGTTGAATGAAATTGGAACAGATTAATTATAACAGCAAATCAATAAAACGCATTATTCTACGGCATGTGTCAAAGCTTACTCCAGCTGAAAAAATTATAGTCATATACAACACACGAATTTCCCATATGTCAAAAGTCTAAAGACAGCACAGTTAAGTCAGTTCATCTGTAGTCTTACGACAGTTTTCCGTAAAAACGCAAACGACTGCTTGCACGTTTATAGGAGTACAGAAATATGGCGGCGAGACTTCACTGACATCAGTGATATTGTGTATGACATTGCCAGTCTAGTAATGTCTGTGGCTCAGAGCGCTTGCCCGCGAAAGGAAAAAGTCCCAGGTTCGAATCCTGGATCTGGCGTACAATTATAATCTGCCAGAAAGTTTCATAACAATTCTGATGTTGGATATTCAAGTTTAGATTGGACTTCGATAGAGAAGGAAAGTGGTCCAGTGCCCACATAAATAAAAGAAGTCCTGGAAGTTACGTAAAGCTGTGAAGGAGACGGCAAGAAAATCTAAATCTATATTACCTAATATGATTCAAAGTCCTCTTCTGATGGCTTCTCGAACGACCGGACAAAGTGACCGAATACTTTTCCATCGGTATACTCGGCATCAACGACTGTCCTAATCACGTACATACACTTATCTGTGTATAGTATGCGAGCTGGCCACAGTAGGCTAGCGTTATCTCACGGCAGAGTTCCTGGGGATCTTCCTGGCAACTTCAGCGTACACAAATGGCGCCCTCACTGCGAGATATCGACTATACTTGGACATGTGATTGCCCGTAAGCGATCGAAAACGTTGGCTGCCCTATTAAATACTAGAGTCCAAAACATGAAATTATTCATAGTTGACTTTCAATATCACAAATATAAACCACTTCTTTACAATGAACTTACGTAACCTGACCTGCCGGTTGCTATCGATGCCAACTTAAGTCGCCCTCGTAGCTCATCCTATGCACTTTTATCAATAGAAACTTCCTGATAAGTTAAAAATCATTTGTCTACTAGCCGCTTATAGCGTACGTGTTTGTTGTACACGTACAAAACGCATTTTACTTAATGTTTCGTACACACCTGAGCGAATAACAGGGAACAGTCATAGTGACAAACAATTTGCAGATGTTCACTACCATTCACATACAAACTGGCTGGGTTTCCACAGAATTCGTGAGAACGAGTATTAAAGCTCGCCATGTTGAAAGACGGCGTCCAGGCCGCTCGGAAACTTAACATCCGATTAGAAAAATCTACTCTACAATAAAACATGATTTTTTTTACAACTTAGTTTGATATCTTTGGTCAATAAGTGTGATTTTATTTTCGTTATTCATCACAGTTAATGTGCAGCATCCAGTGTATTTAAGTATTAAAAGATATTTAAAAGAGTACACAAGTTTATCCCTTAACTTTGTGATCAATAGAACCCTACATATAGGCTCCTGAAGAATTGCAATTTCGTACATATTAATAACGTGCACTGTCGTGTACGGAATGATAAATCCTACAATAACAGATATCATGTTCGTTAGCTCTCTTTATGTTGTCACCGTGCTCTTTATGGTTGGTTCGTGGAAAAAGGTTCTGTCTCGACAGATTTGCAACGGTTGTTTTAATTGCATGTTTCAGAGTAACATAAATAAAACAGTAGGTCATCAGTAACTTAAACTTCACTCTAAAGGTATCACCAACGTCATATAAAAAATCTGCTCCAGTTGAACAATTAGGCTTAAGAAAAAGTAGAAACGGTTGATGTACTGTAATAGAAGCAAAAAGTAAAAAAAGTTTGAATTTCCTGGTGTTCATATTCGGAATAAAACAATGTTGGTGATAGAAACCTTTCTACCTCGTATTTGTAGGTATCGTGAAGAACACTGTCAGTTCGTAGGTTCAAATCTGAACGAACAGTATTTTTTTGTTCTACACGTTAAAGTATTTCGTGAGTAAAACTCTAGTTTTGAACAATCAACGTTTCAACAACGAATTTGAGAAATGTAGACGATTAAGCTGCCCATAAGACAATAGTCTCTAGCAGTTACAACAAGCAGATTCGCAAGGGTAATAAACAAGGTATTTGTCAAAAGTCTGAAATTTTGTTGGCACAAACGATAACATGTGCTGTATTTGAGTATTATTTCTTTGACTAAGACGTCTGTAACCCTTAGAGACGGTAACATTCAAAATCGGTTGTACACAAAAGTACTTCGATTATAAATGACCTTGCTGGAGGGTATAAGGCATAATCTCAAAATTTTAAATTGTTAATCGTTTCTTACGGTTAATTCTTGTGTGAGTGTACCCGCAGTCCTGATATCGTATGATTAACATCGGATGGTCTCGTACAAAAGAAACTGTTTGGGTGATTCCCCCGAACATAGGGCGACGAACGTAGCAACCCTGCTGGCATTCCTCTGAGAGCTGTAAACCTTGAATAAACAAAGATTCCCCGGAGAACCGACTCGCTACCAAGTCGGCAGACGGACGCGTCCTTCCTACAGAATCACCTCCTGGAGAACAGCGGGAATCGAAATGGTCGACTCGGCAACGGAACTGCCGGGAACTGTTGCCTAGTGTGACGGCGCCATCTTCTGCCACTTTGATAAGCTTTGACATCTCCTGGCCGAGCGATGAACCTGCCGCGTGTAATTAAAATGATGGTCCTGGTTCACTGAGCGCACAGTTTATTAGTAAGAGAAAATCCGAAGTAATAAATATTGGTTAAACAATTTCCATAGAGCTTAGGGAAAGCAACCCCCGACCCATTGGCGAACTGGGATCACGCTTATTGTGGGGTTGTGTTTCGTGTGTAGTGCGTTATCTTAGGTTGACATTGCGGATCGCTATTAATGCAAATCGGTGTAGTTAAATTGGTGTCCAGTACTCATCACAGATTAGAAGTATCTTGAGTGAGCGTTCAGGTGACACATATTTTATGTTTTCATCATAATTTGCCACTATGGTCGCTAGAAATCTGAGACGCCGTTTATTTTTAAACAATTTCATGTATTTTTAATGTTGGATCGGCAGTAGAAAATACCTTCGTACGTGCCATGGATTTGGTAAGGGTGTTTGTAGATATGGCTTGAAATTGATTTTCACGTCAGAAACTGGTGTCTTAGCTTTGAATTGTCACGTGAAGAGAAATTTTGCTTCTTTGCGTCAAGTATCATTACTGACATGCACCTATTTTTTTTTCCTGTTTATATCAACTAGTTTAATTTTTAGTGTTTATATGGCACATGATATCGAGTCTGTTATAAATTTTTTACTGTGGTAACATTGCAAAACTTCATGATGGCAAGGTATTGGTTTTGAAGGTGTCTCGAAAAACACCGAATTTATTTCAAGTAAGAGATTCTCAAGTTTCTCAGCTCCTTTTTTCTCTATTTTTTGTGAATTTCCTCTTTATACCTTTTCACATAAATTTGCTTACTGGTAACATATGAACTAATTGTTGAGATCATTTTATGCACAATCGCCCTCCTTATTACAAAGCAAGAAGACGAAGACATCTATCGCTGGGAAAATGTACTAGAAAATCAAATGTACGGTACCCCTGATATAAAAACGACACATTCATTTCTCCCCCTCTTCCTCCTACAAACATTGTACTTTTTGAGGGGGACAAAATTCATGTAATATCACCCGATATTGTCAGTTTTTAACTATCAGAAATGTATAGAGAGGGAAGTCCTACTTCTACCATATCTATTGAGGTTCACAGTGCCCAAAACAAATTATCATCTCGAGCTGTGTACTTTTATTGACTTTTATGCTCATTAAAAAAAAACTGAATTCGCTGTTAGCAATAACTGCTGCCGTTGACAAATGTTTGCCCATCAATAATGCACATTTTACACTCAAAATAACGTATACAAAACGTTGATTGAAACTGCCGTCAAAACATTACAATATATCAAAGGAGGCACACTATATAATTTCTGTGTTCATATATTTCTCATTCGCATCCGTGGCAACGATAATTCACCATTGCTACCACGAATAAACAAATTGTAACATAAGAAGTATTACTAAGGTATTACTCCATGGAAAAACAGAACAAAATAGCGTTATCAGTGGTCACGTGACAATCCCACTTTAAAGTTGACAATAGGGGTATATCGCAGTGATCACACGGATACTTATATTTTGTGGTATAACTGGCGATTACTGGTGTTCTGTGTGCGGATCAGTGCGACGTAGTTAGTTGCAAATTGTAGATAGTGGTCTTTCTTGTATTAGTTATTGAAGTTAATTACAAATACGTCGCCAAAATAAGAAAAGTACTTATGACTCATCGGCGATCTCATGCATCTGAAGAACTGTCTCGTCAACGCTAAGAGCCGGCCGCGGTGGCCGAGGGGACTAAGGCGCTCCAGTCACGGTCTGCACGGCCACTACGGTCGGGGCTTCGAATCCCCCCTTGGGCATGAATACTTCTGCCGTCCTAGTTCGTAAGTAGTTCATAAGTAGTTTGTAAGTTTAGGGACTAAGCTTTCGGTGCAAGATCATCTCTGAACCAGAAGGTTTTGATCTGATGTAGCCCTATGAAATAATAAACTGTTCATATTCACTGTATTAAGACCTCCATTACTTAACCTGGCATTTTCTGATATACGTCTACTGTACAGACAGTAGACTGTCTGTTGGGACATAAAAAGGACAGTAACGTGTTTTTATCGAACTCGCCAAAATGTTTTGAAAACATCACTCCACCACTACTTGCTCCTCAGGCAGCAACGGGACTAGCGTTGGCGCAGGTCCCTGAAAGCGGCATTTAAGTGCCTTGACACGTGTGGAGTTCAGCGTTACCGGTTGTGCTACTTGGCCTTCTAAGGAAGACAATGGCGCGTCACTAGGTTAATTGGAGATACATTGCGGATTCCTTCAGAGGTTTTTCTTATAGTCTCTCTCTCTCTCTCTCCGCAAACTATTTTCTACTGCAATAAGATATATAACCTTCGCCTTTCAGCGGCACGCTCCTACTGAGTAACCAACGAAAATTCTTAAGGATTTGAAGAACACTGAACATTTTAGGGACACACGCTGTCAGCTTGCGATTACTTCCGCCTTATCTGGGTTGTTACCAGATTTTGACACGTAACGAAATTACTAAGCAATTTTTATATAGCAAGCCTGCTACAGTGATATTCGGAAAGGGACTACCCAGCGTATCTGCTACCCGTCGACGACCCGTTGACAGTATTGTGGAGGAAGTAAGAGGGAAGTGAAGCTATGCAAATGGAGTTAGACTAGCGCTTCTTGTGTAAATTGTGTAATAAGTGGTTCGCTGTTCACGCAAAGCGGTGCAGTTGATCTTTCGTACTACTGCTTATTAGTCATATTTTGTACGCGCCTCAGTGCTATGTAAGCATTTGCAGGTTGTAAAGAGTTATCTTACTCGGGAGCAAGAAAGCTTGCTGGACAGCTTTTACTAGTTCTTTTAACCGTTTTACTCCCTCCACGGTTGTCTGGGGTGGCCTCCGCCGTTTGTCCGGCATCAAGGTCCACTCCCCGATTCCTGGCCTGACCGTGGAGAACGCGGTCCTCGTGGACCCAGCTGATGTTTCAAACGCATTGGGTCGTTTCTTTGCGGAGGTTTCGAGCTCTGCCCATTACCACCCTGCCTTTCTCCCTCGCAAACAGGTAGAGGAGGCACGGCCGCCTTCTTTCCGCTCTTTTAATCGTGAAAATTATAACGTCGCCTTCACCATGCAGGAGCTAGATCGTGCTCTCGCCCTGTCCCGGTCTTCTGCTCCCGGGCCTGATTCCATTCATATTGAGATGCTGAAGAACCTCTCTCCTGCGGGCAAGTGCTTTCTTCTTAGTACCTACAATCGCATATGGACTGAAGGTCATGTTCCCACAAGTTGGCGTGAAGCCATTGTTGTCCCCATCCCCAAACCAGGGAAGGACAAACACCTTCCTTCCAGTTATCGTCCCATTTCTCTGACGAGCTGCGTCTGTAAGGTGATGGAACGCATGGTTAACGCTCGGTTGGTCTGGCTCCTCGAATCTCGCCGTCTCCTGACTAATATCCAATGCGGTTTTCGTCGACACCGCTCTGCTGCTGACCACCTCGTTACGTTGTCGACCTTCATTATGAACAACTTTCTAAAGAAGCGTCAAACAGTAGCAGTGTTCTTCGACTTGGAGAAGGCATACGATACCTGTTGGAGAGCGGGCATTCTCCGCACATTGCACACATGGGGCCTTCGGGGCCGCCTTCCTCTTTTCATTCAAGCGTTTTTGGCGGATCGCAAGTTCCGGGTACGGGTGGACTCTGTTTTGTCAGATACCTTTTGCCAGGAGAATGGGGTACCACAGGGCTCCGTCTTGAGTGTGGCGCTCTTTGCCATTGCAATCAATCCGATCGTGGACTGCCTTTCAGCCGACGTCTCCGGATCTCTTTTTGTTGACGATTTCGCAATTTATTGTAGCGCCCAGCGGACGTGTCTCTTGGAGCGTTCTCTCCAACGCTGTCTTGACCGTCTATATTCCTGGAGCATCGCAAACGGCTTCCGATTCTCCACTGAGAAAACTGTGTGTATCAATTTTTGGAGATACAAGGAATTTCTTCCACCTTCTCTACGTCTCGGCCCTGTTGCTCTCCCTTTCGTGGAGACTACGAAATTCTTGGGACTCATGTTGGATCGGAAACTTTGCTGGTCCACACACGTGTCCTACCTGGCTGCCCGTTGTGCCCGATCCCTTAACGTTCTTCGTGTCCTCAGTGGCACGTCATGGGGAGCGGATCGTACCGTCCTGTTTCACCTTTACCAGGCCATTGTTCAGTCGAAGCTCGACTATGGAAGCCTTGTGTACTCTTCAGCACGGCCGTCGATTCTCCGCCGTCTCAACTCTATCCACCATCGTGGATTACGTCTGGCGACCGGTGCATTTTATACTAGCCCTGTTGAAAGTCTGTATGCCGAGGCTGCTGTATTACCCTTGACCACTCGACGTGACATACTCTTGTGTCGGTATGCATGCCGCCTACGGTCGATGCCCAACCATCCCTCTTACAGATTATTTTTTGACGACTCACTCGATCGCCAATATCATCACACACACCTCGAACTTAGTTCGCTCCCCAAGGAGAGCACTCCGGATTTGGTATTCCGCTCGAGGCTTGTCGAACTCCGTTCGCGGTTCGATAATGCCGTATTTATTTACACTGATGGTTCCAAGAGCACTGCCGGTGTCGGATCTGCCTTCGTCGTCGGGGACAACCGGTTCCAATACAAGCTCCCTGACCGGTGCTCGACCTTCACGGCTGAGCTTTTCGCCCTCCACCAGGCCGTTTTGTATACCTGCCGCCACCGCCAACCTTTCTATGCCATATGTTCGGACTCCCTTAGTGCCCTGCAGAGTCTTAAGGACCCTTTCTTGAACCATCCTTATGTATAGGATCCAACGCCCCCTCCAGTTGCTAGCAGATGACAGCTGTCACGTTTCTTTCCTGTGGGTCCCTGGCCACGTGGGTGTGCCCGGGAATGAGGCCGCCGACACAGCAGCCAAGGCAGCAGCTCTTTTGCCCCGCATGGCTACCTTTTGCGTCCCATCGGACGATGTTCAACGGGCTCTTCGCCGGAGTATCGTGTCGCAATGGCACAGTGTGTGGCTTTCACTGTACAACAATAAATTGCGAACTGTCAAACCGATCCCGACCGCTTGGAGGACATCCTCACGCCCCTCTCGGCGGGAGGAGGTCATCCTGGCTCGGTTGCGGATCGGTCATTGCCGTTTCAGCCACCGTCACTTGCTCTCCGCCGACCCTGCACCGCTATGCTCCTGCGGTGAACTGCTGACAGTGCGACATGTTTTACTGACTTGTGTTAATTTTAATCATCTCCGTGTAGCCCTTCACTTTCCGTCTACTCTGGAGGAAATTTTAGCTGATTACACACGAGCAGCTGCTCGGGTTTTGCGTTTTATGAACTTGGCCAACCTATCCAAGGATATTTAACCCTTTTAATTGTCTTTTATCTATCGTTTTTAGCCTCTTGTTGATGTTCTGACAGTCACCATTTTTTTTGAAATCATAGCGAATCAATGTTCTTGGCTGGGCGCTAATGACCATAGAAGTTGTGCGCCCTAAAACCAAAAAAAAAAAAAAAAAAAAAAAAAAAAAAAAAAAAAAAAAAAAAAAAAAAAAAAAAACCTTACTCGGCAATTACGAGTTCGTATTATTCATTCTGGTCAACTTAGGATACTTTATCTGCTTTATATATAATTCAGTGCTTAATTGAGGATGTAGCGGTCATTTAATACGAATATTTCATGGCATTAAATATAAAAGAACTGGGAAAAAATGCTACTTAGGTTTGTATCTCCTGGATATGGCGCTGGAGGTGCGATAACTCGCTTTATGGTACTTGGACCTCCGGCGGCGCCTCAAGTCTCGATACCTCCTTTGCCTTGCTTCGTGCGCCGGCCAATCTGAAGACAGCGGCTCGCCGACATATGCTGGCGCACCACAGTCACGACAGGTAGTCTGACAAGGGAACTCAGTGTTGTATATACAAATTAATGTTGATGGGTCGCAGGTATGTTGTGCGGGAACTCCTCCAGACCATCAAGCTAAAAGAATTTGTTCCAGTGCGACTTAGTTTCCACGAAAATAGAGATCAGTCTATCGCGTAACAGCTATACTTGTACTAAGTCACCGTCGGTACGTGAGTCAGTGTGGTGTAATTAGCAAGGCCGTGGACTGTCACTCAGACGACCCGACTTCAAATCCTGCTTGGACTGGTTGTTTTTTTTCCGAAGATTGTCTTATTATATTCCTTTTTCCACTTTATCAATTCTTATTGCAAAGATAGTTACATCAGGTAATTACAGTTACGAGTGAACGATACTCTACGAATGACTGCCTGACCGCAGCATAATAATCCGCCGGGACGTGTCTAGTAGACACTACATTCGACATAACAGTGGGACCGAGGACTGTAAACACAGCTAGCAAATGCTGCACAAATGCCACAGGTGATAACTACAGACAGTTCACTCATCTTTCAATCGACGTAAAAGTATGCTTCGAAATAACGAATTAAATAAAATGTTAAAATGTTTAAGCTCATAGAAATTAAGTGCGGGGTCTTCAGTCCTTAAACTTACAAACTACTTATGAACCACCTTATACTAAAGACGACACAAACATCCGTGCCCGTGGGGGGAGGGGGAAGTCGAACCCCCGACGGCCGACGGCCGCGCGCACCGCAACACGACGCCCCAGCACGCGCAGCTAATCCCCCGCGGCTTTAATAAAATAGTCGCAGAATACATATTGAGCAATTAACATAAGTTATTATGACTAATTACTCAAGCATTAACAGTAGTTATGAAAGCATATAATTATGCATAATTAGTCGTCGGACAAGTGTATAAAAAAGTAGGTTCAGAGTAGGATTTGAACTCGGGTCGTTTGTGTGACAGTCAGCGTGATGTAATTAGCAAGGCGCTACACTAAGTTTCCGTTGGTGGTATAGCTGTTACGCTGGACTTTAATATCGATTTTCGTGTAAACGAAGTCGCGTTGGAACAAATCCTTTTAGCCTGGTGTTCTGGAAGAGTTCCCGCACAACATAACTGCAACCCATCAAAATTGGTTTGTACCATACTTGTTCACCTTGTGAGTTTACCAGTCAGTACGAAGCAGAGCTAGGAGTGCTATAGTTCAAAGTCTACAGCGAGCCGACGTTGGATGGGAGTCTTCTAGCTTCACTGCAGTACTGGTCAGTATGTAACAGGCAGAAGTGTACCACAAGCACATCACACAAAGTTGAGTATTATCTTCATTCGTAATAGAAGTATATGTGAACTACTCGCTTCTTTCAGTTGCAGACCTTGTCCACAATCCTTGCTAGCCACGACAGCCGCATCCCGAAGATACAAAACTTACTAGTTAAAAACTTCGAGCGAGACAAGTTAATTTCTTACCCACGTTGAAATTAAAGCAACAACGGTATACTGCACGGAAGTAAACATGAAGTAATTTTCTTGCCGAAAATTACTTTTCCGAAATATCTTAATTGAACATTACATTGGTGACAGTACGGGCCTATATACCATGTTTTAAAAACTAGACTGTTCACAATGAAACGATAAAATAAATACAAGGATTTAATATTACATCGATTAGTTATTAAACCTTTGAGAATATAGGATTGGAGAAAGGTAGGAAAGGAAGTCGATCTTGTTCTTCCAAATGAATCACCTATTCCAGTTCTCGGCAGCCAAGACTACCGTTAAGCGTTTTCGACTGCCGTACTGTCCACCTTCGTCTGACTCTGCACCTTGACACATTCCTACCGAAATTAAGCTAGCGCCCCCACCATAAAAATAAAAAAAAAAATTTATATCAGAATTTTGTGCTAATTTGTTGCTATATTCCAACATTTTGTGTCAAGCCGTTTAACCGGAAATCGGAATTTAAGAGTGCGGTGCTAGCTTAATATTAAGCTAGCGCCCCCACCTCTGAAAATCACATTTCCAAACAAAATTTCAGAATTACAACCACGTGGTAATTTTGTGCTCTTAAATGAAGCAAACCCCAACCTTCCAGCTACATTATCTATGTAAATAATAGCAATTTTAAGTATTTTCGCGCCGCGGGATCAAAAGTACCTCAATGGAATTTGTTGCTCCTAGTTTAACAATGCCAAACTATAGTTTGAATTATGTGCTTTTAAGATATCCAGGTCCCGAATTTTGTGCGCGACGAGATTTCAAATTTCGGACTTTTACTTCATTTACTCAACGCTCGAGACAAGAGTGAAGTTGCTGCAAATGTAACAGTGCCGTTGGGGGTATCATTGGCGAAAATAAGAAACTTATTAATCTTTCGTAAATTCTTCAGGTCAAATTTGTGTTCGGCTGCATTTGTGAGTTTTCTTGCTAAAGGCTGCAGTGTAATGACTGCTAAGTTTGTAGCCACCTGTCACACTCTTGAGCATTTTCGTTCCTGCACAAGCGAATCTCTCAACTGTGAACAAATGTTACACTCGCCATCCCTTGGTCCTGAGCATCGAGGATTCTCTCCATGCCTGCAAACAACGTGGACGCCTGCTGGTCTTCCTGTGGACTCGAGGTCGTGTTGGAGTCCATGGGAATGAACTCGCTGACATACTGTCAAAATTGGCTACTGGCAAGCACTCTTGAGGCCCTTATTCCAGAACCGGGTCTTTGATTGGTATAACACTGTAAAGTCCTAGAGACCTGAAACCCACAATGGTACGCCCTTGCTCTGTTGAACAGGTTACAGTTAATAAAGGAAACCACTAACTCGTCGTGCTCCTCCATTGGAGCTTTCGTGAATGACTGCATCTTGGTTTGTCGGTTCTGCATCGGCAGTACCTGAAGTGTACAAAATTTAATCAAGAAAACTGAGTATTTCTATGAAATACTCTCCCCTTTGTAAAGAAGCAAAAAAAGGAACGAGGAGTATTTTGATCTTTGAGGCAATCAGCATTTTGGCGTTTCTCTTTATTGTCGTTAAAGTGTGATTTACAGAAGGACGCTGAGAGAATAAAAACTTACGTATTTGATATTATACTAAGTTATTGAACTTTGGCCGACGAAACCGCGCAAGCATTATGTCTGATGAAATCAATAATAAACGTCGTTTTACATGTACGGTAAAGTTCGTACGCCACAGCTTACATGGCTTTTCCGAAGAGTATTGATTGGTTCATACTTAGCAAATTTTTTGCTGACCACTTACCCTCTGCCAGAGAGCAAACAGCCTTACCAAGGTTTGAGATCAAAGACTATCTGCCGTCAGAACCACGGGTTTATGGCGGTGGCGGCCATGGAGAGAAGTTATGTAAAGACACACAAAAGCCTTTCATAGGCTTATACCATATTAAGTAGCTCCAAATTCTGCCAGATGTTTTACATTTGTTACTGCTACCAGTGATGTTACAAATTGCGTAATCTTACCCTAAAAATACGTCTCTTCGCCTATTTATGTGCAGTTCGTTAAATTTGCGTTTAACTTAAACAGCCGGTCAGAGACGTCCTGCGGGTTTTCCTGTACTTAACTGCAGTCTTCTGGCATTGCTGTTAGAGAGGATACGACTATGTGAAAGGATCCAGCTTGTTCCATCTTGAGACACGAAAATGTCACTATACACGTACCTATTAGTCATTTATACCAAATTAATGTTTTGAAATAAAAACCGACAAAATACAATTTCACTAGTTGCCTTAAATCTTTTTAGCAAATAAGCAACGAACAGAAACAGAGTGAAAGTTTCATTCTGGAAGCAACGAACAATTCCCATACAGCGCGGGGAAGGGGCCGTTGTAAGCGGATTAACCCAGATAGCGATGACGTCCTTCCAGAAGGACGAGAACGGTAGCTTACTTTCTTATTCTTGTCTGTAAGAATTCGTGTACAGTGTCCTATTTTATTACTTTGAATCGCCTGCTCCCATTGCAGATCAATGTTAGCTTGTATTATCGATTGCAAAGTTAATCTACCTCGTAGTTTGGTTTATATTTCTTGAACTTTCTTCAATTTTTGAAACGTTTATATGGATATATTTAATCTTAAATGTTGTTTTAATAATAATTATTCATCAGATTGTTTTATAATTTTATTCATTTTGACGTCATTACAGAAAGATGGTCAGCATTGCGAAACTAATGGCGTGATTGTGAAAAAATCGTAACGATATTGTGCACTCATATGGAGGTAATTAAGAGCTTCCGAAAAAAAAAAAAAATTAAACCAGAAACAATTCCGCGCTATCTGCGTTAAGAATATGCTTCCCGGTGCCTGCCGCGGTGGCCGAGGGGACTGAGGCGCTCCAGTCACGGTCTGCACGGCCACTACGGTCGGGGATCGAATCCCCCCTCGGGCATGAATATTTGTGCCGTCCTTAGGATTAGCTAGTTCATAAGGAGTTTGTGAGTTTAGGGACTGATGACCCAGTAGTTAAGTCCCATAAGCTCTACAAACATTTGAACATTTTTGCTTCCCGATTAGGCGGCTGAAACTAACCTTCGGAATCTCTCGGCTAACCATTCCAAACTTTCCGAGGTCAAGAACTGTATGCCTCTGCTTGTCTTTGACGGCTTTTAGCATGTGGATGCGAAGAGCGCGATCCGTTTTTTCACCGAACGTGACGCACCTACGATGTAATGCAGGCCTGAAGTAATGATGCCTCGGAAAGCTGCGCTGCTTCCTTGTGTTGCCTTTGAGACGCTCTGTTTGACCTGGCTCGCCGCCGCCAAATAAACAGCGCCTGGGTGTCCTGTCTCGTGATAAGTG
Organism: Locusta migratoria; assembly: GCA_026315105.1. NCBI lineage: Eukaryota > Metazoa > Arthropoda > Insecta > Orthoptera > Acrididae > Locusta > Locusta migratoria. The sequence goes on from CM048747.1 coordinate 13,557,269, forward strand.
ATACGTGACGGCGCACGGCACGGACTGTGTGTTTCCCAGCTGTCGGCTCCATTGTCACACGGCGACACGAACCGTCAGTCCACCAGACCACCTCGTACAGGCAGTGCGACATTGTGGGAGCGAAATGTGTCCTAGGCGGCGAATGTATGTACGAGATCCAATGCGGCGCAGGTTGGTACTACGGATTTGTTTGCTTTCAGTATTTAGCGAAGTCTTAAAACAACCTGTGAATGTTAAACAGTACTTACACTGTCTTCTTTGCCTTATGAATATTTTCGAATACCCAACCTGATAGAAAACCTTTTTACTGTGGGCGGTATTTACACCGCTGACGATAGCTCGTAACACCTAACGAAAAAAATTCAGTTGTCCTTTTTACATGAACGCTTCATACTCGTATACTCTGAAAAGTTGTTCGTGGCGGCCTGTACTAAAGTAAAAGCGAGGCCATGCGTCGCTATTGTGCATCGCCTCTCCTGTCGGTGATTTATACTAACTAGTATTGCCTGTGGTCGACAATCGACCAATTGTGTTTACAATGGTGACTGGGTGTAAAATTTTACGTATCATGTCGGCGGTCTCGCGTGATTGTTGGCAATATCAACAACAATATAGAAAATCTTCGGCCATTTGTTCGAACCACGTAGAATAACTAGATTAGTGTATCGTACAGACAATAAAGTAATCAAATAATGCCGTTCCTGCTTTATGGTTGACAGGTTCTTGTATGTACCCTCGTCCGCCCAGTAAAAATAATTGCCTTCGTAAACGAAGATTCCATGATAAAACATCAGCGTTGGCAAGCAATTGGCTAAAATGAAGACTCACAGGATTCTCACTATTCAGCATCTGTTGCCAACATTATCACAGGAGGCCGCGGAGATACTTGGTAAAATTTAACCGGCACTGGGAGGTATGAAACCGTATCTTATGCGTGTTAAGGAAAATGCCTGACAATAACAAATAAAAATAGAAGTATATACTTCTCATGCCATTTTCGAATTATATAACTTTCATTAGCCTAATATTTGAAATGGAACTAAGATTTCGGTGTTTGTATATTTATACAACGCCAAGAAATAATGTTATTTCGATACTGCGATATTCAGAATTCCAGAGCTGACAACATGTCGACTTCGCAGTTCCACCCGTGCACCGCTACATGCCTCTCCCGGCGCATCATCCTTTATATGAAAACATCCATTTCCTTTAACCGCTCATAATCACTGCGAAAATGAAGCATTTGAACGGCACAAGAAAATGAGTTGGGAGCACTCCATACGTGTGATTTGATCTACACTACTTACTTTCCTGGTAAACGGTAAGTGCCTAGACTTCTGCAATCTGATAGGAATAGTTTTCAGTTTGTTTATAAAGAAGGTATTGTATTTCTTTTCATCCTTCACCACCAGTCTCATAGCACACTACAGAAAGATGGCTTATCTATCATCAACAAACACGCGAGCGGATCCGATGGTTTGTTAGTGCTATATATTCTTACAGAACATAGACTTGTTCTGTTCAATGTGACAGTGACAAAGCAAATTCTATGCTGTGAAAATATGAGAAAACAGGGTTCTGACAACGCCACCTAGGTAAAAGGCCTGTGCGCTGCCTGCCAAGAGTAATCATAACACAAGCAAACTATTTGTCTGACGTAGTTTTACTGAGTTTGGGAATACGTAAACGTTGCACACTGTTTCATAACGTTCTTAATGTTATTTATGTGGTTCAGAGACAAATTTGTTTTGGTTTTAGATATTTATGAAGTATTAGTAAAATATCTAAAGATACGTTTGTAAATCTATCGGACGCAATTTGTGGTCATTAGTCCGTAGCTTAAAGACTACTTAAACTAAAGTAAACTAACCTAAGGACAACACACACCCATGACCCAGGGAGGACTCGAACCTCCGACGGCGAGCAACCGCGCGCTCCGCAGCGAGGCGCCTTAGACCGCGGCATGGAAGGTTGTTAATGATAGTCAATCAACAAATGTTATATTTACAGTATTGGCTTTAATATTAGCTGACGGTAGTCTTTGATTGTTCAGATTGTGAACAGCTACGACACTGTATTTGGAAAGTCATCTGTCCAGCTACTAATGGCTTTCCAAGAAGCTACCCTACTCAACCATCGTTTTACGCAAGGATTTAAACTCTTCTACATACACACAAACAAAAACTGACACAAGTGGAATCAGAGATTCCGAAATGTTTTGTATAACTGAATGGGAAAACGAAAAAAGAACTCTGTCCCAGTGGGATTCGAACTTCCGATACTATTGTTATGACGCCAGTACGCTACCACCTGAGCTAAATCGACAAATGAAGCAACCCTTTTAATTACTGGTACTTACGTGCACTTTGCAAAATTTCAAAGTAGATTTTCTCAAGGATTTTTTAGAGTTGCGTCGAATGGATTTGGCTGATTGTTACTGAACTTGTGAACTTGAGGTACCATAAATATAAAGAAATTCTAAAATCTGATACCCGTGTGGTCTCCTTGTTAGAACTATGATGCCTGTGAATGGAAGCTCCGTGTGACAGTCATCTCCATCTCTTCGACGTTAGCAACTCGTTATCCGAACAAGAATTTCTTGGGGTGCAAGAAAATATTTAAATCGCTGTATGCTTCCAGCCGAACTTCTGCAAAACTGTAGCTGTGCGCCGAACGGTATGGGGCCGACTATTGCCATGGAGCGACGCGACACTTACACGTCCTCCCGCTAGCGTTTTGACGACGACGAAGTGCTGGAGACGGCAGTCACGCGCTAGTTCCAGTCCTACAGTTGATCACAATACATGACAAGTGTTTAAGTTCTTATTGTGGGTATGTCAAAAATAGCTCAATTTGCCACACCTGTTGCCAGTTAAGTTTTTATGTAACTGTTTTATTTATTAAATAAGATACTTGCCGTATTGACAAGAGTTTCCCGCATTATACAATCAGTCGTTCGAAACTTCGTAATACTGCCCATTCACAGATAAAAATGATGTAGTAAAGAACTGTTGAATCTAGTATCCTCACTGATCTAGCGGCTAGTGAGATTTCTCTCATTCTACATGTACAAGAATTGTAATCGATTAACCAATTCGTTTTAAGCAACCTCAATTCCGAAGCAAGCTATCATTTGTGATATGGCTTAAGGTCAGCGGATGGGAGAAGAAACAGACATAATAGAGGGACGAGGAGGAGATTGACTAAGAGGAGGCGATGGGGGAGAAGTGGGGGAAGGGGGGGACCTAGAGAGGGGAGGGAGTTTTACATTTTGCAATTTAGAAGCATCGGCGGCTTCTATAGTAAATTACATATAAGCTTAGAACGCTCAAATAGGTACGTTGTATATCCAAAATCATCGCTTCAAAACTTTTTTCAAAAATTTGCTACAAAGCTATTGAAAATACGTATATATGCCTTGGAAAATTTTTATCGCAAATTTCCCCACATGTGTAACATACGTATTCTAAGAAATAAGAGTGGATGGTCCGTTAAACCACCAAAGTGCGAAAAAGGATACTTCTTGTGTTGACATCTCTTAAATATCTTCCTTGTTTATAGTTCAAAACTGGAAAGAAAATGGATTTTATGAAAACAAAGCATATTAGCTATAGCCATATAGACTTTAAACTTTATCAGATTTTTACGTTAGTACCGTGTCAACTCTGATACCGTATGATTTTTAACATTTTATGTTGTAGTGATTATACAGAGGACTTACTGGGCAAAGTTTAGATTAGGAATCTACGCGAGTTGTTATTAAAGTTAGAACAGATTTCTAATGGAAAACTTTATTATGAACGAAACCTGTATCGCAAATTAAAATGTGGACATTTTTTCACTTGTCAGCAGACCCACCATGAACGTTCACACTTTTTAGTCGTGACAGCAAATTTGGATCCCAGCATCAAAGAACTGTCCCCTGAACGTTACATATTTGTAGTGAAATTTTTCAAACATTGTGATAAAGTACTGTTCATGAAACTTCAGGAAGTATCTGATACAGCTTCTCAATAGTGGCAAATATTCTTTAGTTAATTACAATATTCTTATACAACTATTCTAACAATACAAGGCTCTTTCCGGCCGCGGTGGCTGAGGGGACTGAGGCGCACCAGTCACGGTCTGCACGGCCACTACGGTCGGGGGTTCGAATCCCCCTCGGGCATGGATATTTGTGCCGTCCTTAGTCTTAGTTCATAAGTAGTTTGTAAGTTTAGGGACTGATGACCCGGTAGTTAAGTCCCATAAGTTCTACAAACATTTGAACATTTCTTTCAGTACTAAACTACATTACAGTAGATATTCTCTCAAGCTACTTGAAGGCCGCGTCACTGAGTCTGTGTATGTCTTTAAAGTCACTACCACAGCCGTACACTTTACACACGAGTAAATAGTCCATTGTTTGGGCTTCACTACACTCACATTCAGAGCTGACAGACCCCATTTCTTCATTAATTGCTTGTTTTGGAGAACTGCAAAAAAAAAAAAAAAAAAAAAAAATTCAAACGTTTGTAAAGCTTATGGGACTTAACTACAGGGTCATCAGTCCCTAAACTTACAAACTACTTATGAACTAGCTAATCCTAAGGATAGCACAAATATCCATGCCCGAGGGGGGATTCGAACCCCCGACCGTAGTGGTCGTGCAGACCGTGACTGAAGCGCCTCAGTCCCCTCGGCCACCGCGGCCGGCTGGAGAACTGCCTCATCAATTTCTTGTCATATCTTTATTGATGACAGAAGGTAATTCAGATCGGAACAGGCTCTCCACTGTTTACGAGCTGCATCAGAAATTTCCACAAGGATCAGTAATTTAACATTGTTACTGACAAATCGCAAACAATGTAACGATATGTGGGCAGAGTTCTTATATAATGGAATCCAAAAGCTGGCGCCACGTCTTGACAAATAGTCAAATGGTCATAGTGACTCTGACAAGTGAGAATATGTACGTATTGTAATTTTTGATACAATTTACGTTCAGTTTCTCTTACTCTATTAAAAATCGGATCTTACTTCAAAAATTATCCTCGTATGTGGCAATAAACTGCTTGGATCCAAAGTAAATTTGAATATCGGATTACTTCATCTTGAAGACTCGCGGTACTTAGAGGTATTCAGTATTACCTGTGATGGATATTACTGTATTCCGGAAGAAAACTCTGAGGAACTTTTGTCTGATTATTTTTAAGCAAACGTTAAGAAGTCGTTGGCGCCAATGAGGGGTGTGGAAAAGTTGAACTGTTAGGACCTATTCCTAACAAATGAGGACGGGAGTTCAGTTCTATTCAACCGTTTACTAGCTGTCACCCGACAATATACATTTTCTAGGCTTTCTTAACGTGAGTCTTTTATGATAATGCTAAAAAAAGTTTAGATGGTTGTTGGAGTGTCGACAATGTCGCAGTGTGTATCTTATAATCTCGATTGATTCCGTAAGTAGTTTAATCTCTGTAGTTATTCCTAAATGAGAGTGTGAAAAGTTAAGGAAATATAGAGCTCAGAATGTCACAACAGCTACACACATTGCTATAAAACGGCTGGTTGTTTTTTTTTTTTTCACAGACTCTACAAATTATAGAACCTAATTTGCCGCAGTATGATTAAACCAGTGTCAAAAAATTTGCTTTGTTGGGATGGAAAAGTGGGGACTCGTTACATTGTCGGGGCTGTGACATGTTCTTTTATGGTCTGCAGGAACATGACGATGTTCCGGCTGAACGGCGACGAGCTGATGTTCGGCACGTCGGTGCACCACATCCAGCAGCACATCCCGCAGATGAAGATGATGAAGGTGCACATCCCCTTCACCTTCAAGCTGCTCGAGAGCGCCAAGTCGCCCTACTCCGCATCCTCCACAGGTACGGCACCGCTACATAATTCATTTGGTTTTGTGGTGTGCGAAATTCCGTAGTCCTTTATCTTGATTACTAGTAAAGTTCCCTCTGCCCCGGTCTTCCGCCCCCCCCCCCCCCTGGTCCCGTCTCTGTTCATTCGACCTCCTCCTCCTAACCATGAACACTCACACATGTGAACTTTCGTGCTGAGCAGCGAACCACTGTTCAGTTTATTGCAAGGTACATTTGCCAAGCACCATACGCTGATTTGAGGTCCATGAAAACATTCATACATACAAACATAGCAAACTATCTAACAATTAAATAGGCCCTAGTTTAATAAGTGTGATATCCTTTACTGCTGATTATTAGCTTTATTTATACACTACAGCTGTTTCGCCGTATTGGGCATTGTCAAGTGGTATTCCATTTGTTGGTAACACACAGCATCTGTACCTCTGATTTTTATAGGTAACTTTCTTAGAAAGTCATAGATTTTGTGTGTGTGTGTGTGTGTGTGTGTGTGTGTGTGTGTGTGTGTCTGTCGAACGATGACGTCTGCAGTTTGGTCGCTTAGGATTATAAACATTTTCTAAATCCAGTTGTGGTCTTACGCTGTGGCTTGATGAAACAGTCACACATGCCTTTAGCAAGAATGTTTCACTACTGATAGATTTGTGAGATGTTTTCAGTGTGCATCCAGATTCTGTCATTCTGATTTTTTTCTTCTTCACACAATTTGTGACCTGAAGAGTCACGCGTGTACCTCGCTTTCAGTCGCAAGAGGAGACGCAAGATTTGAGTGTGTTTGTGGATCCGTCAGCAACTCATTGCATTCTTCGCTACAGAGAAACTGATGATCACGTCTCCCAGTGGAATAAATGTCTTGAAGCTAGTGGTGGCTCCTTTGGATGGTACCATCTCCGGTCCATTTGTAGCGAAAGTTCGATTTTTATTTGAGTGGCACTCTTGTAATGATTATTGCAAGAGAATACACGCTAACGGATCCGAACAGTAGTGAATGGGAACTGCAATATGAAGTTGTCAACAGCAAGTGCCGAGAGTTAAGAGCTAGTTTCTTACCAAGCAAGGCAAGCGCCCATATCGTACGAATGGCTCATAAGTTTTAAAAATAGACGGCCGTTAAAGAGGTCCCTCGATCAGGACACTCATCGATGTCTACCGACGACTCTATCAGGAGCGTCAACGAAATTGTGGGTGTCAATCGAAGACTGACTGTCAGAGACTATAGAAGATTGTAACATTGGATCATGTCGTCATATCTTGACATTTGTGGAATTAATCGTGTTGCCGCCAAGTTCGTTCTACTGCTCAGGAGTCATGGAGAAACTAATAAAAATTAAAGACCACCGCCTCACAATCTACATAGATACGTTGCAAATCACATTTAAGTGCATGGCAGTGTGTTCATTAACCACTTTCGTAACCTTTCTCTACCGTTCCATTCTCTAATAGCGCGCGGGAAGGATGAACACCTAAATACTTCAGTTTTCGATTTAATTTCTCTAATTTTGAGATGCTCATGTCTCCACATACACCGGGTGATCAAAAAGTCAGTATAAATTTGAAAACTTAATACGTCACAGAATAACGTAGATATATATGTAAAAATTAACACACATGCTTGGAATGACATGAGGTTTCATTGGAACCAAGAAGAAAAATAAGTATTGCTAGACGCGTGTAAGATCTCTTGAGCGCGTTGTTTGGTGATGATCGTGTACTCAGCCGCCACTTTCGTCATACTTGGCCTCCCAGGTCGCCAGACCTCATTCCGTGCGATTATTGGCTTTGGGGTTACCTGAAGTCGCAAGTGTATCGTGATCGACCGACATCTCTGGGGATGCTGAAAGACAACATCCGACGCCAATGCCTCACCATAACTCCGGACATGCTTTACAGTGCTGTTCACAACATTATTCCTCGACTACAGCTACTGTTGAGGAATGATGGTGAAAATATTGAGCATTTCCTGTAAAGAACATCATCTTTGCTTTGTCTTAATTTGTTATTCTAATTATTGCTTCTCTGGTCAGATGAAGCGCCATATGTCGGACATTTTTGAACTTTTTTAGTTTACGTTCTAATAAAACCCCATGTCATTTCAAGCATGTGTGTAAATTTTTACCCCTGTATCTACATTATTCCGTGATTAAGTTTTCAAATATATACTGACTTTTTGATCACCCGCTAGATGGGTGCTAGCAAAATATTTTCACATTCAGAAGTAAAAGTCGGTAATTGAAATTTCGCAAATAGATCTCGCCGCAATGAATAACGTCCCTCTTTTAATGATTTCCACCTCAAATCGTGAAACATTTCCGCTACGCTATTCCCATGTAACGTTATAAAACAAAACGAAATGCCCTTCACTGAACCTTGCCAATGTTTTCCGTCAGTCGCACCTGGTGAGGGTCCTACACCGGGCAACAGTACCCGAGGAGAGGACGCACAAGTATGATGTAGGCTGTCTCTTCGGTGGAGTTGTTGCATCTTCGAAGCGTTCTGCCAATGAAACCCAACTTTTGGTTCGCCTTCCCACAATGTATCAAAACCTTTGGAATCGCGCAGAACGACATTTTCTTAATAGAATCGTAATTGGAGACGTGGCTATACGGTTGCGAGTTGAGACAAAGGTTAAAGTTTCACAATGGCTCGAGGAAGGTTCTCAAAGGCAAAAAAAAAAAGCTCGTCATGAGAGATCAAATGTCAAACCTCTGACTTAGGGTTACTTAATTATGAATTCTTCCCTCAAGGACAAACAGTTAATTACTGGGACGTGTTGCGACCACACACACACACACACACACACACACATACATACATACATACATACATACATACAACCACGAAATCGCTGTGCTACCTAATTCTTCATACTCTTCAGATCTGGCCCCTTCGGACTTATTTCCAAAATTGAAATCCCCATTGAAAGTGCAAAGATTTGCAACAATGGAAGAGATAAACGAAAATTAACAAATGTCGTTTAGCGCAATGCAGCAAGAGGTGTCCCAATACTGATTTCGGAAGTGGAGACGGTGTTGGTAGTGTTTTGAGTTGTGGAGGCGGCTGTTTCGAAGGAAACCATGCACAATGAAGGTAAAAGGTAAGCGTAAAAGAATATTGTTGGCAAAGTTCCAGAATCTTTTGAACAGACCTAAGTGTCGAAAGCATTTTTGCTTTCTTTAGAACACTAATAAAATGTCTCCGAATACCCTCCAAACTTATCGTGGATTTTAGGTTTACCGTGAGTAGGTTTTGAATAGCCACCAACTCAAATTTATGTGCACATAAATAGGTTCAAATGTTCGTAAACATATTGGACCAAACTGGTATAGTCATAAGTCCCTAGACTTACAAACTAATTAAACTAGCTTACATTACCCATGCCCGAGGGAGGACTCGAAACTCCGACAGGAAGGGCCATCCAGTTTGTAGCACGACGCCTTAGATCAAGCAGCCATTCCGCGCGGCTCTTTAATAGGTCCTTCTGTTATGACTTAAACTGCTAGCAAGGATTTGAGAGCCGTCGGAGGGTAATCCTCCCTGGGACACGTGTGTGTGTGTGTGTGTGTGTGTGTGTGTGTGTGTGTGTGTTGTCCTTAGGTTAGTTTACTATGTAGTTTTTAAGCTACGAACTGATGACCACGCAGATTTACAAACTTTTTATTGAGATGTGGTTCAACAGCCGTAAGATATTTGAGTAAATGCATACTGTAAACCATCAGCTGTTTATTATTTTTCAAACTTCTGCCGGTTTCGGTTATTAACCATCTTCACGGAAGCGAACTAGACAGACTGATTAAAAAGGTGCATTATGCCTCCTTATGCATACTGGCATGCATGTCACAAGTAAATAAGACGTCACTAAGCGTCAAGTCTTAATTAAAAACATAAAAGCAATGCCAGGCTGTGTGATGGTGAACCAAGGTGTATTATAAGAGAACCTCTCTCTTAACAGAACCTATCACACAGCTTGGCATTGCTTCTATGTTTTTAATCAAGACTTCATGCCTAGTGACGTCTTATTTATATTGTGACATGCATGCCAGTATGCATAAGGAGGCATATAATGCACCTGTTTGATCAGTCTGTGTAGTTCTCTTCCGTCAAGACGGTTTATAAACGAAACCGGTAGAAGTTTAAAAATTATACACAGCTGATGGTTTACAGTATGCATTTCCTCAGATTTACAAACATTTGAAGGATTTGAGTGTAAGTTACCAGATCATAATTAACTTTTTAAAGAAGTCACAAGCCCTTTGTTTCAGTTTTTAATTTCGCAAACTTCTAGTCGTCATAGATATCTCTTTATTTACGCGGTCCTCTTAGAGGTGGTATTCTCATGTAGCTGATTTTACGCCTGACTGCCAGTTATCCAAGAACCTACAGTTTAGCGTGAAACAAAATTTTCACCCGATTATTAGAAGTGGATAACATACTTAACGGACCTCTAAATTTTGAACATTAACAAACTCTGCCAGCCGGCCGCGGTGGCCGAGGGGACTGAGGCGCTTCAGTCACGGTCTGCACGGCCACTACGGGCGGGGGTTTGAATCCCCCCTCGGGCATGGATATTTGTGCCGTCCTAGTTCATAAGTAGTTCATAAGTAGTTTGCAAGTTTAGGGACTGATGACCCCATAGTCAAGTCCCATAGACTATACAAACATTTGAACATTTGAAACTCAGCCACCATGTTACTTAAAAAGTTAGTGGTTAGTTTTGCGTGTTCGGAGATTGCTTAATTGGTAGTCTTCCCTTCAGTACTTCTTAAGTTCTGTTTCAGTTAAAAATAAAATATATCAAATATTTTTACGCAGTAATATTCTGTTCTTAAATTAACCTAGCCTGTATAGTGTCCAGATTGTGAAGCTTAAGATCAGGAGAATGTATTTCAGATCACGTAAAAATAACTTTCCTATCATATTTATCTGCTGGACGTTTTGCGCGTTCCTAGGACATAAGCTGTTTATTAATGTCGTTCTTGCACACGGATATAAGCTGTAAATGTTTGCCTCCATTTATGTCGAGCGAGTGAGCAGAAAATAATCTCATTTGCGACCATATTTTGCATATAAATATGCAGGCCCTCTAAGGGTTTTTCCTTTTTCCTTCGTCCTTGAACCGCTCTGACAAATTTGTTTGCAAGTGACCCTGTACAGAGGGGCCAACGTCTTCTCGGCGTGGGAATGAAGTGGCCAATAACACGTCGTGACTCCGCTATCTGAGACATCTACCCCGTCTGTCACGCTTACGACATCGGACTTCGCAGAGTGTTAAACTCGGCAGACTTTCAAGGCTCAAATTTCGTAACATCATAGAGATTCTTAGGAGTTATCAGTTTGAATAATCTAACACCACGGCAGACAACTGAAATTTGAGTAACCGCATGAAACATGAAGAGTTGGTCTTTGTCGACATGACATTTATTTTCTTAGCAATTCCGTGTCCTTGTCAGAGAGGTTTGAAGTTTTTTGAGTGTGTCGTTTCGAAGCCTTATTTTACCAGCCATGTTACGAAATGTTCGTGACAAAAACCTGAGGGTGGCGGGTCCTCCTTGAAAAGTATGAACCGTCATTAGGGACTAGCGGGACTGGAACCACGGTTCAGTCACCCGTGTTTTCTTGCCTGTGTTTTCCCGAATGACTTGAAGCGCATTAAGGAGTACTTCCCTGAGCAAACGTTCCAGCTGATCTTTTTCTTCATACTCGTCTAATGTGAATCTGTGGTATTACATTCCTAATGACCCTGGTATCGACGGGGTCGTTGTTCGGCCTTCTTCTAGTGAAATGTAAAAAGCTGAACCTAACGCGTGTTTTATGCAATTCATCGCGGGCCTAGTGTAGCCACCTCCGCTATTCAAATGTCTGTAAATCTATCGGACCAAACTGCGTGGTCATCAGTCCGTAGCTTAAAGACTACTTAAACCTAGGTAAAGTAAGGACAAACACACACACCCTTGCCCCAGGGAGGACTCGAACCTCCACGGCGAGCAACCGCGCGCTCCGCAGCGAGGCGCCTTAGACCGCTCGGCTACTCCACCGCGGCTCCTCAGCTATTCTAATAGGCTATCAGACCTGCTTTCAATTCAGTAGGTCTAGAGTAAGAACAACATCAAAGATGTAAAACATTTCATAATGACTAGCATTAACAGTAAATATTTACCAAGAAAAATGAATATGCTAATGTGTCGTAAACGTATCCCTACTGAAATGTTCCTCATAGATCTGGAGTAATTAAACAATATTTTCATTTAAAACGTAATAGTGTGACACAGTACGTGTTAATATTCAGCAAACTCAAATGGATACGAGAATCCTTAGGCTGTATTTAGTGATGCACTGAGTAGAAAAATCAGTAATCCCATTGGTGACTGAAATTACAGAAACGTCGTAGTATACATTACTCACATTACTGTGCTTGGAAACTGATCTGTTGAATGTCACGAGAAATTCTTTACTTTCCTCTTGAACTGAACTTTATTAGTGATGAAATTCCGTATGGCTCCCTGCAATCATTTGAAAATGACTTCTTAAAATCTTTAGTTTGTCTATTACCATATAAATTGTTAATATAAGCTTTACTTGACTTCTTGAACACATTTCCACGGCCTCGCGGCCAGCATAATGTAAAATTATCAGAGCCCATACATAAATAAGAAAAACGAAAAGACAGTCGTCGTCGTCGTCGTCGTCGTCGTTGTTATCGTTTTGTTCTTCAGTCCGCAGACTACTTTGATGCAGCTGTCCACGCTACCCTCTTCGGTGCAAGTCTCTTCGTCTGAGAATACATTTGGCAACCTACATCCATTTGAAGTTGCTTACTGTATTCGTCCCTCGGTCTCCCTCTACGATTTTTACCGAACACACTTATTCTGACGCTAAATTGCAGATTACTCGATGTCTCAGAATGTGTCCCGACCTGTCCCTTCGCCCCCAATTCTTTTGAGCACCTCCTCATGTTACGTGAGCTATCCATCTAATCTTCATCATTCGTCTACAGCACCACATTTCAAAAGCTTGTATCTTTTTAATTAAACAAATCGCAATTTGCGATCACTTATGGCTTCACTGTACTACGTTTAGCTGTAATAATAAGCGGCGAATGAAAATTTGTGTCTGGCCGGGATTCGAACTTGGGATCTCCAGCTTACTAGGCAGACCCAAATCTTCATTCGTCACGCTGTCTCCTTCCTATTACCACAGCCACGTCGTCAAAAATACATAATTGTATCTTTTTGTCTGAACTCCTTATCGTCCACGTTGCACTCCCATACAATGCTACACTCAAGACAAATGCTTTCAGAAACGACTTTCTAACATTTAAATTAATATTGGATGTCAACAAATTTCTCTTCTTAAGAAACGCTTTTCTTCCCCTAGCCATTCTGCATTTTATATCATCTTTACTTCGCCCATCAGAAGTTATCTTGCTATAATCCAATTTGTCGCATTGCCTAATCTAATTCCTAGGCATACAAGTTACTTAAACTAAACTAAGGACAACATACACATACGCGCGCGCGCCCGAAGGAGGACTCTAACCTGCGACCCAGCGGTCTTTATCTTTATAAATGATATAGGAGATTGTGTGAGCAGTTCTTCTAGACTTTTCGTGGATGATGCTGCCGTTTATCGGTTAGTTAAGTCACCAGAAGATCAAAACCAACTGCAAAACGATTTACACCTCCACGTGGTGGTAAATTTCGCAACTGATCGTTAATAACAATAAGTGTGAGTTGTCATCGATATGGGCACTAAAAGAAAACGGTTGAACTTAATTTACATGATAAACTGATCAAATCTGCAGGACACAAATTCAAGTAAATTCCTAGGAATAACAATTATGAACAGAATTGGCAAGGACACATAGAAAATATTGTACCAAGACGATCCGAGGCTACGTTTCATTGGCAGAAAACTTAGATTGAAGATGCAACAGTTATACTAAAGAAACTGCCTACCACTACACTTGCGCATCGAGTGGCACTGATGGAGGATACAAAGTTCAGAGAAGGGCAGCTCATTTTGTGTTGTCGCAATAAAAGGGAGAGATTCAGACGAATATGATGCACGAGTTGTCGTTGAAATCATTAAGCGTTATCCGTTGCGGCGAGATTTACGAAATTTGTCATCAACTTCCTCTTCCGGATGCAAACGTATTTTGATAGCACGCACTTAGACCTACATAGGAAGACATATCATCTCAGTATAAGAAAAATCAAAGATTCATGTGTTACTTTTTCCCGCGATATATTAGAAATTCAAATTAAAATGTTTGTAGAACTTATGGGACTTAACTACGTGGTCATCAGTCCCTAAGCTTACAAACTATTTATGTACTAGCTAAGACTAAGGACGGCACAAATATCATGCCCGAGGGGGATTCGAACCCCCGACCGTAGTGGCCGTGCAGACCGTGACTGGAGCGCCTCAGTCCCTCGGCCGCCACGGCCGGCGAGATATTAGAGAATGAAACTGTATAGAAATATCATATAATCGGTTCGATGAACCCCCTGCCGTCTACTTCATTGTGAATTGCAGAATATTTTAGTTGTGGGATTGACTGCCGTAGCTTGTAGCAGCGGCTGGAGCCAGCAACGTTCAGTACTGATATCAGCTTCCTCACTACCATGCGTCTGTTTCCAGTCAAGTGATGTGTACAACTTGTTATCTCAAAGATAAATTTTGCTGTTGCATTTTACTTGGGCAGCAGTGTTTGTAGATTGCTACGGCGTGGCATGGAAATCTGGAGACTTGGCAAAAATAACGTTGTCACAGTAGCAGGCTTTATCTCGTCGCATGTCAAGCAATGAGCAAGAATTTGCAACACACAGGTGTTCTTTTAAATCACTGTTAAAAAAAAATCTCAGGGATTTTTGTTGAATTGCCGCGGCGGAGTGGCCAAGCGCATTGAGGCGTTATGCTGCGATGCGCGAGGCCGCTCCCCGTCGGGGGTTCGGATCCCCCCTTGGGCATGGATGTTTGTGCCGTCTTTAGTATGAGGTAGTTCATAAGTAGTTTATAAGTTTAGGGACTGATGATCCCGCAGTAAAGTCCCTTAAGCTTAACAAACATTTGAACATTTTGATGGATTACGAATGAAACACTACCAACGGTTTTCCCTTTTTTTCCTATGGTGTGATTAGTTAACTCTTAATTTATTTTTCTTTACATTTTACTGTGTAGTCTTTCCATATTCATTGAAAGACAGATATTTTGCATCACGACGTGGCTATTGTCGATGTCCAGAAAGCATAAGTTTCTGGAACACATTGCTGCCTCTTGGCGAAAAACCGACTAGGGTCAAACTAGAGGCTGACCTCACGTAGAGGCTTACCTAAAGTCTTCATTCCTCCGATCCACATGCGACTGGAAAAGGAAATGGCGGCAGTAACTACGGTACACAAAGTACCCTTTGCCACGCACCGTCGGTTGACCTGCTGTAACGAGAAGTACTGTAACACATCTTGATGTGTTTGCGCTTGTCCAAATATGTGACGTAAATGACTGCAGCTTGTGACCGTATTCACTCAGAGGCTTAGTTTCTTTTTCACCGCAAGGGACAGTAAATTTTAGTATGTGATACATCGTAAACTTTATACCTCTATCCGTCCCGCAGAAAAAGGCATTTTTTGGGCGAACTGGCAACTGATCCTCTAACTGGTTCGTCTATACCATTAAAGATATGAACCTTAAGCATATTAAGGCACTTACACAGGAATGTAGGTAGAACTTGATCAATTCTCGAATGAAGCAGGAACTGGTATGATGCGTCTTCCCCATCCACTACACATTTGTTTACAAAGTATTGATGTTGATTTATGCTTCCAGCATGTCGGCTAGGGAAAACCATAAAAAAGACAGGACACAATTTACGTTAATTGCTCATCGTTGAAGCGATTTGTGGCTTTACAATAGGATCAGGAATAAATATTTAATTACCTCAACTGAATTTTCCGCCTGTGATTGCGGCAACACAACAAAATGGAAAATCTTTCCAGTTGATCTGCACTCAAGAGACAGCTTAATGTCGCAACCGTATATGAGATAACCTGTACGCACTAGAAAATTGTCTGCTACTCTGGCAGAATGTGGCAGTTTCACGTTAAACCTCGGCGGAAATTGCCTCAATAGAAAAATCACCTAGGCAATACAGAGGGACATTATGCATACTACTAAGGAAAGCAGACTGCAGAAATTAATATAGGATTCAGAATGCCAACTTAGTTTTAAATCAACAGAAACAATTTAACATTCGCCCTTTTGTTCAATTTAGTTTGTTGTACGTATATGTGAGAGAAGCAAAATAATAAAACTAATTTCTTTATACATTTTTAAAAATAAAACAGTCCTATGTTATTAAAATTCCGTCCTTTGTAAGAATCCAATATAGAGAACTCTAATGCATCTGTCGCACGTCATTTTCTTTGTAGGTGCGAATTAAATTCTTAGATGATTACATTGTGCAAAGACGAAAGCCGGTTTTAGTAAATAGTTAATAGAATATCGAGAAGGTAACTGTATTTTGTTAAATACCTAATTTTTTCCAAAATATTTAAAGTGTAATATGTAGCAAACTAGGTTAAACTTCTGCACTAAAATTGGTTCTTCGTGGCAATCCTTTCAGTACAACGCAGCATTCTACACGCGTGCAGCTGTGGTAACTAATTTTAAATCTGATCTAAATACTTAAATGGTAAGACATTCCTTGTAAAACCCTAGCTTGTCTGTCCTTACCGTTAACAACTATTGGCATAAATGCTTAGAGATTCCGCGAACATTTCAAATGCACTTAAAATATTACCAGTGTATTTACCACAGTATTTTTTTATTCCTGTCACGCACTTCAACATTACGCCACTTACAAAAGTTCTACAAATGATACAGAACATGCATCAGTCAAGAAACATAGGAACTATTATCTAAAATATCCGTCATATAAACGACACCATGTGGAATTTCAAATTTGGTCAACAACTGCGCGAAGTTTTGTTGCCGAAGAAGCATTCATAAACTATAAATGAATGAAGCTTTATTAATTTTCCAGCAGTTACTGACCGAATCTTAAATGCTGTTATCTCTTCATTAAGGTATAAAATGCTATGTTAATTTTAATAAGACATATTTCAGTTAAAGTGTCCTAAATTTTTACACGCATTTCAGTAGACCATAATGGCTAGCCTGTTACTGACCCACTTTAAGTTACGGTAGTAACACTAAAAGTGGGCCTTTGCGATCGTCGATGGGACGTTAAATCCTAACCTTCCCTCCTTCGCGATCGTTTTTTGACAGCTCGAAATTTAAATAAAAAGAACGGCTTAACCATTCACCTGACATGGAAATTGAATAACCAAATTTGTAGGGGAGAAAATTCTCTAAAACTTTGCTCTTATGTTTTTCATATCTCGTATCGTTTCAGAGATATTTGCAAAAATAACAGGGTTTTGACACCCTACACTAAATTTACGAAAATCAGCCGTTCGCAGATGTCACGTGACATTTTTCGCCCAGAACTCTCAGGCATAAGCCAACTTGCGTTGCGTATTTGATGATTTTCTTATTTTAACTTACACGTTTTCATTTCAAAGCAATGGCTCACTGAATAATTCACAAAAACACGTCGTTCTTCGTACGATAAGTGATAATCTAGTGTCTAAAAATGCCATATTAGCATCAGTTAACAACGGCCATGAATAGTATGAAATTTAAGAACGCAACTTCTAAGTGTTGGCGGTAGCGTAGTGGGCAATGCGTTGGACTGTGATGCTGAAGGTCAGTGGTTCAAAACTCGCAACTACCTAAAAATTTTTTCCCTAAAAGGGTTTCAGACACTTATTTTTTATTGTTGACTATTTTTGTCCAAAATGTTTGCAAAAACTTATAAAACTATAAATCTAAAGTGGGCCGTAAAACACGTCAATGCGATTTTTATTTTACAACTAATGTGACTTAACGCTTACACGTTATTTTATCGTGTGACATACATATTAATTTCTGATGGAATGCACTCGTAGTAGTTGCCGAAACTTGGTGAAATAAATTTTACCTCTGCGACCAAAGGCTGTTTGTCTTGAAGCTCAAGGTGCTCAACTACTTACGTTTTGTTCATTTGTTATCCTAAAATCTCTTAGCTTCAAATATAATTTAATATATTTAGTAAACGTTTTCTCGCTGAGAAACAAAATGATGATACGAAGTTTATCGCTTTAGTAGATTTCCACTCTTCATGCTTTCAAACATAAGCATCTGCCAAGACATTTTCATGTTTTTACTTTCTAACTACTTAAATTCTTGATATCACGCTTAGCAAATATATCACAGAATGGAGTACAAAACATTACTGTATGAGACATAGTTCAGGAGACAGTTACACTAGACACGTCAAAAACTACTCCTTTCATTTGCGTGCAAAAAAACTCTGAATCAAGAGTGGCGTTTTACTCAATTACTTCTTTATTACTAATGCTATTTGCAACACATTACGCACATGGAGTACATACATATTTATGTGGGGGAACCACTTGACTCGCGTCCGCCGGGGCTTTATACTGCTCTTCTATAATATCTTCCGTGTTGCAATATCGTCTATCTGAATCACAATCCGGACCCTGATTTGCATTGTTACGTGCTTTTCCGGGAGCCTAAGTCTTCCTTAGAGTTAGTGGTACGTCGGCCATATTTAATCAGCCCACTTTACTTTTAGCATCCTTACACAGTGCTTAGTTTCATCCGTTTCCCCCAATTTACTCGCGAACAAATCTCTTCAGAGACTAAACAATGAGATTTGTTTTTTTATATTGTGATTTTCTGCCACTAGGGAAAATTATACTATACTATGTAAGACAGTTGTAAACGATTTTAAAATGAGGGTTTAAAAATTACTATTGTCCGATAAAAACCTCCATCTGTCATTATATACAGCTTTTCGTGGTTTCACGTAACCCATGGAATTAGTGCCCATCTTCTGTCGTCCTTGAAAGTGACTCAGTCAACAACTTACGAAGCAAGAGGAGTAAAAAATACATAA
The DNA here is from genome assembly GCA_026315105.1 of Locusta migratoria. Lineage (NCBI taxonomy): Eukaryota > Metazoa > Arthropoda > Insecta > Orthoptera > Acrididae > Locusta > Locusta migratoria. Next base: position 13,576,160 of record CM048747.1, read on the forward strand.
ACCTAAATATACTCTCTGGAAAGTCCTCCGTTCAGTTTCCATTCACCGAAAGAATTTCTTTGCAACAGTGCAAGTAGGGTGACATACAACGTCAGAGGTCAGGAACAGGTTCTGCAGTGGGTTTGATTGGACAACTTTCTCACGTCCAGAAAACCTGATATACACCCGGACGGGGTCAGTTGCTTGTACAGCGCTTTCGGAGCACAGTTTTTTTCTTTTTTCTTTCTTTTCCGTGCCGCTGAAACATCTTCTCTAAACGAACCTATATCCTTCCCCTCGCGTTGCTGTTTAGAATCTTAATCCCCCTTTTTTTTTTGCCGGGGGGGGGGGGGGGGGGACGGCTGAAGCGATAAACTGTCACATTGCCGTCTCCAAATTATCTAGTGTAAACGAAGATGGTTTCTTAATTATAATAGCAGCAACAAATTTTCGAAACTGTAAGTTCAGTTTTATAAAGAGGGTGTTTTTTGTTTTTTTTGTTTTTTGTTTTGTTTTTGTTTTTGCAGCTCCCCCCCTCCCCTTTGCCCACGGGTTTGGCACAGTAACACGGAACCGTACGGAAGAGAGATCAAGCTATCCAAATTTTCACACTCGTTTGGAATCATGTAGTAATATAAAGGATGCAGCATTGTCAAATTTGAAGTATTGCCTTAGCCTTACGCCGTCCACATTTATCTGGTAAGGAACTGCAACTCTTTACTGTTTAAGACGATGAAAGTCCAAAATAAATTAAGTGTATTAGTCACCATTTTACCCCACGACGCGTTTAGAGAATTTACACATTCGTTTTGTTATATTTCTATTAGCCGGATGCAACAGTTTTTCCTGTTATTCTTTAATTTTGTTACATAAACATTGCACTTTTTAGTACAATAGAGCACTAATTTTATAAATAATTTATAATTATTGTAAGTGACGACTAGAGTTGCAGTTTGTTCCGGTGGACAGAACAGATTTTTCGTCATAAACATACGTTTCAACTTCACTCTCTAAAACAGAACCATTGCGGAAACAAACCAAAGAGACTTAAAATATAGTATCTCCCTAACATATTCATTATTCGTTAACTTGTGGACAATTTAAACTGTTTCGTCCTTAATGGTAGTTTAATAAAAAATATAACTATTGCAGATACACGATAATAAAGGCGCAAGTGCTGAAAAAATAAGAAATATAAACATAAAGTTTTTATGCTATACTTTTACAGGTAAGGTAAAGCAGTCAACAATCCGAAGATTGGTTTAAACAACACATTGCTTTACTAGGCATGGTCCTGTTTGGAGGTGGTATGTCGTTGCCTTTCTCCTTCCTTCGAACTGACTTACCCAGCCAGTTATAGGGGGACCTACAGTTTAACGTGGGCTCCGAACCACGGTGCTACTCGGTATTTTTCACGTGAGCAATATTGCCAGAGGTGAAAGAACTGGAAAGTTACAGATAAAAATCCTAGGATCTGGCGGGGATCGAACGCGCGACATTTGGATTGATAGTCTGGCGCACTACCACTGTGCAATCGAGGCGCACTACTTTTACTGCAGCAGTCAATTTTTACTAATATTTTATTACCATTATGCGTTTCGTCAGCAAGCTATCAGGTGCCTTTTTTCAAACTCTGCAAGTAACGGACACTCACACGATGGAGAACTCTACTCCCCGGTGGGAGCAGCGGAGCAATCTGTGATGTGGCGCCTCAGACCGCGCGGCCATTTTGTGTGTCGAAATTAAAGCTGTTTCATTATTAAGAGCTTGGTTATGTGGCACAGAACACAAGAATACAGCTACAGAAACATGACATGGTGATTACAGAATGATACTTTCAGTCTGCAGCGGAGTGTGCGCTGATATGAAACTTCCTGGCAGATTAAAATTGTGTGCCGGAACCGGGACTCAAGCCTGGGACTTTTGCCTTTCGCCGGCAAGCGCAATACCGACTGTGCTATCCCGACACGACTGACGATGCCGCCTCACAACTTTAGTTCCGCCAGTACCTCGCCTCCTACTTTCCAAACATCACAGAAGCTGTCCTGTGAACCATGCAAGAGTAGCACTCCCGGAAGAAAGGATATAGTGGAGACATGACTTAGCCACAGCCTAAGGGATGTTCCCAGAATGAAACTTTCACTCTGCAGCGGAGGCGAGGTACTGGCGGAAGTAAAGTTGAGGCGGCATCGTGAGTCGTGTCGGGATAGCACAGTCGGTAGTGCGCTTCCCCGCGAAAGGCAAAGGTCCCAGGTTCGAGTCCCGGTTCCGGCATACAATTTTAATCTGCCAGGAAGTTTCATCACATGGTGACATTGTCTGACACTGAGATTGGTCTGCGTTATTGGTAGCCAGCTCCGTTGCTGAATGGTGTGCACGGCCGTCATTGAACGACCTTGGTTCGATTGGCAATAGTGCCAGAGAACTTATTTTTGTGGGAGAACTAGAGCAGTGAGCGATCAGCATCGTGATGGCTACTGAGAGCCCGTTGACCGAGTGCGAGGTGTAACCCGATAACCCCGGTGCTCCGTTGTGGCGGCCCCCCACCCTTCTATACCGCGTCCACGTGATGCCGTCGACCGACCGATCACACGGCCAGTGATTGGGCGCGACTGGTCCGTGAGTGGGCATAACGGCGCTGCCGGGAATAAAGATTCTGTGTTTGCCAAATCATTAAAGATCCATTGTTGAAACAATGCATCTGGAGCTCACGAACTGTTTGCCCAAGCAGATAAACAGCTCAAGCGGGACAGAGGTAGCAGGTGTCGCTCCATTCTGAAACACCCTTATTAGTAGGTGGTGGAGCCTCCACCTTTGGCAGTGCAGTAGCTGATCCTGGCATCCTTTGGATCACAGATGGCGAATATTGTCTTCGGATACATTATTGCATGCCTGCCCACCGTTACCGTAGTTCTGCAAGAACTGTGGGTTGACAAGTTGCACCTGTCATCGTCATACGCGCTCGTTTGGAGATTAGGCCGGAGATCTTGCTGGCCAGGCAAGTTAAAACACGTCTTGCACAGCATATCGAGTTTAACGCGCAGTGTGTTGGCGACTATACTGGAGCAACGTAGCACCTTCCTATTGTAGAAATGCCAAAGTAACGGGTCTAGCAATATTCTGCACGTACCGAGCGCTGGGAAGCGTGCCCTTCAGAAACAGCAGAGGTGAACGACAGATGTAGCTCATATGGCCTGCGGTGGGGCCGGTGTGTTTTGCACAAATGCATTCTAACAGCGCTCCACAGGTCTTCGTCGTACGTTTAAACGACCATTTCTGGCGTGCAGACATAATCTCGTTTAATCGCCGAAGACCACGACTCGCAATTCTTTCATCCAAGTGAGCCTCTGACGGTATCGGTCTATCCCTGCACGTCGATACTGTGGCCTGAGTGGAAGGCGGGCTAGAGGTGTGCATGCCCGTTGTCCCAGTGACAGTCAGTGTTCATATTTCTGGGCTCACGAATCCTCTCATCGGTGGTGTGGTAGCTGTGCGATCTGCCTGGCGATACGACGATGTTGACTGATGTCTGAGCAGCGTGGACGTCCAAATATCGTGCATTGGTGTCAGAATGCTACATTGTTGCACAACTGACGCAGCAAACGTGCGTGACAGTTCTCAGATAGGACCGTCCCGCCACTCGGAAGGCCACTTCTGACCCTATCCAAACTATGCTGGCTGTAAGAAGCACGAATGCATGGCGCCTGTTTGCGTCACGCGCTGCCATACTGCGCCCTAGGGTCGTAAACGTGCCTCATTAAAAGGAACAGACAGGTGGCTTTCTGGCAGATGCCACTTCGCTGTCTCGTTGACAACGTTGAAACCGTTATGAGTACATCTATTTCCCAGGTGGCATCTGCCGTCATCGTATTCAAATCGACGTCTTCTCAGGCGTACTAACGTTTCCGGTAGTGCATATTTAATAGCATTTTTTTTTATTTATTTATTTTTTTTTTTTTTTTTTTTGCAGATCCCTCTTTGATTTATCCAGGTATCAGGCTAAGAAATAAAGGCCCTCTTCCACATGTCGTGTCCTACATAAGAAAGAGGGAAGAGGTAGCAAGGTCAGTCTGCATATCCCGAGCGGAAAGGAGTGATTGCAGACAGACAGTACAGGCATCGACTAGAGATGAGGATTTCGGGACTCGAGAGGATACTTGTTTAGGAAACTTTATGAACTCCTAGGTACCTTGCATTGAATTTATTGCATCCCATTCTAAGACTACTACACTGGGGTTTGTTATTTTTTAAAAAAAGTATAAATCGTTTGCCACAAAGAAGCCAGTAATTACGTTCCCTAGCAGCATCCCCTAGACAGACGCACTCCCCGCGAGAAACACTGTCATGGCACCCGACTCGACGGACTGAGAACTCCCCGCTTTATCCAAAATCCGGGGGTTTTAACGGCCGGTGTGGGCGCACCTCTTTTCCCCACTTTCCGACAGTTAACAATTTCCTATTGGCCGCTGCTTGGTTCAACCAATCTAAATTGTGGCTTGCCCTCTCTCTGAGTCCTCTAGCGAACCACGTTTCAGCCCTGTCCTTTCTGCCATTCCCCGGGTGGGGAGGTGGCTTGTTTGTGCACTAACAAAATCCATACTTGGTAGCAACATTGTTCAGCTGAAAGTAAAACGTCACAACGCTACCCAATATGGGCAACAACAACAATGTTTTACGTCAGTTGGCCACACCTTAGGCTCCACCTTAGGCCACGCCTCAGGGGAGCAGCTATCTTGCAGTTTTTCTTCTTTACCCTCGCACTCTAGCCTCGTGGAACCACTGACGTTGCTGTTCCCAAGTGACTGGTATCAACTTTGGTACGTACATTAAAACGTGCCTATTGACCAAGTACTAATGTAACGTCTTACAACAGCGTCTAGACGCTATATGAAGTTACGCCCATCTTCTCCGAAAGGTAACCTCCACCCTGGGACGGTGGCCGAGGGCATCAGCCCTTCGCGAGGAGATTTCTTTAGTGCCTACATCCCGTAAGATATACGTGTCTGTTTTAGCCTGTTATCTGCAATAGTCTCTATTTCTCAGCCTGGAGTGCGTCTCTGTGGCTCACACAGCCTCTCAACAATTCAAACAGTAAAATCAATGTGACATATTCGTAAAAGAATTCTCAGCAGGGTACGCCTGTCCCCATTAGCACTTTTCTGCGGACTCCCCTGTTCAGATTCACGTTCCTCAGTCACTGCAGACTTTCGTCACACAAAGTTCTACCGTACCCGTTCTAATATTCCCAGGCGGCTCCCGGTTCTTTCGTCAGTATGTGCGTGTTGAGCAAGAGGCCTGGAGCGAATGTAGTCTTTTTTTTTTTCTTACCTGGACTGCATTTACTTTCCCTTCCCCTCTTTCCCTATCCTCCCTCCTTCCCCTCTCCCACAGGAGACTGCTGACCTTTGCAGTTTGGTCCCCTCCGTCCCCAACAACCCAAACAACCGTTTCCAATAGCCCCGACTTCTGTCTCAGGCTGTGAGAACTCGTACCAGGAGAGCCTCTTGTGACGTAGACAACTTTTCACATACCCCCACAGGAAGAAATAATACGGGGACGAGTCTAGATGAGATTACCTCTTCCTGCCCACTGTTTAGGGAATGACGGATCTAGGTATTCACGAAAGTGTCCAGATTGACGTACGGCTCCATTTTAGAACATCATCTGGTGATCTATAACAAGAGATAACTTCTTATCCTTCAACCTTGATAACAGTATCACTAAATGAATTCCATGATGCATGATCTATCGTTACTAAACGTGGACCGTCATTTGAAATTAATACATTCATCCTGAGATCCCTAACTTTCTAACGTCATAGCTACAAGCATAACCAGATGACCTTGTGTATTATACACGTGCACTTACTTCATATGTTTAATTTTACGTTGAGAATCAGTTTTTCCTTTCATTCAGATTCAACGAAACTCGCCCCCCCCCCTCCCATAGTTTAGAGATTGTCCGAGGTTACTGATGCCACTACAGGGCATGACCGTTTAGCGTACGGCGCGGTGGGATGTGGGAGCGCACTAAAGCGTCTTGCTGCGGAGCGCGGTTGCTCCCCGTCGGAGTGTTTGAGAATCTATGGTACTTAACTACTGTTATCAGTCCTAACACACTTGAACATTTTTCACCCTATGTTAATGTGAGGTCACATAGTGTGTAACAAGCCCACACAAAACGTGGCATACTTGTAGATGAGGCGACCTTGGAACTCCAAAAGTACAATAAGGGATACGCACTTGCCGGCATATTCATTATTGAGGACGTTTAGTATATCCGTAGGTGGAATCTGCCAAAATTGACGCCGTCATTCCAGATGTGCTAACTTTTTTCTTCTTTCTTTTCCGGCGGTCTGTTGTTGCTTGACATTGTGTGGGCAGCAAGCAGCTACCCACACGTAGGTGTACCTAGTCATGAATGACATCAGCGTCGCAACAGTAGTAGGGTGGGATGACGTCTGTTATGTTAGTACAGAAGACAGTGTACATCACTGTCATCGAATGCCATGAATGTAGCACTACGTGCAGTTTGATGTAAATGAAATGACTATAAAAAGGACGAATTTTAGTGTAGTCATTAAAACAATGGTCACTTTAAAAGGCCCTCATTTTGGCGTGTACCATAAAACACCGGTCCAGAAATGTGCATCTCATATCCGTACACGTCTTCTCCACCATTTGCGCATATATCTGCTTACACTACTGATCCCCATTGTCCACTTGCGATAGCTAAAAGTAACTGACTGTAATGTGACTTCGAATAAGGGAGACTTGTCTGGGTGTAGTATTTGCAGAAATATGTACCACTGCTGTAAAACGAAATTATATTTTTGTTATCAATAAAACTCTTCTGCGTATGAAACCGCGTCGTCATATTATAAGTTCCACCGACGTTTCGGCCACTGTTGCAGGCGGCCTTCATCAGGGTCTACGTCTGACTGACACAGTCAGACATAGACCCTGATGAAGGCAGCCTGCAACAGTCAGACATAGATCCTGATGAAGGCAGCCTGCAACAGTGGCCGAAACGTCGGTGGAACTTATAATATGACGACGCGGTTTCATACGCAGAATAGTTTTATTGATAGTGACAACGGCCGCGGAAGCCTACGTTTGCATATATTTTTGTTGTTAGGAATACTATCCGTTTCTATGCTATCAAACTCGTGAAATATTATGCGAGCTGATGGAGCTACCCTACAGAACTGCTCTAGGCACAAGATGACTCTCACTTTGTATACTAATTTTGTACAGCGCGACCACAACTGTTACCCAAATCAGCACCTCCCTCGAACGTCCTAAACTCAAATACCTCGATGAATTAAGAACGTGTTCCTTGGTCAGTGCGTAATACCAAAACATGTGCGCAGGGTGTGTTCATTGTGACAAAAGTTCGCAACAGGAAAACATGAGATAAAAATACTGTTTGCCTGTGTTAGCAACGTAATCCTTGCTACCGAGAAATCAATGTATCTTGCACGCCGGTGCGCCAGACACGCAGCGTTTACACTTGCTAATGAGCTTGTCGGCTACTACATCTGGGAACCAGCAGTACGGCCGCTGAATACTCGCCGATTCAGATACCATCCTGGCACGTGTTTCTCCCCACCTCTGACTGGGCGTACAGCGTGTCACCGAGGTACATTTGAAGATACCATGTCAGTTTGATCCAAAGTTTTCTTTTTTTAAGTTCAATTCACAGCGACATATGATCAGTTTAACTTTTTCGTGCTTAAGATACTCGTTCAATTTTTTATGTGCATATATTCCACGAGTAAATAATCATTTGTATTGTAAGAATGTCATTGAAAAATAAGAATAAAGTAAACACGTTCGATACTTGAATGAAAAACTCCCACAAACAGTTCTCACGTATTGAACGTCCGTCGTAACCAAGATCGACCAAACTGCGCGAAGCGGCAACAAAGAAAAGAACAAAATTATTACTTCATTATCCTCTGCACAAACTTTAACAAAATTAAAGATTATTGTGAGAAAAGAAAAGCATTCTCTTGATCATTTTCTATCCTCTATCATTCTCCAGTGTTTAAATTGTCAAATAAAAATGTTTAATTTGTGTTCTCAAAATATCTTGAATACTCACTCCCAGATAGCTACAATACTGACTGTTCCCAGCGCCATAAAGATGATCGCGTGAGAGGCAGAGCAGTATCTTGCGGCATAGTTAAGGGTGAATGACGGCTGAGGATATAAGGGTCTAGCAAGTGTCTCCTCAAGACCGTTTAGCGAACGCGGATATGTATGGGCTTTCGCAGCTAGTGCCTGGTTCATTCATTCAAGCTGGCAGCTCACTGACGACGAAGGGGACGAGAATAAACAGGGCGTCACTGAGTAGCGACACGTGTTTGCATGTGAATCTCTTGTTACGCTCTGGTAGACAATGTTGGTCAGAAGGTCCAAGGCCGTAGGAGATGGCGTTATAGTCTGGGGAATGTTTCCTTCGTATGTCCTGGGCGATTAGTCATCCTAAAAGGCGTAATTGATCAAGAAGTGTCCGTGGACCACTACCTTCCATAGATGTCTTCCCGTGTGAATATCAGCTACCAGGAGGGGAACGCAACGCCACACAGTTCGCACTATACGTGATTAGTTCGAGGAACAACAGGATGTGTTTACCGTACTTCCTCGGATTTAAACCCAATCAAGAATTCATGCTGCCACTTCGTTGGAGCCGTTCCCGCGTTGGGTCATCTACGGAGCTGACAAAGGCACTGGAGGCGGCGTGGCTGACATCCAGCCTGCCGGTACCTTCCAGAACCTCACTGATCCGCTACCTGCATGTCTCGCAGCTGTCCTCACTGTAAAAGGTGGTTATTCGGGTTTTTGACAGGTTGTCGTATTTGTGTGACTGGAAGTTAAACAAGGCCATTCCGCCTCACCTGACTGTAGCATGGACTTCACGGTACGCGTAGAAGGTTTAGCATTTCTTTTTATCATATAAATGGATTCTTCCGTCGCTTCTTGGTAGAACGCTTCCATATTTAAGGTTGAAAACAAACTGTTTTTGTTCTACATATGCTACAGTGTCAATAATGTTCACATAGTTTTTAATTCATTAATATTTGAAATTTAATGTTTCACCCTGTTCACTCGCAAATTACGATGTAAAAATGTTAAGGAGGCCACTGATTATGTGAACATAATTCTGCATGACAACAGATATTGTTTGTAATTCCAACAAATGTCATATCCGAAGACCAAGTAATCTGTGTATTGTATCTTTGTTTTACCATCTTTGAGAACCGAAGCAATAGCGTCCTTGTCGACGCATGTCAAGTTTACCTGACGATGGCCTAATAAGCCGAAAACTAGTTAGTAAATAAACAAAAATTTAGTAGAACAAAAACAGTTTTCAACCTTAAATTTCTTTTTATGTTCGCTCGATTGACGAAGCAACTAAAAGTACTGTAAGAACTTACAGCGATAATTTCTGATAATGTTACTAGAGTTAGAGGTAGAAACAGTGGCAGTGTGACGGTTACCCACAGCGTTTCCATTCGAGTAAAGTGAGGCGCAGGATACACAAAGCGCACACTGGCGCCACCGAGAAGTATTCTCCGTTGAAATGTTTAAGCTTCTGGGACTTAACTGCGGGGTCATGGGTCCCTAAACTTACAAACTACCTGTAAACTATCTTATACTAAAGACAGCACAAATATCAATGCCCAAGGGAGGATTGGAATCCCCGACGGGGAGCGGCCTTGCGCCTTTGAGCATAGCGTCTCAATGCGCTTGCCAAATATTCTCCGTCCCTCTCTATACAGAGCGCACGACGCATCCGGCTTTCATAGTTATACACGTCACTGTCGTAAACGCTATAATGTTCAAACCGCGCTCTGGTTGAAGACTAATTGGAATAAAATAAAGGGTGAGGTGAAACTTACTGGCAGATTAAAATTGTGTGCCGGAACCGGGACTCGAACCTGGGACCTTTGCCTTTCGCGGGCAAGCGCTCTACCGACTGAGCTACCCCGACACGACTCACGATGCCGCCTCACAACTTTACCTCCGCCAGTAAAGTTGTGAGGCGGCATCGTGAGTCGTGTCGGGGTAGCTCAGTCGGTAGAGCGCTTGCCCGCGAAAGGCAAAGGTCCCAGGTTCGAGTCCCGGTTCCGGCACACAATTTTAATCTGCCAGGAAGTTTCATATCAGCGCACACTCCGCTGCAGAGTGAAAGTTTCATTCTGGAAAGGGTGAGGTGTTTTAGGTTCTCATTGTGGGCATTACATTTAATGAGGCAGATGAAATACGTGCCCAGACTGGGCATTGAACCCTGGTCTTCTGCCGTCTTGACAGATGCTCTTGCAATAAGCCACTTGCAGCACGGTGGATATTACAGCTGCAGGAACTACCCGGGCACGCCCTGAAATAGACAAGAGTCAAGCCACTTGTGCAGCCACACTAACATTTCACCATGTTACTGTCCGTCGCAGCATTAATTATGTATATGCTTTTTTTTCTAAATTTTTTAAGGGGTACTCCTGGTTGTCGGCAAACTATCCTGCCGCAGTGGATAAACCGGTTCTCCTCATTAGATCATCGAAGTTGAGCACTGTTGGGCTTGGCTAGCATTTGTATGGGTCACCGTCACCGTCAGCGTCTGTCGAGCGCTGTTAGCAAGTAAGCTGAACTCAGCCGTTTTGAGCCAACTTGATTAACAAGAAACGTTCTTGGGCTCCAACAAATAAAAACACACCAAAATCGTGTGAAAGATAATGTGGTCTCTTATTTCACTACTAATAACTCCTGCATGTGCAAACTGTGCAGTCGTCCGGTAGAGGCCTCTATGTGCGCAACGCCGCATTGCACATTGACCTGCTGGTACGACAGTAGGGACCAGTAGGTACAGTATATTGTCTCTGGAGTTGCATTTTGTGACGTTATTTGTGAAGTGTCAGATGGGTCGGCGATTGGTAATCAATCCTGATAACGTATTGCCATTGGTTGAGATGAAGTTACGAAGATGGTACTGGACTAGACGATGAATCATTCGCATGTTTTCTAGTATCTATTATGGTGCAGAAATGCACCTACTAGCACATTGAGGGGTGCGTAATAGTCTTGTAAGCAAATCTGCATCGATTATTCGAGCGCAAGTACTGTACTTTCCCTGTGGGAAGTAGCGGCTCTGGTTCGGAAAACCGTCACAACGGCCGGCAGTGTGGGCAATGTCCACGTCTTCCCTGTACCGCATCCGCCGACGCCTTTGGGCGTAGGATGACTCGGCGGCCATCGCTACCCGGTGGGTCTCCTGAGGCCTGTGGGACGGAGTTACGTCCTTTACTCCTTGTTGTAATCGAAGGAACGTGTTATACTGCCGAGTTCAACTATGCTTCAGACGGAACTAAACAAGGACGTAACAGCGAACACAATCTAAATCGCTCCCATCGACAGGTAAGTGCTTAGAAGAAAGAAATGTTTCTTCAGGATTGTTAGAATACGCAAGGTAAAATAATTTATGTAAAAATACCAGCGTTTGTAAATTCACTAATTGTACATTCTGGATAGGGCACTAAAATATGTACTTCTTCAAACGATGCAGAACTGCAAAACTTAGGCCGAGCATATCCTAATGTTGCTACTAGCGAAGCGGTAGTAGCCGAGCGGTCTGGAGCGACACGTTACGGATCGTGCGGCCTCTCGCGTCGGAGGTTCGAATCCTCCCTCGGGCAGGGATGTGTGTGTGTTGTCCTTAGGTTAATTTAACTTAATACAGGCAGTTTGTAAGACCAGGGACTCATGACCGACGTATTTTGGTCTCATAGTATTACAAACGCTACTAACAAGGAAAGTACTCGGGCTCGAACAAACACAAATATACCAAAATCATGTGAGATAATGTAGAGGTCCTTTATTGCACTAGCGATACTCTGGCATCTGCAAAACTTCGCAGTCGCCCATTAGAGACCTCTGCGTGTGCCATGTCGCATTGCACTTTGACCTGCCGGTACGCGGTGTGCCTCTGGAGTTGTTTTGTGACGTTATTTGTGTAGTGAAGGTCAGATAGGTGGTCGATTGGTAATTAGTTCTGTTAATGTATTGCGGTTGGTTGAGATGCAATTCCGAAGAGCCCTTCTTAGTGAATACGGTCTTGATGTAGAAGAATCATTCGCATGTTACCTGGTATCTATTATAGTGTTTCTAATTTATGCTCATATTTCTGCACTATAATAGATACCAGAAAACATGTGATTTTTCTACATGAAGACCGTATTCACGAAGGAGGGCTCTTCGGAATTTCATCTCAACCAACCGCAATAAATTAACAGGACTGATTATCAATCGACCACCCATCTGACGCTTCACTACAGAAATAACGCCACAAAAGAACTCCAGAGGCACACCGCAGTGTCCCTACTGGTCCCGACTGGCGTACCGGCAGGTCAAAAGGCAATGCGGCGTGGCTCACGCAGAGGTCTCTAATGGACGACTACGAAGTTTTGCAGATGCCAGAGTATCGCTGGTGCAATAAGGGACCTCTACATTCTCACGTGATTTTGGTATATTTGTTTTTGTTCGAGGAGGGAATGTAGTCAGGTGAGGTGAACAGCAGCCTGCTTGTGCGCGTGGTCGTACGTACGTCACCGGCGCGGCGCGTCGCGACGGCCAAGGCCCGCGCCTCAGGCGTGCGCTTAGCTTCGCTGGCCTCCGAATTTTAATTGGGCACCATTTTACTGCGGCCGCTGGGACCATTTATCTCGCGCGCCGCTCCCTGCGTCAGAGTTCACACGGCGCGTGCACGGGGGGCGTCAGACGCGACCGTGAGCTCTGACGTCCAACGCACTCCTCTTTTTCCCCCTCGCTGTTAGTCGCGAAGGTAACACGAAAGCGTTCCGATGCAGTCTTTTACAAACTTCTAATGACCCTGTTAACCTTCAATGTGGAGTTGATCTAAAATCCGCAACATTTAGATACAACGGTTGGACACAGCTCAAATGTTAAAAGGTTTGTAGAGCTTATGGGACTTAACTACGCGGTCATCAGTCCTTAAACTTACAAACTACTTATGTATTAGCTAATACTAAGGACGGCACAAATATACATGCCCGAGAGGGGATTCGAACCCCCGACCGTAGTGGCCGTGCAGTCCGGGACTGGCGCGCCCCAGTGTTTGGGACCCGCAGCAGATCAGTTTAAAGGAAGACATAGAGGCAGTTCAGAGGCGAGCAGCTAGATTTGTTACCGGTAGGTTCGACCAATGCGCGAGTGTCACGGAAATGCTCCGGCAACTCAATTGCGGATCGCTGGAAGAAAGACGACGTTCTTTTCGTGAATTTCTGTTAAGTAAATTTAGAGAGCCGGAATTTGAAGCTGAGTGTAGTACGATCTTGCTGCCGCCTACTTACATTTCGCGTAAAGATCACAAAGACAAGATAAGAGAAATTAGGGCTCGTACGGAGGCATGTACGCCGTCTTGTTTTCCTCTTTCTATTTGGGAGTGGAATAGGAAAGGAAATGCCTAGTAGTGGTACAGTGTACCCTCCGCCACGCACCTTACGGTGAATTGCGGAGTATGTATGTAGATGTAGTCCCCTCGGCCACCGCGGCCGGCTATAAAGTTGTTCAGCATTCGTTTAAATCTGTATCGTAATCGTCATATCACACCATCCTTGATGCTTTAGTAACTGCACATATTCACTTAACTACATTTGCATCTTGTATAAAATGATTTTCAAAGTTGCTCGACATTGAATTAGATGTGTATTGTAATCTAGAACTTGTCACAGTATCTCTGGTGCTCATGTTTATTTTTGTCATCATCTGGTGCCTGTGAAACGCACATGTGGTGCACAAATGTCGTCTAGACTTAAAATTAGTGCAGCGACCGAACACAAGTGGCTAGACGACACACGTAAGTGCATCTATGGCCGCAATTAAGAATGGGTTTCGCTGTATACAAATAACAAGTTCTCCGCCGGAGACCGCTCGGCCACCGCGGCTGGATTGGACAGACAAATACGAACACAATCCACTATATTTTCTTGCAACTTGGCACAATTACTTAAAACTGAGACGCGACTGCAGTAAACAATTTCGGTAGAAACTCTCCGGTCTTGTGTTGCAGTATACTATGTCAACACAAATGATCGTTGAAATGCGTAATCAACTTCCAAATAGGTCAACACGAAGGTCCAAAATTACTGGGAGCATCTGTGGTGACAAATGTTGTATTGTTTAACTTTTCACGAGCGATAGTATCCTCTGTAAGACAGAAAACACACAAAAACGGTAAAATACTATTCGCAAACAGGAATAATATGCGAAACCCGAGCTCTATTGTCAAAAACTGGCATTGTAAGACCCGCGGCTATAGTATTATTGGTATTATAATTAATAATAGCAACCAGCCACAAGTACGAAATTGGCACTGCTGCGAAAACCTAGTTAGATCGATTTTTTATTTTATTTTTTACTACAGACGACACTGGTACAATGTCTTCAGTGACGCGTTTCGGTATTACGATCATCAAATTAGTATCTCCTTTATAAGGCCACACTTACGAATATACATGGATTTAAGAAAGTTCTTACATCTGTAAATAAGTGTGTATGTAACAAATTTCTTAAATCCATGTACCGGATGATCAAAAAGTCAGTATAAATATAAAAATTTAATAAATCATGGAATAATGAAGATAGAGGTAAAAATTGACGCACATGCTTCGAATGACTTGGTGTTTTAATAAAACCACGAAGGAAAATAAAAGTATTGCTAGACGCGTGAAAGATCTCTTGAGCTTGTTGTTTGGTGGTGATCGTGTGCTCAGCCGCCACTTTAGTTATGCTTGGCCTCCCAGGTCCCCAGACCTCAGTCCGTGAGATTATTGGCTTTGGGGTTACCTGAAGTCGCAAGTGTATCGTGATCGACTGACATCTCTAGGGATGCTGAAAGAAAACATCCGACGCGAATACCTCAGCATAACTCCGGACATCCTTTACAGTGCTGTTCACAACATTATTCCTCGACTACAGCTACTGTTGAGGAATGATGGTGAACATATTGAGCATTTCCTGTAAAGAACATCATCTTTGCTTTGTCTTAATTTGGATGCTAATTATTTCTTTTCTGATCAAATGAAGCGCCATCTGTCGGACGTTTTTAACTTTTTTTCTTCTAATAAAACCACATCATTCCAAGCATGTGTGTAAATTTTTACCTCTATCTACATTATTCCGTGATTTATTAAGTTTTCAAATTTACGCTGTCTTTTGATCACCCGTTATTTCCGTAAGTGTGGCTACGTCACAAAGGAGATACTAACCTGATGACGGTAATACCGTAACGCGTCACTGAAGTCGCACTGTAAAAGTAGTATGGGCTGAAATAAAATGTCGCGACCTAATCAGCTTTTCGCCGCACTACCATTTCATTTACCGATTATCTTAGCCGCCTGCCTCCCCTACAACTTTGTCGCATTTACAAGTAATAGTAAGGTATTAAAATGTTTTTGATTTTCTTACAAATGTTCACAACTCCGGCCCATGCTGCAATCGAGCACGCGTGGGATATGATTTGATGACGATGGACAGGTGCAACTTACCAATCCACAACTCCAGGTTAACAGGTCGGGTAGGCATGGAGTAATTTATCATAAGACAGTATTCGCCATCTGTATGATCAAATGGATGCCAGAATCAGCTGCTCCAATGCCAAGTGGAGGGTGCATCGGGGCGTGTGTGTTTCAGCATGGCTCGACTCCCTGTACCTCAGTTCCTCTTGAGCCATTGATCTTGAAGTGTAAACGCTTAAAGTGCTCCATACGCATTGTTTCAACAAGAAAATTTAAATGAATTGGCAAAGAGGGCGCACTATTTTTTATTATTTGACATGCCCCATTACTTCCGGCAGTGTATAAGCACGGCCGTTAAGGCTAGTCTGCACGACGACACTACGTGTGTTGAAACTGAGCTGCTGGCCACTGCGCATGCGCAGCTGACGTATGCGCAACTCATTGGCAAAATTGAAACAGTTTCGGCACCTTCCAACTTCGACGAAACTGTTTACGCGAGTTTTTAGGTTAGGTGATGACCAAAATAAAACAAAAATACATAATGAAGTGGAGAACAGAAGAGTTTGTTAGTTTTTTTTTTAATTTATGCTATGCATAAGTGTTTGCGGGTCTTTAACGACGAAAATTTCAGAAATAAGCAGCGACGTAATTTGTAATTTGTTTTGGTGACAATGCTTCTCACATAACAGTATCTTCTTTCCGTATTGCATTACTGATTCTGATAAAAATAAATTTAAACTTCTCTGACATTCTAAGGTGATATAAATATCAAATTAATACAAATAAACAATCCATGAGACGGATTTTCGTCTCGAATACGTCAGACATTATTGATAAATCTGAAGCATTGAATTAAAATTCGGTGATGCGGCCAGGAAACGAACCCGGACCTCCATGCTTACGAGGCAGACGTCTTACCATTAGACTACCACACCACTAATGATTAAGGCGTTTTGGAATAGTCTAAGCACGATTTCCCTCCATGTCACAAGTCTAAGGTGATTATTATAACTTTTAGGGTCTTTAACGACAATTTCTTTCAGGAAAGTTACTGAGCAACCGAGCTGACGTAGTTTTTCAATCCAGTCACGAACTCACACGTTTCTTAGTCTTTCTTTGTTTAGTCTTATGCAGCGATTTCACATAGAGAAGCAACAGCTCCGCCACAACTCGTACTGCTGCCAAAACTTTCATTTTACGACTACGGTACTCGCAAAACAACGAAACTGTATAGTTTTGGCGCCGTGTCGACAAGACACACAAGAAACGAATTGCGCGCAGCTCATTTCACGCAACCAGTGTCGTCGTGTAGACTACCCTGTAAAGGTCACACGCGGATCAACCGCGCCCAATCACTCGCCGTGTGATTGGTCAGCCAACGGCATCACGTGGACGCCGTATGCTTTCCAGCTGGACCCTAGTTTGTCTGTTAAGGTTTCTCAGCCCTATAATGGACAAAAATATTTTCCTTTTTTTAAACTATTTGCTGATGTTTAGGTTTCCTCACATTTCTCTTTATCATCACATTAAAGAGTTTCAAAGTTAAGTGCGTGAAGTGTCGTGGAAACATACGTGTTCGGTCCTTTTCTGAACATAAGATACAGACGTCACTGTGCCTGAAACCCATTATTTGCAAACTATTTGCCATGACAAGTTAAAACAGTCGTATGACATGAATGGCTGGTTCAGGCACCTAAGAGGATATGTTTTCCCTACCCTTTGTGCCGGCATTCACCTTTCCTTTGCGAAGTATGACAACTGTGTACTGAAGTGTCTTTGTGTGTGTGTGTGTGTGTGTGTGTGTGTGTGTGTGTGTGTGTGTGTGTTTTGTCCTTAGTGTAAGGTAGTTAAAGTAGTTTGTAAATCTACGGACTGATGACCATAGCTGTATGAGACAATAGGTTTACGAACATTTGGCAATTTATTCCCTCTCCAGGTCAACATCATTAGAAACCTCTCTGGCAAAGAATTTTGTATGAAGGGCAACTCCAGCTAAGATATTTATACATATCAAGCAAAACAATTTTGACCAAACTGATTGCCGACTTCTCAATACTTCTACCTAAAATGACACGGACCGCACGGTGGACTCTTTTGATCTTTGACGAAAAGAAGGAAGATGCTTGCGGTAGTAGTTCACCATTAATCCCCGTTATCACCACAAAAAAATTGTATTGAAAACTTTTAGAAAACGCCTGGAGATGTAAATTAAAGTTGTGAAACCGGTAGTCCAGGTCTCCGAGACTCCAATAAGAAAACAGCTCCAGTGGACCAACGCCTTTCATTCACAGAGTTACAATTTAACACCTAATTTTAACTGTGTGAAAGTATCTTAATTATAATTCTCACTGGAAAAGGAAAAGTAGGCGGCCGTGTAACGGTGCCCTTTATTAGGAACCAAAACAGGAATTAAATTATTCGATATTACAGTCGAATAATTATGGAAACCTAAATTTGGATGGGCGGACGTGATCTGAACCGAGAGGACTCTAACCTCCGGCGGGAACGTCCGCCCATTCTGTAGCATGATGCCTTAGACCACACGGCCATTCCGCACGGCAGACGGGTAATGAACCCTGATGTTCCATCCTTCACGATTACTACTAGGAATATTGTGCTGATAGCCGCGAGGCAATGCATTACGACTTATTTAGAAGATAAAGGCAAACCTCCATTTCAAGCTTCTGTAGATTTGAAGAAAGCTTTTGACAGTGTTGACTGGAATACAAATTTAAAATTTCTGAAAGTTACAGGGGTTAAAAATTAGGGAACATAAAGTTAAATATAACTTGTTCCAAAACCAAAAAGCAGTTACCACAGTCAATGGCCATGAAAGAGACGCATTGGTTGGGAAGGGAGTAAGACATGTTTTGTACCCTTTCCTCATTGTTATTCAATCTGTACATCGAGCAAGCTATAAAGAAATGCATGGAGAAATTTGGTGAAGGAATTAATGTTCATGGTGAAGAAATAAAAGCGTTGCGGTTTGTCGATTACAATGTAATTCTGTCGGAGACAGCAAAGGACCTCGAGGAGCAGTTGAACGGAATGAAGTGTGTTAAAGGAGCCTATAAGGTACATTAACAAGAGCAAAACAAGGGTAATGGAGTCTTAGAAAATCAGGCGATGCTGAAGGAATTAAATTAGATAGCGAATCAATAAAGGTGGTAAATGACTTCTGTTTCTTGGACAGTAAAATAACCGCAATGATGGAGCAGCTACTGGATTTGCAAAGAAACAATTTAGTGACCCTGTAACCTTATATTTTACGGGTGCTAATTGTCATTGCATCATATCCATCAGAGGAATCAAAAAGTTAACGTCAGGAAGACTGCAGTTCAGACGTCAATTTCTTACTGCACAAATACAAATCAAATTGTTCAAATGTTTGTAGAGCTTATTGGACTTAACTGCGGGGGGATCAGTCCCTAAAACTTAAACTACTTATGAACTAGCTTATACTAAAGATGGCACAAACTTTCATGCCCGACGGAGATTCCAACTCCCGACCGCAGCGGCCGTGCAGACCGTGACTGGCACGCCGCAGACCGCTCGGGCATCGCGGTCGGCGCAGAAATACGTAGTTCTTTTGTCGGTAGTATATAATTTGAATTATATGATATACGCATTAATTTAAAAGTTGCAGTTCTGTATCGCTTGGTATGAATGGAGTAGTCGCATAATAAATACAAAAACATAAAATCATGTAAGTTGGGAAATTACGGTTTCTTAACGAGTATGTCTGCGGGTGTTTCTGCAGTTTGTCACGTTATTTTATTGCTTCATTTGAATATAGCACTATTCCTCACTGATTTATAATATCCTTGAAATATATCTTACATGGCAGTAAACGTCCTACATGGCTTGTGGTGGCTTGAGTTAATCCATGACTTGCGAAGAGTTATTAGCCTGTAGGTCCGTGAACTGAGAAGACGGCCGCATTAAACTAAAGCACATACAGAAAATATACATACCAGGTGATATAGCATCACTCTGATTTGTCGCACTGCAGATGCTGAATATAATTATCGTTTATGATACGGTAAGAGTAAATGAAGGCAATTCTTCAAATTCAGTTAAGCGATTTGCAGCAATACAGTGATAGCAGGAACAGCAACCTTGGAGAGCTGTTAGTGCGATGCTTATCAGGAGGTAATTCGATGCGACAGTAAGGAGAGGACGACTCGCCTACGTGCTACATCTCACAAGCCAGACCCCTCCGTAGTGGTGCTCTCGGAATGAATCCCTGCGCGTATTACAAATCAAAATGTGGAAAGATGTTCTGACGACTAAATGTTTTTTCTGTAGGTCTTTTGGTTTTCTGATAGCTGGTCTTTTGAAACTCTGTAGGTACTTGATAATAAACCCGTATTACATTATAGTCCTCCCTCGTGGCCATACCATTTTTATTCAATAGGTATACAAGTAATGAACATGTAGTAAAAACCATTAATCTTACGTTGCGTTTTTGTTATGAACAATGTTTTGCTGTCGAGAGACGTCGTTCCGACCTCTATAAAATATTTACAGATTTCAAGGAAGCTAATCAAAGAAAAACATTTTTGCATATCTTAGTTTGGTATTTATACTCGATAAAGTTATGCATTTATTTTCGTTAGTCGACACAGTTACTGTATTGCATCAAATTAAACTATTGCGAAAATTTTTAAAGAGTAAGCAGAGATAAAATCGAATTACATAGACATGGCACATCTTTATTTTTAGTTACACATTGTACTGTATGCGATGCAAACAAAATATAGAAATTTGATTAAACTGCAGGCCTATTTAATTGACGTCAATTTGCAACAGCGTTTTGGAACATATTCTTTATTCAAATATTATGAATTATCTCGAACAGAACGATCTATTGGCCCAAGGTCAACATGGATTTAGAAAATATCTTTCATGCGAAACACAACTAGCTCTTTACTCACACGAAGTGATGTGTGCTATCGACAAGGGTTCGCAAATTTATTTCGTATTCCTTGATTTCCAGAAGGCTTTTGACACCTTACCTCACAAACGGCTGTTAATCAAATTGTGTGGTTACTGTATATCGCCCCAAATTTGCGACTGGATAGGGGATTTGCTGTCAGAGAGGACACAGTTAGTAGTAAGCGAAGGTAAGGCATCGACTAAAACAGAGGTGATATCGAGCGTTCGACAGGGTAGTGTTATTGGTCCTCCGCTGTTCCTTATTTACATACACGTAATAGGGGAGAATGTAAGTACCACTCTTAGGTGGTTTGCAGATGACGCCGTAATTTACTGTTTAGTAAAATCATCTGAAGATCAAAACCACCTGCAGAACGATTTGAATAAGATATCTGTATTGTGTAAGAATTGGCAATTGACTCTGAGACGTGTGAAGTCGTCCACAGGGGTACGAAAAGAAATCTGTTAAAGTTTGTTCACGTGATAAATCAATCAAATGTAAAGGCCGTAAACTCCACAAAATACCTAGCAATTACAATTACATCTGACTTAAATTGGAAAGAACGCGTAGATAGTGTCGTGGGAAAGGCGAAGCAGAGACTGTGTTTTATTGGCAGAACCCTTAGAAGATGCAACAGAACTACTAAAGAAACTGCGTAACGACGCTTGTCCGTCCTTTTATGGAGTATTGCTGCCCAATGTGGGATCCTTATCAGGTGGGTTTGACGGAGGACATCGAAAGAGTCCAAAGGGCAGCTCGTTTCGTATTGTCACGATACAGGGGAGAATCAAATGTTTGTAGAACTTACGGGACTTAACTATGGGATCATGAGTCCCTAAGCTTACAAATTACTTATGAACTAGCTGAGACTAAGGACGGCACAAATATCCATGCCCGAGGGGGGATTCGAACCCCCGACCGTAGTGGCTGTGCTGACCGTGACTGGAGCGCCTCAATCCCCTCGGACACCGCGGCCGTCATACAGGGGAGATAGCGTTACGGAAATGATACAGGATCTGGGATGGGGATCATTACAGCAACGGCGCTTATCGCTGCGGCGTGGGTTACTTACGAAACTCCAATCACCTCCATTCTCCTCAGATTGCGAAAATATTGTCGACTCCTGCTTACAAATGATCATCAGAATGAAATACGAGCAATCAGACCTCGAACGGAGAGATTCAGGTGTTCTTTCTTCCCGCGCGCTGTTCGAGAATGGAATGGGACATAAAATAGTATAACGGTGGTTCGATGAACGCTCTGCCAGGCACTTAAATGTGATTTGCAGAGTAACCCATGTAGATGTAGAAGTGAGAGCAGCGGCTGTGATGTGATGTTTGTTGAGCTCTGGGATGATCTGGCGTGGCGGCGGCGCGCCAGAGGCGGCTGCTTGGTATTGCAGGTGGGTCCCGCCTCTGGGCCGGCCGTTCGCCATAAGCAAACATGTGTGCCAATGACAGCGCCTGCGTGCTGCGTGGCCGAGCCCCGGGCCTCGCGGCTGCCTTCTGGGGAGGCCCGTAAACCGCGGCCTCCAGCGTCGCCGCACGGCTGAGGCGGCTACTCGGCTATGTCCTCTCCCTGCTCTGTTGTCTGCAGCAGCTGCAGCTTCAAGCCAATGTCGTAGGTCTGTTACGTCAGCTGGTAACGGAGGCACGTACGCGACACGTCACAAACCACCCGCAAGGCGTCAGATTTGGTGGACGTGAAGGTCTTGCGGAACAAGACCTGTCATATGGCCAATACGGTGATCGTAAACAACGTTCTTTAACCAACCACTTACGAAAGCATGCCATTGCGACGGGGCACCATCTTGTTGCCAAGTAATTCCTTGCTTCAGCTTCGTGTAATCAACGAAACATTGTTGTAGTACATAGATATGAAACATCTTAGCTGAGTGAGCGAAAAGAACGGCCCATACACTTCCCGCCGGATATGGCACAAAAACATTTGTCTGCCGTGTGACGAAGGTTGCTCACAATATCCGTACGACAAACTGTTTCAATGCTCATTTATTTGAAGTTCAGACAAGTGTGAAAATCATAGAATTATCAGTTTAATAAGTCATGGTTGCAAAACACTAACACGAATTATTTACAGACAAATGGAAAAACTAGTGCAATCCGACCGCAGGGAAGATCCATTTCGATTTAGGAGAAATGTAGGAACCCGGGATGCAACACTCGCATTACAACTTATCTTAGAAGATAGCCTAAGGAACGGCAAACCTACGTTTACGGCGTTTGTCGATTTGGAGAAAGCTTTTGACAATGTCGACTGGAATACTCTCTTCCAAATTCTGGAGGTAGTGGGGGTAAAATATAGGGAGCGAAGAGTTATATTAAACATATACAAAAATCAGACAGCGGTTATTAGAGTGAAGGGTAAGAAACGGACGCATAGGTTGGGAAGGGAGTAAGACAGGGTTATAGCCTTTCCCCAATGTTGTTCAATCTGTACATTGAACAGGCAGAGAAGGAATGGAAGGAGAAATTTGGAGACGGCATTAAAGTGCAGGGAAAAGAAATAAAAACATTGCGGTTTGCCGATGACATAGTAATTTTGTCAGAGACTGCAAAGGATCTGGAAGAGCAGTTGAATGGAATGGACAGTTTCTTGAAAGGAAGATATGATACGAACATTAAAAAGAGTAAAACGAATGTAATGGGATCCAATGTCAGAAAATCAGGTGATGCTGAAGGAATTAGATTAGGTAATGAGACAAAAAAAATTTATCTACTTTTATTATTTGGATAGAAAGATAACTTCTGATGGCCGAAGTACAGATATAAAATGCAGAATGGCTATGAGAAGAAAAGAGTTTCTAAAGAAGTGAAACTTGTTAACATCCAATATTAATTTAAATGTTAAGAAGTCCTTTCTGAAAGCATTTATCTGGAGTGTAGCATTGTATGGGAGTGAAACGTGGACGATAAGGAGTTCTCATAAAAAGATGATAGAAGCTTTTGAAATGTGGTGCTCCAGACGAATGATGAAAATTAGATGGGTAGATCACGTAACTAATGAGGTGCCGAATTGGGGAGAAAAGGAGTTTCTGGAATATCCTGACTAAGAAGGAATAATTCTTTAGTCACATTCTGAGACATCAAGGAATTGTCAACTTAGCATTAGAAGGAAGCGTGTGGGGTAAAAATCGTAGAGGAAGACCGAGGGACGAATACAGTAAGCAGATTCAAAAGGATGTAGGTTGCCGAATGTATTCTCAGATGAGACTTGCACAGGACAGGGTAGCCTGGAGAGCTGCATCAGTCTGCGGACTGAAGACCACAGCAGCAGCAGCAGCAGCAGCAACAACAACAACAACAAAATTTGCAATGGTAACATAACCCTGTTGAATTCTACAAAACTTTAAAACAATGATATTCAATTTACTCATAAAGACATTTTTGAGACCGTGGCTGTTATGTGAAATAACTTGTTGGTGTAGAACAGCAACCAGCTCAAATGTTGAAATGTTTGTATAGCTTTTGGTACTTAACTACGGGGTCATCAGTCCCTAAACTTACAAACTATTTATGAACTAGCTAATACTAAGGACGGCACAAATATCCATGCTCGAGGGGGGGTATTAGAACCACCGACCGTAGTGGCCGTGCAGACCGTGACTGGCGCGCCGCAGACCGCTCGGCCACCGCGTCCGGCCAGCAACCAACCACAATTGGAGGCTAGGCGCCAAAACACATGTCTTTTCAGTTCAATTTGAAAGACTTTTCATTTAATTTACTTGTACAAGACAATTCAATGGCAACTTACCATTGTTATTTCAGATCATTTAATTTTATATGAATCAATACAAAAGAAATACGAAAAGCTTCGGCCAGCTTTTGGCGCGAGTAGGCACGCTTACCGGCCGAGATGATAGACCTCTCTTCTCACGCCAGTTTCGGCAGTCGTTACTGACAGACCAACTGCAGTTGTCAAGTTTTAATAATTTGTAAAAGCAAATATTTGAAATTTTCCTGCAATAAGATGTTCAGCGAGAAAGTAATTTCTGAATTGCGTTGTTTTTTCGACTTTCAGTTTAGTAAAAAGGCTAGTGGCATTCTTTCAAAAATAGTCTAAGCATATGATTCTGTCACTAAGTTCCTCCTTAATTAACCCTAACAACCTCAAGAAAATGTTGAAATCCTTCTAAACCTATTGGACTAAAGTACTGTCATCAGTCGCTAGACAAAAATAACTAAAAGGACAGCACACAAACCCATTCTCGGACGCAATACTGGAACCTCAGAACTGCCGCCCAGTCTGTAGCATGATGCGTTAGATCGCGCGACCATACCCTCAAGAACGAGAACCTACGACCTACATGTCATCTTCTGCGCTGGGAACAGAACTTAAGGAAAACTTCGGTGGACATTTTCTCTAGCGACTGTGTATTTCTCTCAGGGTGTTCAAAACAACAAAGCACCTCGGATGTACGGCAATTTAGTTACAACCGAAATTATTTAAGTCATCTGTGATAACATAAGAGGTGTAGGGAATACAGATAACTTTCAGTCACATCTTTCTAAATTACTAGCTGTAAATTCTGCGTCGTTCGAGAAGCCGCTTATTCCAGTCTTAAATTAATCCATCTCTCCTCCCCTTTTCTCTCTATGTTCACTATTATCTTTCTCTCCTCCTTTCCACCTCACTCTCATGCTCCTCTTTCTGTGCCAATCACCACCTCGTCTCTCTGTCGAATTTCTTCACCTCCTCAGCTCGTTAAAACTTCAATCAGTGGAAAAATTACGAAACTTTAACTTTCATGGTGATCATTGAAGTGGTTTATAAGTTGATTGAAAGATACCCTCCGCCAAGCACCGTATCAAATCTTTGGTGGACGGTGATTTTTCCTCTTGGTTTGAAGTTTAACTGTGCAAAATTTCATAAAGATCGGAATGAAACTAAGTTTTGGCAAAGTTCGTAAGTAAAAAGTAACCTCTGCCATGCGTACACAGTGACTTGCCTCTTGTTTCGAAGATGGTCTTGTAAGTTTCATCGTAATCCGATGAATTATTCGGCTGCGTATAAATATGCACCGATGGATGGATGGAGGCATGAATGCATGCATGCAGTTAGGTATACATACATACCAATGAATACTCATTTTAAATGTTTACATTTGCTCTAAGCTCTTTAAAATCCTTAATCCCTAATTGAAGACCATCTCCTTGTAAGCTGCCCCCGGCAGTCCTCATGGACTAAGTTAGCCTTATCTCTTTTGCCGTGGCCGCGTCGGTAACATGTAACGTCTTCAGTAGGCGGACCTGGTGACCTGCTAGTGAAGTGCAAGGTGACCGTTTCACGTCGTGAGCTGGCGGCAGTGCACGTGCCGCTGATGTCACAAGGCGTGCGCCGCCTCTCAAGAGGTCTTCCATTAGTATTGGGCTACCTGCCTAAGTACCTACACGCGCCATTGTAATACACCACAGACGTAACAGATTTCCGGCATTCGAATAAATTTTCACCACTATTATACGGATGAATGCTTGAAGATTCACAGCTTCTTTGAAGCGGGCTGTATGCCAGTATGTAATAAAAACCAATTCTGACCCTGTGACATTTATTAATAGAATGAATAATTTGATCTCCGGTAGAAAAATAATCTGTTTAATTAAACATTGCAATTGTTTGGACAATAAGTCATCAACTTACTGCAGAAGTATCTAATTGTCATCCAAGAATTTACGTGTTTTATGGCCTACCAGTGCTCAAGGAAACATGTGCAACTGCCCTCAGAATTACTACCAAAAATGCTTGCAGGGACGTTCTCGGATAAGAATAACAATACCTACAAAACTTTCGTTTGGTGGGCCATGCGAAAACTTTTTCATGTGGGTAGAAGGACGTAAAGCTGAATAGTGTTTCTGGTGCTGGTAGTGTTAGCTGCTGTGTTTTCCGTGGAGCTGTACGGAGGTGCCTGCTGCGCTGGTACGCCTTCTCTGCACCCACCCATCGGCCATCCACTCGTCGGCCGGCTCACGGCCATTACAAATCACCTTCGCCGGAACTTTGTCCAGAGTGGCAACATTGGATACGGATGTTGTTCCCAACAACCGTTGACACGATTGAGATTGTCGTAGGAATTTAAATTCTAGGCTACGATGAGCAGGTATTTAACGATATTATACCTAATGGTCAATTGAGATAAAACTCCAGCGTTCGCCGACAGCTGTGACATATTTTAGGAATTAATTTTTTTTATATAAGAACTTCACTTAATTACTGAGCAATCTTTGTCATATTCCGTCTCTATTACATAACAGAAAACCTTTCCCTACAGTATGACCACTTCATGGGTATGCAGAAAGAGACAATTGACATGAAGTTACATATGACGTTTTAGCTGGGACGCTGGAAAAGATGTATGTACTATGAAATGTTTCTATTGTAAGAATAGGATTGTAGGATGCTCAATTGATATTGTTTTAAATGACCTGAAGATAATACAATATAGAGCATAAACCGTTTAGTAGTGAAAAACAAAATGAATCCGTTATATAAAAAAACTTGTCTTCCGTTGGTTAAACGTGACCTAAGATATTAATACAAAGTAAAATTGCTTGGCTGTACCGGAATTTGAATCTTGTCCATTTCAGCACAGCCAGTCAGCACACTTATCATTTAACATATTAAATTATATAGAAGTAGTAGATTCTTTTTTAATGGCAGTGCGAATATTCATTTAGTCCTGCAAACTGATATCAAACATTACGTATGCCAATGAACACGGATAAAATGTCAGGTAGAAAGTTCTTACAAAAAGGAGGGAATCTTGGGGTCATTATAGACCGACCTCACGCTCAGATATTTGGGTAAGGCTGGGGAGAAGGAATTCTGTCGAGCCATTTGCAGAGTAACCATCCCGGAATTTGCCTGGAGTGATTTAGGAAAATCACGGAAAACCTAAATCTGGATGACCGGACGTAGATTTGAACCACCTTCCTGTCGAATGCGAGTCCAGTGTGTTACCACTGCGCCGTACAAAAAGCAATCTCAATATCAGTATTACGTTATAAGTTAACTTCACTCGCTCTTTTAAACTAACTTCTCGTTTGAATTCAAAAGTTTGCTTATGTAATCCGGCAGATTCCACTCGTCGTGACTCTGCAGACACTCACAGGATGTTGTAGGATCTGCAGTGCATGTTCGCGGAATCTCGTTGGACTAAGAAATAACACTCCAGAGATAGTAAACAAAATTTCATCTTTGAAATTGGAGAACATAGTTGTGTAAATCCGTGAGAAATCGAGTGGCACGTTTGCGTGGTGTTGAATATAGCCAAGATGAGCCTCAATTTAGCAAATGAAAAATGTAAGATGCGGGCCATTGATACCTCCTGCAAGTGATACATTGATGACCGGCTTGGTGAGGGAGAAGGCACGCCTTCCAATTATCGCTGAAATTGCGGTAAGTGAAGCAATTTTCAGACGTTCGTGCTCACAGTGGAAAGTAGAATACATGGATTCACTTAGTTACGAATCCAGAATCAGAATTTTCCGTTGGGCGGTGTCACTGTTCTAACGAAAAAGTTCTTCCCGTCTTACAGAATTCTCCGGCGTGAACTAACGGGAGAATTAGTTTCCTAATTATGTATGCCACTTAGCCCTCTGCGGCCTTGGACCTATTGACTCTGTTCTCACCTGATGTATGTACTGCGACGTATTCGGAGATATCCTATTGCGAGGAAGAAAATGCGTGTCATTCTAGCTCCAGGTGAAAACCTTTCAAACTGCCTCTGTAGTTTCTCACAATCTTGCGCTCCGTTGCCTGAAGTATTTGAATTGTGGATGCTACACAAAGCTGCTCTCTTCCGCATTTCATATCTACGCCTGTACTGTGCAAGCCACTTGTTGGTGGTAGTGGAGGGTACGTTGTGTAATGTCCCCTCTCTCTCTCTCTCTCTCTCTCTCTCTCTCTCTCTCTCTCTCTCTCTCTCTCTCTCCAGTCCTCTTCCTGTCGTCATGAATAGTTCAGAGAGAATTAATTTGGCAAGCCTCCGTGTACGCCCTAGTGTGTCGAATGTTACCTTCACTTTATTTTCATGACATTCACGTACAAGGAACTAGTACGAAGAATTTAAAAATGGGTGAGTTTGTCTTTGTATCATTTATTACATTCTGCTTATAATTGTAAAGAATACACTAAATGAAAGAGCAACTCTTAGGCGTATATAATCGGCGGCAAGGGAGGAATCGTCCCCCACCCAACCCCCTGGTTGTGAGGGAAGGAGGAAAAAGTTGGAAGGAAACTTAAGGTTTAACGTCCCGTCGACAGCGTAATCATTAGAGATGGAGCTCACCCTCGGATTTTTGGGTAGGGACGCGGAAGGAATTCGACCGTGCCCTTTGAAAGGAACCATCCCGGCATTTGTGTGGAGTGGTTTAGGGAAATCACGGGAAACCTAAATCCGGATGGCTGGAGGTGGAATTGAACCTCCATCCTCGCGAATGCGAGTCCAGTGTGTTACCACTGCGCCACCTCGCATGGTAACACACAAACACAACTACAAAATGTCACATGGGCGCCGTTGATTACTGTTTACTGTTCAGATTTGTGGCAGGTTCACTTTTAAGAGCCGTAAGATAATTGAGGAAGTGCATGTTTACACCGTCAGCTGTCGCATCTTTCCTTATACATCGACCCTTCCTGGCCTAAACTATCTTTGCAGGATGTAAGGTTGAACCGACTGATTAGACTATAAGCCGTCGTCCTATTATCAGCGCTTACAGACACCGCCGAAATGTAAACAAAATTTAACATAGAAACTGGTCCACACACACAATTTTATCCATGTCCCACACCCGTTTTTCAGGTTTTCTCATTTAACGTATTACATTGACACAACACATTCGACATTCTTTCAGTAATTGATTCAGCCCTAAATCTTTCTACTTAACTCAGTTATAAGGTTATGTTTTTTCGCTGAGGCATAATTCTTAATCCTTTATAGCTTCAAATAGAAAATAATGCATTAAAAACTACCATGATTAATATAGTAATACTGAGAAAAAAATATTTTTCTAAATTTCCTACAAATTATGCTCTACTAGCAACAAACAGCTCATAGCTGGTCAACTATATAGTGCTTCCATGATGTACCCGATGCAGTAAATACCACTATTATGCCTCTAATCTTTCCAGAAAGTAACTCATACTGCAACAGTAGTATGTGATTGGCTACGTTTACATGGCAAAGGAGGAATACTAATGTAAATAAACGCACATGTTAGAAGCAACTCAATGCAGCTGTCGAAGTGATTCAGTAGCGCTCTGCGACATATAATTTCTGGGACGTGCTTCTTGCATATGTAACATTATGTATCAAGCAGCTACAAATCAATTTGTGATAAAATGTTGATCAGTTTGACAGATAATGGAAGAAATAAGGTATGTAGCTGAACAATTACACTAAGCATTAAGGGGTTAATCTGTACCGAAACAACCACGGTGCGGATGGCTCGGCCTCCCGCGTCTGAGGTTCGAATCCTCCCTCGGGCATGGATGTGTATGTTGTCTTTAAGGTAGTTTAACTTAGTTTAAATAGTTTGTAAGACTAGGGACTGATGACTAACGTAGTTTGGTTCTACAGAATTACAAACATTAGTACTCAAACAAGGTCAGTGACGTTCTGTTCAGTGGTATTAAGAATATTTTCACTCTGCAGCGTAGTGTGCGCTGATACGGAACTTCCTAGCGGATTAAACCGTATGCTGTCACCTTTGCCTTTCGTGGGCAAACACACTGCAGACTGAGCTATCCCGGCACGTGTCACGGCCTGTCATCACAGCTTTACTTCCGCCAGAACCTCGCCTCGTACTTTCCATACTTAACAGAAGTTTTTCCGCTAAGCCGCGGAGGAATAACCATGCGCACTAAAGCGTCTTGCTACGGTGCACGCGGCCGTTCCACGCCCGAGTTAGTCCTCCCTCGGGGGTCTCTCTCTCTCTCTCTCTCTCTCTCTCTCTCTCTCTCTCTCTCTCTCTCTCTCTCTCTCTCTCTCTCTCTCTCTGTCTGTGTGTGTGTGTGTGTGTGTGTGTGTGTGTGTGTGTGTGTGTGTGGGGGGGGGGGTTCTTCTTATTCTTCCTACGATAATTCAGTTTAAGTTTAGTTAGGTCCCATAACTTCGCAAACAGTTGTACATTCTCCTGAGAAACTTGTAGGAATATCACTCCTGGAAGAAAGAGGGAGACATGGCTTAGCCACAGGCTAGGGTAAGTTTGGAAAGTAGGAGGCGAGGTACTGGCGGAAGTCAAGCTGTGATGACAGGCCGTGACGCGTGCCGGGATAGCTCAGTCAGTTTGCCCACGGGAGGCAAAGGTCCCAGGTTCGAATCCTGGTAACAGCATACAGTTTAATCCGCTAGGAAGTTCCATATCAGCGCACACTACGCTACCGAGTGAAAATAACATTCTTAATAACACTGAACGGAACGTCACTGAACTTGTTTGGGTACAAATGTTCAAATGTTTGTAATTCTATGGACCTAAACTACGTTTAGTCTTACAAACTACTTAAGTTAGTTTAACTTTAAGGACAACACACACATCCGTGCCCGAGGGAGGATTCGAACCTCAGACGCGAGAGGCCGCACGATACGTAACATGGTTGTTTCGGTACAGATTAACCCATTAATGCTTAGTGTAACGATCACCTACATACCTTATTTCTTCCATTATCTGTCAAACTGATCAACATTTTATCACAAATTGATTTGTAGCTGCTTGATACATAATGTTACATATGCAAGAAGCACGTCCCAGAAATTATGTCGCAGAGCGCTACTGAATCACTTCGACAGCTGCATTGAGTTGCTTATAACATGTGCGTTTATTTACATTAGTATTCCTCCTTTGCCATGTAAACGTAGCCAATCACATACTACTGTTGCAGTATGAGTTACTTTCTGGAAAGATTAGAGGCATAATAGTGGTATTTACTGCATCGGGTACATCATGGAAGCACTATATAGTTGACCAGCTATGAGCTGTTTGTTGCTAGTAGAGCATAATTTTTAGGAAAATTGAAAAAAATATTTTTCTCAGTATTACTATATTAATCGTGGTAGTTTTTAATGCATTATTTTCTATTTGACGCTATAAAGGATTAAGAATTATGCCTCAGCGAAAAAACATAACCTTATAACTGAGTTAAATAGAAGGATTTAGGGCTGAAGCAATTACTGAAATAATGCCGAATGTGTTGTTTAAATGTAATACCGTGAGAGAGCTGGGATAGCTCAGTCGTTAAAGCGCTTGCCCGCGAAAGGCAAAGGATCCAGGTTCGTTTCATAGTGTGTTTTGTCTGTAACGTACGCATTCATTCCTAAATGATAACAAACCGTTCACGACTCAAAATATCATTGTTTCTTTCTTTCTTTTTTTGTCGAAAGCCTGTCTGTAACAGTTGTGATAAAAATGCACATTGTATGATTTATTAATGCCATAAATTTGAGGCGACATTAGAGGGTTACGTTATGACTTGGTATTAAGAGCTGGCAAGTGTGTTTTTCAGGTGTTCTCAGACATAACACTTGGTATCATTTTAACGATTGGTACCTTGTTCAGTTTGAAAATTATGAGAATTTTGTTTTCCAAGTGGTGTAGGCTGATTAGGTACAGTATACATAGTACGGTAAAAAGGCATAAGTGTGTGTGTGTGTGTGTGTGTGTGTGTGTGTGTGTGTGTGTGTGTGTGTGTGTGTGTGTGTGTGTGTGTGTGTGTACTGAATCCCGCGAGATCCGCATGTTCATCTTGAACAAGAAGTCATTTTCCCGAGACTTCACGTTTGGTGTTCAAAAATGTTCAAATGTTAAAGCTTAATGGACTGAACTGCGGGGGTGATCAGTCCCCAAACTTAGCCTATTTATGAACTATCTTATACTAAAGACGACACAAACATCCATGCCCGTGGGAGGATTCGAACCCCCGACCGTAGCGGTCGTGCAGACTGACTGTAAACCGCTCGGCCACCGCGGCCGGCTCACGTTTGGTTTGGAGTCTCATCAAGGAGAAGGGTTGGAATTTTCTTTTTCGAGGGTACAATTACTGGAATGAGATCCCTGGGACATTAATTTTACCATGATTTGGAGCTTGCTATGGTGACGATCTTTTTGTAATAAAACAATACTGCGCTCCAACTCCCTACCATACATATGTGCGTGTCTGTAACGTCGTATCGCATCATTCAATTAGACGGTCACCTGATTTAACTAAACTTTTACCTATTGTTGCCTCAAGAACGCGGCGTACAGCGAGGAAACGCTCAAATTAGAATTTCACTTTAGAGCTTTTTATTGCGGCTGTTGGACCACTTACCTGGTGCTCTATCTCGTGCGTCAGAATTCTCAAGACACCTGGGCGGCTGAACTGACCCTGACGCAATGACCCCGAAACTTCTTTCTTTCTTTCTTTCCTCGCCGTTTATTGTGAAAGTAAAAAATGTGTTGCGGTGTAGTCTTTTTTTGCAGACTTCGAATGAACCTGTTAACCTTCTACGTCTACATACGTACTCCGCAATCCACGCAAAGTTGCGTGGCAGAGGGTGGTTAGTACCACTACTAGTTTCTTGCTTTTCTATTGCACTCCCATATAGTACGAGCGAAAACGAATATTGTATGCCTCCGTAAGAGGCCTAATCTCTCATATCCTTGTGGTCTTAACCCTTACGGACCCACTGGCTACAAATGTGTACATAACTTCTACGGTGTCTAAGATGGTTCAGAAGCATTTTTTCTCAATGGAAAGAACATTTATACGATACCTGAGTGTTCAATCATTTCTTCATGCACAACTACTGCCACTTGTGGAAGACAACTATAAAAAATATTAAGAAGCGAGTGTTGCACTGCGCAGCAGTTTACGAACTTCAAAGAACACGGAAATTGTGGGTTACTTGTATTCCACTGTATAACTTAAAGTAAAAGTTATTGTGCGATGTAGTTATTGAACTCAGTTTATTTAGTACAACAGTTGGTACTACAAAATTTAGTCCGTAAAAAAGCCTAGTATTTCAGTATACGCAGTGTTGTAGTGCGAAAATGGATGCATATAATTTCATTAATCTTGCTTCTAAATTCATTAAAAATTTAACTTAAGAGTATTACAGCATTAAAAAAATTTTCCTTGCTAGAGACAAGCAGGCCTGAAAGGGTTAATGTGGAATGTAAGTTGAAGGCAGTATAATCATTCTGCAGCCCTCCTCAAATTGCGGTCCTCTACATTTATTCAACAGTGCTTCTCGAAAAGAACTTTGATTTCCCTCCATCGACTTCCATTTGAGTTCCCGTAGCATTTCAGTAACAATCGGGCATTGATCGAATCTACCAGTTACAAACCTAACCGTCTGCCTCTGTACTGCCTCGAAGACATCATTTAAACCGCTTTCAAAATGTTTCAAATGTTTGTATAGTCTATGGGACTTAACTACGGGGTCATCAGTCCCTAAACTTACAAACTACTTATGAACTACTTACGAACTAGGACGGCACAAATATCCATGCCCGAGGGGGGATTCGAACCCCCGACCGTAGTGGCCGTGTAGACCGCGATTGGAGCTCCTCAATCCCCTCGGCCGGCTAAACCGCTTTGGTGGGGATCCCAAACACTTAAGCAACACTCAGGGTCGTACAGGCGTTTCATAAGCGGTCTCCTGCATAGAAGAATCACACATTCCTAAAATACTCCCAATAAATCTAAGTCTACTATCCGCCTTCCCCACGAGTAAGATTTCATACTGAGGAGCAGCGTTACGCCTAGATATTTGACGCGACTCTTGTCAAGCAGGACACTGCTAATGTACTCTAACTTATCGGGATTGTTTCTCGTACTCATCTGTATCACCTTAAATTTTTGTACATTTAGAGCTATGCGAAGTTCCTGTATAATAGGCAACGTTTAGAGACAGGGGGTGGACGAAGTAATAGCAACACCATGCAGTATATTACATCTACTTGCAACTTTGCACGACTGCTTGGTAACATTGAGACGTGACGTAATACACAATTGACGTTACGTTGGAGTATATTATATTTATTGTTGTGCGACGGTAAACTCACATAAGTGCAATGCGTGACGAAAACGGCTGCTTCGTTAAACATTTCACTAGCGAAAGTATCCTCGGTAAAGAGAGCGTACACAAAACATGGTGAAACGTTGTTGGCGCAGTAGTGGTCCAAACCCGAAGTTAACTGATAACAGCCGACGAGCATTAAGAAAGATTGTGGCCGGGTGACCTAAAACTACCACGGCAAAAGCGACTGCCAAACTAATTCATTAATGAAAGGCCTCCACTAGTTAAGAGCTTAATGACAAGTCAACGCAAAGCCTTATCAAGTGCTGCTACGATTACGATTATAAAACATAAACGCTCGATGACTGGAAGTATTCATTTAACCCTGTGATTTCTTCACATTGCTTGCTACAGACAACCGGGTTTTGTGTGTTGAGACCCCCAAAAGAAAATTGCGATATGGCGTCCGTGCTCCCCACCGTCAGGCATGGGGCAGGTTGACCACCCAAAATATCTGTGGATCAACAACAGCTATTGTAAAACGACTTTCACCGGTATCGATGTAAGGTTGGCGCTATAGCTGTAAATGTTTTGAAACATTTTAAAACGGAAGCATATGTGTTTTTAACATCGTTTCGGACCTCTTGGTAAGTATGAAAGTGGGATTACGCTCGTCAATCACATCGCGATTACGGGCAGCATGGGGTTCACACCTGAGCTTCAGGACGTGCGCTAGCAGCGTATTTCGGGTTTTTCAAGCATCAACTTCTCGTCGCAATATCTCGATGTAATTTGAATATTGCGATACAAACAACGGCATTGTTTGTTATTTGTCATGCTATGGATTGCTGAAAAAGTATACGGTGTCCATTAAACAAAACCATAAGTTTACGTTAAAAACACATTTGCTTTCGTTTTAGAATGTTCCAAAATATGTACATTCATGGGCCGCAGCCGTACATTGATACCTGTGAAAGTCGTTTTCCAATAGCTGTTATTGTTCCAGAGATATTTTGGGTGGACAAGATAGCTGGGATACCATATATAATTGTGTGTGTGTGTGTGTGTGTGTGTGTGTGTGTGTGTGTGTGCGCGCGCGCATTTTTGATCATCCTTGTATTACGACTGGTGAGTTTAGTCTATGCGACAAAGTTAGAGAAAGTGATGATGACAGAGGACATACGCTCCCTA
This sequence comes from Locusta migratoria, assembly GCA_026315105.1. Taxonomy (NCBI): domain Eukaryota; kingdom Metazoa; phylum Arthropoda; class Insecta; order Orthoptera; family Acrididae; genus Locusta; species Locusta migratoria. The sequence goes on from CM048747.1 coordinate 13,611,815, forward strand.
CTGTCGGCAACTGTGTATTGCTACGAAACTGGTCATCAATACCCAGGCTTACAGACTACTCCATTTAGCCTAAGGAAGACGCACACGCGCTCGAACCTCGGGCGGGACCAGCCTCGCAGTACGCGACAAAGCGCCTACAACTGCTCGGCTATTCCGCGCGGCTGTTGGTATCTTCATCATGGAAGGGGGCGGGGCAGGCTGTTCGTATTATCGCCCCGGGCCTCCGACACACTTCGCTACTGGACTGTTGACAGAACAAGGAAGTAGTTCAATCCCTTGACCAATTAAACCAACCAACGTTGATGTGTGGCAATGTTGCGAAACACTAGCCACGCTGGGCTAGTGAGGGTTGCGTGGTGGGTGAGGAGTGGGGGAGAGAGAGAGAGAGAGAGAGAGAGAGAGAGAGAGAGAGAGAGAGAGAGAGAGAGAGAGAGAGAGAGAGAGAGAGAGAGAGAGGGGGGGGGGGGTGTCACGTGTTTCGCCGGCAGAAGGGCGCGTTGTCCCAGGCGGCAGGCGACGACGCGGTCCTGGGCAAAGTTGCGCAACGCCAGCGCCAGAGCCGGCTAACGAGCTGACCGCGAGCCGCGCCGCGTGCCTTCCGGGAGGCTCTCCCCGCTTGGGAAAGCGACCGCGGCCACCACGCCGCTGCCTGCCGCGTGCCGCCTACCCACTGACACAGGGCTACAGAGAGGCTGCACTGAAATGGCGACACCGGCAGCCACTGCCGACAGCCACAGTTACTGTGGGAAGGCTAGTCACAATGACGAACATAACTGGCATGTAGGCAATTTTCATCCAAAAGTCCCCAACCCTTAGGTACTTTGGTAAAATTTTACAATCGCCGACACATGCCTAGTGGGTAATGTTGGCAACAGAACAGTTGTCAGCGCGCGGGAATGAAGCCGACCAATTGTGACAGTTTAAAGTAGCCAACGATATTTTAGACGGCATAGTTGTTTTCCGTTCATAGTAAACAATATTGATTTGAAAACGTAGTTTCGGGCACATTAAAATTGTAGAGAAATATGATTTCAATATATATCAGTGGAATGGAGAGTCGGTTTGGAAATAGTGTTAGAAAATGTCAGCAAAAGGAAAATTCATTGTTCCCATGAACGAAAGACGTTATATTACCTTGACTACTCTTATTTATTTGCGTCAGGACCATATACTACTTAGTAGTTGTAAATGACAAGATGCTGACAAGAAAATGCTAAAATATTTGCGACAGTCAGTTATAAATAAAGCGCTAGTAGCAATACTGTTTGAAAATCGAATCATGCAGAATGATGGACTTCCTTTTTTGTGCTGACTGTGAACTAAATAATTACTGCTGTTCCTACTCTATGGTTGATGAAGCCTCGATGTATCCTTGTGCAGTCAATAAATCTGTTACCCTCCTGTAACAGTGCACTCGAAATTCGCGGCATATTTGGGGAAACTAACTAATGCTGTTCCTCTCTGTGGTTGACAGGTTCTTGATGTACCCTTGTACGATCGATAAATCAGTAATCCCCTTGTAACACAGCACTTGAAATTCGCGGCATAATCTACACTTGACTCCATCAATCAGTAAATATCAGTCAATAGAAAAAACATCTCTAGCAAGTGAAGCATGACACCAAATATTTATTTTAAAGTTTTTCAAAATTGTAACATATCACATTAATGAATTGGTTGACCTCTGCTGGACGGACTCCTGGATTCAGCCCCTCCCAGACGCAAATCCTGGTTAGAACCCTGATGTAGGGGCATTAATGAGGTGGTAGGAAGAAAGTAGGGAAAACGTAGGTACATTTTTGTGAGACTGAAGGTATTTTCAGTCATCTGGCAACACTGGTGAGGACCCAAGGTGCCAATCTTTTTATAGAGCTCCACCTTTTACAACTGTGGCTCCAGTCCGCTTGGATGTCCGCTGAGGTGACAGGTCATGAGATACGTCCCAATATGGAGACGGACCTCCTCCTGGCCGACGAAGTACAGTAATTCTACTTCACGTGGACTTAGTCTTTGGAGGTCCCTTGCAGGAATATTGTAGCATGCTTCCTTTTTATCTGTTCATAATTGGAGAAAGTGTTGGCGATGCAATATTTTCTGCACGAAATAGCCCATAAACGTATTGACGGGGTTCTCGTCGGGCGATACGGGTAGCCAAATCATTCGTTGGAACTCAAGACTGTTCTTGAAACCAGTTGCGAACAACTGTGGTGCATTGCCAACCATAAAAATTCTTTCGTTGTTGGGAACATGAAGTGTATGAATGGCTGCATATTATCTAAAAGTACCCGAACATGTCAATTTAAAATAAATATTCCGTTCGGTTGGACCAGGTGACACACTCAGTTTCATGTAAAACAGCCCACGACGTTATGGAATCATCGGTAGGAAGTAAGTGTAGTTTCACGTCCCGTCGACAGTGGCCAATAGACGGAGCTCACACTATAAAATTTGGGAAAGGTTATCTATGCCCTTGAACCATCCGGGAATGTGCCAGTAATTGTTTAGTTAAATCGCGGAAAACCTATACGAGGATGGCCGGAGGCGGATTTTAAACCAGTCCTTCCTAATGCGAGTGAAGTGTTACCACTACACCACCTCAAGCGGCACGAACCATCATTAGGTCGCACAGTGCTTAATGGACAGGTTGGGTCCATAGCTTCGTGGGTCTGCGTCACAATCGAACCCTATGAGCCGGCCGCGGTGGCCGAGGGGACTGAGGCGCTCCAGTTACGGTCTGCACGGCCACTACGGTCGGGGGTTCGAATCCCCCCTCGGGCATGGATATTTGTGACGTCCTAGTTCGTAAGTAGTTCATAAGTAGTTTGTAAGTTTAGGGACTGATGACCCCGTAGTTAAGTCCCATAGACTATACAAACATTTGAACATTTTGAACCCTACGATCTGGAATTGTTACTCAACTGACCAAGCCATTATTTCTCTATCGTCTATGGTCGCATGTACAGGACAGGGTTTGCAGGCAATGTCGTGCTTTCTGGCCTTCTAAGGGAAGAAACAACAGGGAATGTAGGGAAATGATCATCTTGGTCTGCTATATTACAATGAAATAATTCTGGTGTGTGTGTGTGTGTGTGTGTGTGTGTGTGTGTGTGTGTGTGTGTGTGTGTGTGTGTTTGTTCGTCTAGGGACTCATGACCACAGCAGCATTTCGATTGACAAACATTTGAATGAAATAAGCCGTTGTTCAGGAGTGAAACTTTTTGCTGGTCCAGGATTCCAACCTGGCATTCCTGCTTCGAGCCAGCGGTCGCCTTGACCTCTTGGCCGTCCGGAGCACGCCTCCAGTCCGTCTGTGACGTACCGTGTCGTAGCTCGTTGCCTCTAGAAGTTCTCGTAGGTCGTCGCTCTCCGTAACGGCTGACTGAAATTCCACAGTAAACTAGTGCGCTACAAATAACGTAGGCGACACATATAACTGCAGTTCACTGACACTTTAATGAATCATCAGTGCCCAATTGTCCCCATTTATGGCCAGCGTACAAGTGTCATTAATTACAGTCACCACAACCCAGTATCGCCTACGCACATTCCACACGTCAATAATACAAATTTACACAGTTCGCGTGTGGAATACGAAAGTCTGGGCTGTACATTTTAATGTATCACATTATGTCCATTCATAATACCAGTACAAATACTTTTCACACGACTAACACTTAAGGCATTTTACTATACTGGTTCAAATTAGAGTTCAGCATGACGTGAATTGTCCCAGATACGTCACGTTACTCGACTCTAAACAATACTCCCAACTAGTGTACTCTCGATCAGAGATGAAACCAGACTAATTTACATGGCACGAAAGCATCCTATTTGTATCATCCACACAACGTCACTGGAAATTACTTATTGTTAATTGTCTGCATTAACTTAATTATATTGAAAAAGTAAAAAATTACTTACAGCTGGCTGTAGTAAAAGGTAGCGTAAATAATACTGAGTAAATTGATATACTAATCTCGGTTAAAATAATTTTGTCTCACTTGCAAATATTAATAGGTTTTTAAACAATTATTTCTAAATAAACGGTAATAATACAGAAACTAATGAGGGCACAACTTTTGTAACATTACTTTAAAACATAATAATACTTACTTTAATATTATGAGAAAAGAATTTAATTAGCCTTAAGACATAGTAATTAATATTTGCTAATTAAAGAAACTTCTCCGACGTCAAATTATGGAGTAATTTACGCCAGTCACGCCAGAAAAAAAAAGAATAACAAGTATTGTAAAAATGATAATAGACTAATTATTCATACCTATTATCATGCAACACTGGTATCCGGAGGTTCCGTAATGCAAGCAGATGGGAATAAATACCAACATCGTTGGTTACACGTCCCAAATTCCCACAAATTGTCCGCTACAGAAGTATAACGTCCCTATCGTCATTAGTCCTTTATGCTACCTATCCGGATCGTTCCGTTAGCACGGCATTTATACAGAGTGCCAAGACTCGTACCTGTTCTGTGCTGTTGTCAAAATTATGACCATATGCACATCCAAATAGGCGTATAGTTAATGTCAATTTATAACAGCACGAAGACGGCATGCGGCAACAATGTTATCTAACCGTTTGTTTTGTCTGAAGGTTTGAAAAACGTATGCATTAGCATCTGTAAAAGTCGTAGGAGTACATATTAATTTGCCACGTCTTACTTTTGAAGACGAATTTTTCTAACTTCTTTATACTAACAATATAAACGAAATGCAGTAACCGAATACTCTTGGGCATGATTCCCGATGTTTAATGGCCCACGCCAAATTGAAAATAAAATAAAATCGCCCTGTAAGGGAAGTCACTGCTACTTCGACTTGAATCTATCTACATAACGCACGGCGAACTTTTCGTGCAATTGAATAATACTTAAGTTCAATTGTTTTGTATGACGTATTAGCTTTTTCTGGAACGTAGCATAACTGCTGCATAATTTTTGCTGTTCTTTGTAAGACGATCTTCTCTTGTGCTTTGATTCACTTAAGCACTTAAGAGCTACATTGACAGTTGTACTATGTGCCCATAAGTCTCCATGCTATTCTGAATTTATTACTTTCTAGCGTTGAGTGTACCTACATTAGCGGTGAAAAACTTGTTCATTGACACTCGTGGGAACTATTTTCTACAGTTAGTAAGCAATTTGCAAGTAAAGAGATTTTCCATTTTGATTTTTCCCATCCGTTATAAAAGTAATCAAAACATCTTTGATAATTATGTTGTTGAATTATCAGCATGAATAAAAAATTGAAGTCTTTAAGGTACATCTACTTCCTCAAAAATTTCGTTGACCAGATATCGCTAATTCTAGAGACAACAACCCGAGTTTCATACATTTGCAGGGGAGCTTCGATAAAGTGTGAAAGTAATGTACTGATGTACTTAAGGCTGTGTCTGGGTATGTCGTGAGTAGTGGCTATATAGCACTGTTGGTAACAGAAATCAGAGGCTCCTAGTTCCAGTATTGGTTCATCTACCAGGACGTTCGACGGGGAGATTATTTCAACAAGTTTGTGCGCGAATTCAAAGAGCGTATTTCCAGCACAAAATGAACGTGGCTGAAGTATATCTAGACAACTTAATCACAACAGTATTTTGCACAAAACAAATTTATTTACACGTCCGTCTTAAAAGTTCAGCTAACAAGTGTGTCATCCTGAATATTTTGAGGCGACGACATAGAGAAACAAAACATAAACCAAATTTCTATCGGCGTTAACAAAAAAATTCTATTACGGCACAAAGCACCGTGGAACACCAGACTAAACGTTAGTCCAAACTGTCTATTTTAGGAATCAAAGAAAAATATTAGAAAGTTCACCAAAAGATAGTCCGGAGACGCGCCAGTCAATCCACGAGGTTCCGAGCGGAGATACGGAGTCCAAATAATAGTGTCTTTGTCCGGAGGTGAGACTTCTGCTAGAATAGCGCACGTTAGATACGTTGTTGTGTTCCTCCCCTTGGCGTTCCCGGGAATAGTTATCGTCTGTTACACTTCGCAGTTGAAAGTGTGCAGCTTGAGGTACGCCTTCGGCGTAGGCTGCCGGGAACACTCTCCGGTTAAATGGTTTGCCGGCCGTTAAGGGGTATCGTGGAGCGTAAAACCATTGGTCTGAGCTCAGACTACCCGTACAGCTTACTGACAACACTTCCTGTACTCAATCGCAAAGCGATCACAGAAGACTCTGTACAACAGCGTTTATCTGTACCGTATCTATGGATCAGAATTATCAAAAAATCAATACTAATGAGGATATTCCGTAGTATGCAAGACACATTTTTGTACACTTCCCATACCTATTTCAACACTTTTTGTGCTATCAGTGGGATTTCTTTGTTTCTGTGAAAATTATATTAGTACTGTGCAGAGGTCTTTGATATACATGTAAATGTTTTTACAATATCTTTAACTGCGTTGTTCGCGTAAGTTTGCAGGCAAAATGATCTAATTTAGTTTCCTCAAAATTAGGGCTCGCGCGCGCGGGAGGACTCGAGCCTCTGGAAGGAACGATCACCCAGTCCGTAGCTTGACGCCTTAGACCACGCGGCCATTCCACGCGACCAAAAATTATAATCCATATCAACTATAGATGACGTCGAAAGACGTCGCAAATTGCGATAAAGTGTCGGAACAGGAAATTGAATTCTCCGCTTCTATATTGTTATTCTTAAAGATGTCTGATCTTTAAGACAAATATTTTTCGTACCTCTTCTAGTTTAGTCTTATTATAAAGTAACACACAAATAAAAGAACCTAGTAAAGATCAACACTAAAAGAAATAAACAGGAAAGTTAAATAGGGCACGGTTCTTCGCAAAACTGAGAGACATTTTCGAAGCTAGTTTTGAATTACCGTAAAGTTACAAAGTTGAACTGTTTATGCTTTTCAAAATTAAAAATCATGTCAGCGCACACTCTTAAACACCGCTGTTCTTTTATGATGTATTCAACTTTAATTTATCAAATGAAATGTTGTTTCATCGGAATTTTTATCCGTGTAAGTCGAATTCTAACCAATAGTTGGGCCAAAGTTGTACCTATTTGTGACAGTTGTATTTCTACTTACCGGCTCGTACACTTACAGGCTGTTACAAATCTGTAATTCAGTCGGCCTTTTTTTGGAGAGATAATGGTATACAAAGTAGAGTTTGTTCAGACAATTCCATGAACAACCTTTATTAAGGAATTAACTTTGTGATGCAACCAAAGAGTAGCAACATTCAAAATAAAACGAAGTAATAAACCTCAAAACTTAACCATTCAAGGAATATCGAAAACATTTAGTTTGCCTCTTTGCGTTATGCAATTAAGTTACAAGCTACTACCTATCCTATTTGTGTAGATTTCATCTTTTGTTGGTGATCGCGTCCAGTTTTTCCCCACTTACGACGTAGTATTAACAAGTGCGCCATCATTTCTGATTCTGGTTATTATATCGGGGTTTGTCCTCTCCGAACATCGCCATCTCAGATCATTATCTTGCCTTTTCAACTGAGATTGTTTCCTTCATTATATCACCTTCAGAGTACGAATATTCAGCCAAACTGTAATCGTATTCAGCGTACATTGCACGGTCTTTATATCTTTTACTAAAACTGCAGGTGATGTCATGAGCTGCCTTGTTTCTTGTCAGCTGTGTCACAACGTTGTGTCCTGTTCGCTCGGTTTTTCAATATATCAGTAAGAAAGTAAAGGAAAATACACTACATCTGTCATTTCTAACTCAGAATGTCTAATACCTTAAATCCAACTCGCCTTCACTACACTGTTTTGGCAGAATGCTCTTTAGTGTCTTTAGTAGCGCTAAAATGACTTTCGTGATACCATTGTTTCAGGAGATGGCAGTAGTGATCACCATGCACGAAGAACACAGTCTTAAAGTTTGAAATATTATGGAATGCCAGTGAGATTTAAAAACACCGTTCACAGTACAGGTGTCGAAAAGACGCACTAGCTGTCACACAGTTGCTAAGGTTTATCGTAGTCCTATAACCCTTCCAGACCAAAGGTTTAGGTGATGTCACATTAACATAGAGAGGACCGTTTAAGATACAAAATACAGTAATTCATTAAGTGTGTTTTGGGATTTCACTAAAATTTTCCGATCTGCACCATCTTACAGTAACGTAGCTTTTGAAAGAAATGACTTAACACTATAGGATCATATAAGATAAACTGGCTGTCAGATGTGATAGCTTCACAAGTCAAAACAAGGACATCAACACCTTGTCAACAAGTCTCTTGCCGCCATTGTAAGTGTACTGGACGTTTGTCGACTGCTGGTATCACCCAGTGTAGAAACACGGGACTCAAAAACATTGCGTACGTTACGACAGCCCTCCCACGATTGTGTTATGCAGGCCTGACCTTCTTAACGTGAATCGCATAGAAATAGAGCAAAACCAGAAACGCATAATTTTGCGTGCAGGGCCTGAAAGGGATATGTATTGTTTACGATTAATGTGTGTTCAGAGTTTGGCCTATAGTTGTGAGGTATGGAATTTTAATGCTAAAATAATTCAGCAAACAACGACGAAATTGACGCTGGGAGGTTACAAGGCGATTTTTAAAAATGAACCTGGAACAGAATGGAGCGGAATAAATAATTGACGGCTGCAAAAATGAAGTCGAATTAATCAAAAAGTAGCTAGATAACTTATGGGTCCCAGCCTCGTCGCCGTTTTTGTGTCTCGTTTCCGTCGTAGGTGTCGGTGGCCGAGTAGGAAGACCGACACAGGAATAAAGGTAGCACGCTTGTGCAGGTACGGAGGGGAGCAGCCAGTGAGACAGCAGAAACTAGAAACACTAGAGTAAATTAGAACGAGATATATATTGCACAGAATGTATACAATACTTAACTTTTACACAGATCAGTACTGCAGAATGCTGATACATAGTTGAGTTAGAGCCTGCCTAGTGCCTATCCGATAGCCAAGTCTTCACTGGTACCTATCTGATTCCGAAGTGTTAACTGGTTCCTATCTCAGTCCCAAGTGAACGATGTCGTTCAGTGGTGGCCACGAGCGGAGTTGTAACAGAGGGCGCTCGTGGCTGACGTCGTAAGAACGCCGCGCCGTGCGTGCATGGCGGCGCGCGGCGAAAGTAGGTGGCGCGCACTTTGGACTTGTGCGACACCACATAACTCTACGGTAGACAGCCGAAGGAAGTTCTTTGGTAGATTCCAAGACATGAGAGAAACTGACCGACGGTTTAGGATAGGTGGGTAGGTGGGTAGGTGAAGACAGTAATGCGCAGATATGTATAAAGAAGCGATAATACAGCTGCAAACGTAGCTAACGACGGTGAATTGGCCAAACGTGTCACGCGTACTAATTAAGAGCACAGGCAAGCCTACGCTGGAGCCCTGCTAGCTTAACGAACTGTAGAGAATAAGGCTAATTAAAGCGGTTACGTGTCTCAGCATGTTCAATGCCAAGGTCTCTCGACACCTTGTCGACGTTACATACCGCCTGCGACGTGAGGGGGCTGTGTTCTACATCTACATGGGATACCCTGCAAATCACATTTAAGTGCCTGGCAGAGGGTTCATCGAACCACCTTTGTACTATTTATCTCCCATTCCATTTTCGAATAGCGCATGAAAAGAAATACCTCAATCTCTGCGTTGGAGCTCAGATTTGTCGTATTTTATTCTGATGAGCTTTTCTACGTATGTAGGTGGGAGTCAACAATATATTTTCGCATTCTGAGTCCATCCCAGCTTTTCGTACCCATACTTCACACTTGACATTATTTAGTCAATTGCCAATTTTTGCACCATAGTGATATCTTATTCAGATCGTTTTGCAGTTGGTTTTGATCTTCAGATGATTTTATTAGACAGTAAATGACGGCGTCTTCTGCAAACAGCCTAAGATAGCTACTTAGATTTTCCCCTAAATCTAGGAAGCTGTTTACAACGCAGTTGTATAGTAATTGTTATAGAAGTCATAAAAGTTCTCCAATGACGAAAGACGCTCATCGTGGTCTCATTCTCTAACCGTGTTGCAATTGCATAATTGATTTTTACACTGGCCAAAGCAGACTCTTAAGAGTTCACGGCGGCGGCGGCATCGTCGTTGTGAGAAATGGTTACAGCTGCAGGAACAATACGTCGAGAAGTGACAAGAGTTTGTTTGCGTGAGATTAGTTTGGGGGGGGGGGGGAGGGAGGGAGGAAATTTGGAGCTTTTGTAACTTGCATGCCTATCGCCTTGATGGGATTGAGAACATTAGCTACCGTATTGTATTGGCTTTTTGACACCTCCTGATCGTACTCCGTCTGGTATAGTTGCAATATGCGAATTTTGCAACGACTGACTGACTGAATATTCGGTTTCAGCCAAAACTTAGCTGAATCTTCGGCTTTACCGAAACTAGATTTTCTGAATTTACTGGTGAAGTAGAATAGCGTTCTGGATGGAATCTGTGAACAATAACGCTTTTCCTCAGTTAACGGCCCGCCTTTTAACTAATAGAGGTCTCTTCTCTCGCATAAAAATTGGTAGTTTGTTGTTAAGCACGATATAGCGCAATCGTATCTTATAGTGATATTCTTAAACTATGTTAGTAACCTAAGTGATAGAACGGGTTATCATACTGTTATGCGGAAATGTTTCCTTCAAAACGAGAAGTCTTTTTAAAAATTATATGGGTTTAGGAAACATCGATGATGTGGTACAGATTTTACTGTTCAATTTGCATAAATTTATGCTGAAAACAATCATACTGTTACTCTGAACTGCAACCTTACTTTTCGAAATACTTTCTGCAGCACTGATTGAAGCTGATATACTGACTGTAACCTATATAGATTATGTATTTAGGAATGGCAAAAAGGAGATCCTTAAAGTTGTTTGTCGATTTCCAAAACGGAAGTTAAATGGAAATCGAAAGCTAGCACTCCTGATAAAAATGTAAAGAGGCTGCTTATGAAGCAAACAAATTATTACTTTTTGTATTGTGGCAGTGATATCAAAGCTCTAGCATTTCTGTTGTGTATGTAAAGATATTCAGGACTGTGGAATTTTTTGTGGTAGCTATATGGTAGTCCTCTTCATTCGAAGAGAACGGGACCGGTACCACCTCGAGCTATCGAAATTTATGCGGGGAAAAAGAAATAAATGGACCTGGAAAAGAATCCAGGTATCTAATAACGTTTAAAACAATGTTTAAATAGACATTTACATAGACACCCGAAGGGTTTTAAAGTCTTTAAACTATTTACTTCGCGATATGTTTTCTTTTTCTTTTCGATTTATGAAGCTCGGATATATGCGAAACTGGTAATTCAAAGACTCAAAATATCGGGGCTCCACTGTAGAGTTTACTTTACTTCTTACCTAACTTACTTCAATTTTTAGGTACAAAATGTCACAACGAGGAAAGTGGATTCCATCGGTATGTCTAAAGCTGTTCGCTTCCCAAGACATCTTCTACGGACTCCTGGTTAGGTACACACACACACACACACACACACACACACACACACACACACACACACACACACACACACTCAAACACACACCAAGTTTTAATCCAGGGGGTGTCGCGCTCGGTGGTCTCGGGGTAAAAAGTTCGACTGGAAAGCGAAGCGTTGCGACTTCGAAATCCGGTCGGATCTCCGATTTTTTAAGTCTGCGATTTAACTCGTCCTTTATCTCTCAACGATGTGAGGAGTCTCCAGAAAAGACACGTGGTTCACATTTCACGTTAAACTGTAGGTCCCCGTTGCCCTATTGGATAATTGAGGACAATAGGGACACGCAAGTCGCCGAAGTGGCGTCCAATTGAAAGACTTGTACCAGGTCAATGAGCCATACTAATTATTGTTAATAATAATAATAATAATAATAATAATACAAGGGGTGGATCTTGCAATATGTGGAAGAACTAAAGACTTGTGGTGTAATAAAAATTTACCGAAATTTTAAATTAACTACGCAAGTTTCTGTTACGGTGTCTGCCGAAACTAGAAGAGGAGCCGAGTATTGGGTTTCGGCCTCTAGCTTTCAGCCGGGCCGGCCGCCTGCCGCCTATCGGCTGTCGCGTAATGAAGCCGGCGTGTGCGCGCCTCGGTGTCTATTCCTGCAGCGGCCTTGGCTGCCACACTACCCGGTCCGGCCGTTGCGTCTCAACTGCGTGCGGACGCCGCAACCGGTCCGCTAACCGCATCCCGCAACTCCGGCATTGTCCTCAGTGCGCTGCAACAAACTAGGCACACACAGTCGAACCGTGACGGAGTCTAAGCGGCTCGTAGACGGTCGTTCCGAACTCCTGGAAACTACAGCAAGTACATAAACCACAACAGCACAACTGAAAGGACCAATACTTCAGCTACAGACTGTCATTTTTTTCCCTCTCCATATCGTCACCACCATTCGTTATGCACTGTTGCCAATGATGAACGAGAGCTTGCATACCGCGCATGTAAAAGATCGCAACATCGGAACCACCTGAGACCAACCACTTTCTTACGCCTCTGACAAACGCGTTACCCTCGGACACTGTTTTACCCAACAAAGGGCTTTCGAAATGTTTCAAATGTATGTACAGCTTACGGGACTCAACTACGGGGTCATCAGTCCCTAAACTTACAAACTACTTATTTACTAGCGAACACTAAGGACGGCAGAAATATCCATGCCCGAGGGGGGGATTCGAACCCCCGACCGTAGTGGCCGTGCAGACCGTGACTGGCGCGCCGCAGTCCCCTCGGCCACCGCGGCCGGTAGGCTTTCGAGAGATTCTCATTTCGCAGCGGTGGAGTAGCCGCGCGGTCTAAAGCGTCTCGCTGCGGAGCGCGCTGTTGCTCGCCGTGGAGGTTTGTCCTCCCTGGGGCATGGGTGTGTGTGTTGTCCTTACGTTAGTTTACCTAGGTTTAAGTAGTTTGTAAGCTATGAACTGATGACCATGCAGTTTGGTCCGATGGATTTACAAACGTTTGACTATTTGAATCTGATTTCAAAGTAGTGCTTTGAACCACGCCTAAGCAACATTCCACAACTTCTGAAGCTCTCCGGCCGTTTCATCTTGCGGAGTAACGCATCGATATGAATGACTTCCTTTTTCCGTCATTCCGTCATTCAGTCCCATAAGCTTAACAAACATTTCAAAATTACGCCTCAACAGCCGTTTTTGAGAGTAACGTCATAGCAAATATAAGACCCAGCTGTTAGCCAATAGTGGGATATTACCTGCCCATTCTATGTGGTAAATTTTATATTGGACCGTCAGGCAGGACTATTGCAAATATGTTGGCTGAACACCAACGCAGCTGGTTGGTGCAGAATCATAACTAGACATTTTCTGCACATGTACTAAATGTTCAAATCTTTGTAAATCAGTCAACTGCTTGGTTGTTAGCCCCTAGCTTACCAACTACTTAAACTAAGGTAAACGTAACCTGGACAACAAATACATCTATGCCCCAGGGAAAACTCTTAACTCCCGACGACGAACGGCCGCGCGCACCACAGGACGGCGCCCCAGTGCGCACGGCTAATCCGCCGCGGTTCGTGCATCTACTGAGTGAGGGCCGTAGCTACCTGTCACAGTACCACGTCCTTCACATAGCAAACAAAGGCGAAAAACCTCAGACTGTTAGCGCTAGAAATCAAACATCTAGCCACAGTCCTCATCTCAGTTTCAATTAATGATCCATGCTTTGCCATCACCTGTCACTCTCTCTTTCTATCCTTCCTTTCCTTTCCCACATTCTATTCATGTTTATTTGCCTAAATTTACTTGTTACACTGGTACATTCCAATTAAAATTCGTTAATTCCTGGTTATCTTCCGAAATATCGTAACTCTTCCGTAGCCGTCTGATAAAGTATAGGTAAAGCTTTCCAGTTCATAATTACACTTGGCTGTATGGAAAATATTTTAATCTCTCCGGTTGAGTAATCTATTTTACTGGAATATTTAATTAACAAATGATATATCATAAATTTCCCAGTTAAAAATTTAAATTTATTCCTGTTTTTTTTTTCTTTTTTTTTTTTTCTTTTTTTTTTTTTTTTTCCTCTTCCAAAAATTTCTTAGCAGTTTGGTGAAGTAATTTAACTGAATTTGTTACACCATTTAAAATGTTGTATATGATTTTTTTTATTTAACATTTAAAATTGATTCCCACAATTTGTCAGAACGGTTAATTGTAAAAAAAATGTTATATGTTAATTTCCCAGCTTAAAATAAAGATTATGACTGGTCCCCCATTCGGTCCTCTATCTTTACTAATGACTGTTTAATTCTAACATTTAAATTGTTCTACCACAGTGGAGCCAAATATGACATTCATTACGTACTTGAATCTAAGGGAAAATAAGTAACATAACTGTAAAGTCTGTACGTGAACGTTGTAACTTCATTGATAAAACAGGCAAGTTTGAAAAATGCCTTGTAAGCCGAAAACCGGTTAACGAATTAAAATAAACGTGTGTAACGTACACAAAACTGATTTTTTTTAATTCAGTAAAGAAATTACGTTAAAAACGCGTAAATAAAAGGAAACATATGTAAAGGTGGATATAAAATGATTGTACGGTCGAAAACGCAAGTTTTGTGGCATAATTAGTTGTGGTGGCGTGTTGGGAAATATGGGTGCATTACTCCATCAGACGAGGCAGCTCTGAACTTGAGACTAAGAATCTCGCCCGCGAGTCACGAAAGGTTGCCCACTTAAATAACACTATACTCAGAGGAAAAAATATCCAGAGGAAAATCATAATGATGGAAACATGAAGCACACAAGTTTCTTCGATGGGCCTAAACAGTTATACAAATATCAGTTTTAATTCATCTTGAGGTTTGAAAAGCTCTTAAATCTCCGTGTTTGCTTACAAAATAAATTTGCTTTATAGGTAAGGAGTGAAGTGAAAGTGACACAGTGCCTGTCCACAACGGGAAAACGGCGCATATCCACCAAAATGACAACCTGTCAAAAATATCAGTGACGTTCTGTGAGTTGAAGAACGACAAAACATAACGACACGTGGCAGTAAGACAATATGGATTAAACATCCCACTGATGATGATGCAACGCCAGCGAAACATGTATGGGAAAAATCAAAAACATTTGTTTGCTCAAGGCGGACCTTACCCATCAAGCAAATTTATCAATTTTAATGCTAAGATTTCGGTATCCAGCTCTACGGCAGAAAATATATAGCCCTGTCAAAGGCTCTATACTTTACCATTTAAACTAGTAACTCCATAGCCTATGAACTGATTGTTCTGCAGCCACAAATAGAGGGATCAATTAATGATAACGTGTATCACGGCAATTCTCGGACAACTGGGCCTTCACCGTATAACGCCACCGATGAGTAGAAAAGTGCAGCACGCTTATGACAAGTGTTATCAGAGATCAATTTGCGTTCCAGAGGAAACTCGACGGGCCTGCTCTACGGAGGGGAAATACTGGGGAAAGGGAAAACGTCTTGTTACGGGAAAGACCATTCAGCGCCGCTCAAGTGGGCTATTAGTCCCGGCAGTGCTGCGCAACGGTGCTCAAACGCCTCATCTGCCCAGCTACCTCTGTTTATCACGGACAGAAATCGGCACAGCGTCTGGAACCAACCAGAAGGCCAGTAGCTGCCTCTCTCCATTAAGTTAGCTGCGATCGAAGGACGGAAAACAAAACACCACCACTGTGCAACCGAGGAAATTAACGAGAGTATTATGCGTAATTAATAATAAGGGGACAATTAACGATGTATTTGTGTAGAGTCCAACATTACTAGATGCTTTTGTAGTCTAATACTTCCATAATCAGAACGTCAGCGTCCAATATCCACTAGAATTATGAAGTAAGCGCCAACGGCCATACCACGTTGGGTACACAGGTTCTCGTTCGATCACCGAAGTAAACGGAAGCTTTTTGAGAAATTCCCTATTTTAAATATTAAGTACAGTTATGTTTGCCGGCCGCGGTGGCCGAGGGGACTGAGGCGCTCCAGTCACGGTCTACACGGCCACTACGGTCGGGGGTTCGAATCCCCCCCGGGCATGGATATTTGTGCCGTCTTTAGTCTTAGCTAGTTCATAAGTAGTTTGTAAGTTTAGGGACTGATGACCCCGTAGTTAAGTCCTATAAGCTTAACAAACATTTGAAAATTTTGAACTTTACGATCTGCCACTGCTGCCTTTACAATAAGACGAGCCTCGCGAAAATCTGACTGGACGTCCTGAACCTCGCCTACGGCTGTGAGAATACTCACGCGAGCACTGCAAACGACTTACCTGCACAAGTGACGCAGCACGTCCAACGTATGTGGCAATTTTCTGAAAGGACCCTCCCACCACCCGCAAGGCCACAGTTGGACCCTCTAAAAACTCGCCAGTCTGGGTGTAGGAAGCAGGAGCGCGTCTTCGTGGCATGCCCCCTGTTTGCTTCACACTTAGATATCACATACATGGGGCTGTGGTAGCTGTATCACTAAGCATGTTTCTTTGTTTGCGATTGCATAAGGTCCCACTATCAAAGCACGCTTACGAACGGGAGTTGAAAACAATAGTTTATTACGTATTCAAACGGCTATGATCATGATTTTGTCCGTGATATCGTTGAAGTAATGGTAAGACATAGATTCCGGAACCAGGTGATAAACTGTAAGACATACACAGGGGCAGATATAGACTCTGACCATAACTTGTTAGTCATGAACTGTAGGCTAAAACTCAAAAAACTGCAGAAAGGTAGGAAAATAAGGAGGTGCGACTTAGATAAATTGAAGGAAAGTGAAGTTCTAGAAAATTTCAGAGGGAGATTTAGGCAAAAATTGACAGAGACTGGGGAAAATAAAACAGTAGAGGAGGAATGGGTAAAATTAAGAGATGAAATAGTGAAGGTAGCAGAGGACAAAATAGGTTGGAAGGCAAGACCTACAAAAAATCCTTGGATATCACAGGAGATAATAAATTTAATCGATGAAAGGAGAAAATATAAAAATGCAGTACAGACGACTAAGAAATGAGATTGACAGGAAGTGCAAAATGGCTAAGCAGGAGTGGCTAGAAGCCACATGCAAATCTGTAGAAGAATGTATAAGCAGGGGAAAAGTAGGTACCGCCTACAGGAAAATGAGACATTTGGGGACAAGAAAAAAACTCGATGAATATCAAGAACTCAGATGGGAAACCAGTTCTCAGCAAAGAAGGGAAAGCTGAAAGGTGGAAAGAGTACATAGAGCAGCTCTATAAAGGAAATGAACTTAGAGACGATGTTGTAGGAAGGGAAGAGGAAGTAGATGAAGATGAAATAGGAGATACTATACTGAGATATGAATTTGACAGAGCCTTGAAAGACCTAGGTCGGAACAAGGCCCCAGGAATAGATGACATACCCTCAGAGCTACTAAAGTCTCTGGGAGAGCAAGCCATGACAAGACTATTTGAACTGGTGTGTAGGATGTATGAGACAGGCGAAATACCCTCAGACTTTAAGAAAAATGTAATAACCCCCATTCCAAAGAAATCAGGCGCAGACAGGTGTGAAAATTACAGAACCATCAGTTTGATAAGTCATAGCTGCAAAATTTTAACACGAATTATCTACAGGAGAATGGAAAAGCTGGTAGAAGCTGACCTCGCGGAAGATCAGTTTGGATTAAGAAGGAACGTAGGAACCCGGGAGGCAATACTCACTTTACGTCTTATCTTAGAAGATAGATTAAGGAAAGATAAACCTATTTTTTTTTTAGCTTTTGTAGATTTGGAGAAAGCATTTGACAATGTTGACTGGAATACTCTTTCAAATTCTGAAGTCAGTAGGGGTAAAATATAGGGAAAGGAGAGTTATTTACAACTTGTACAAAAGCCAGACCGCAGTTATTAGACTCGAAGGGCATGAAAGGGAAGCATCAGTTGGGAAGGGAGTAAGACAGGGTTGTAGCCTTTCTCCGATGTTATTCAATTTGTACATCGAGCAGGCGGTGAAGGAAAAATTTGGAATAGGGATTAAAGTACAGGGGGAAGAAATAAAAACATTGCGTTTTGCTGATGACATTGTAATTCTGTCAGAGACAGCAAAGGACCTGGAAGAGCAGTTGAATGGAATGCACAGTGTGTTGAAGAGAGCGTATAAAATGAACATTAACAAGAGCAAAACAAAAATAATGGAATGCGGTCTTAGAAAATCAGGCGATGCTGAAGGAATTAGGTAACGAAACAATGAATGTGGTAGACGAGTTTCGTTACTTGGGTAGTAAAATAACATGCGATGGTCGCAGTACAGAGGATATAAAATGCAGAATGACAATGGGAAGAAAAGCATTTTTGAAAAAGAGAAATTTGCTAACATCGAATATTAATTTAAGTGTAAGGAAGTCTTTTCTGATGGCATTTGTGTGGAGTGTTGCCTTGTACGGGAGTGAAACATGGACGATAAGCAGTGCGGACAGGAAGAGAATAGAGGCTTTTAAAATGTGGTGCTACAGAAGACTGCTGAAGATTAGGTGGGTAAATCGCATAACTAATGAAGAGGTACTTAACAGAATTGGTGAGAAAAGGAATTTTTGGCATACCCTGGCTAAAAGGAGGGATCGCTTGGTAGGACACATTCTTAGACATCGAGGAATCGTAAATTTAGCATTGGAGGGAAGTGTGTGGGGTAAAAATCGCAGAGGGAGACCAAGAGACGCGTATAGTAAGCAGATTCAAGTGGATGTGGGTTGACGTTCTTATGAGGAGATGAAAAGGCTTGTTCAGGATAGAGTAGGGTGGAGAGCTGCATCAAACCAGTCTTTGGACTGAAGACCATAAGAACAACATCGTTGAAGTATTATAAAAATTGAATGCGAAGCGTAATACTCAGTGTGTCCTGCCGACATCTGGAGTTGAACACTTACTCAAATACGCACACCTTCCAAAGGGTACCTTATCTGGTGTAATTTGCAGTAAAGTTGGTAAATGCATGGTTTCAAAAGGTACAACTCTGGCTTTCTATATTCCAAAGAATAATGGACAAAGGTATAGACACAGATAGATGAACGGGAGATTTTTATGACATCAAGGGTATATAGCATATCATGTGGCGATTGTGAAGCTAAATACATATGCCAGACTGGAAGGAATTTCAAAACTCGGTTTAAAGAGCATATTAATAACAGTTCTAGATGAGTGGTGAAGGTGCATCTACGTGAAACGGGACACCATATGTCAGATATTAGACATAACATGCAAATTGAACATGTCATGAACAACGGCACCCCCTCAATATTTTACAAGAGCTGGAAGTACCGAATGATCAAAAAGTCAGTATAAATTTGAAAACTTAATAAATCACGGAATAATGTAGATAGAGGTAAAAATTGACACACATTCTTGGAATGATATGGAGTTTTATTAGAACCGAAAAAAGATCCCTTGCGCGCGTCGTTTGGTGATGATCGTCTGCTCAGCTGCCACTTTCGTCATGCTTGGCCTCCCAGGTCCCCAGACCTCAGTCCGTGCGATTACTGGCTTTGGGGTTACCTGAAGTCGCAAGTGTATCGTGATCGACCGACATCTCTAGGGATGCTGAAAGACAACATCCGACGCCAATGCCTCACCATTACTGCGGACATGCTTTACAGTGCTGTTCCCAACATTATTCCTCGACTACAGCTATTGTTGAGGAATGATGGTGAACATATTGACATTTCCTGTAAATAACATTATTGTTGCTTTCTCTTAATTTATGCTAATTATTGCTTTTCTGATCACATGGAACGCCATCTGTCGGACATATTTTGAACTTCTTTTTGTTCTAATAAAACCCCATGTCATTCAATGTGTTTTTCAATTTTTACTCCTCTATCTACATTATTCCATGATTTATTAAGTTTTCAAATTTATGCTGTCTTTTTGATCACCCGGTATATCGCGCGATGAGGAATCCCTGTTACCCTGAATGCACAGACAGACCTAAGACACAAGAGCGTCTTGTCAAATTTTGATTCCTTAAACAGGTAGTTTACACAGATCTCCTGTTCCAGCTTACTTGGAGCATTTCGTCGCATTTTTTTTCTGCTACCTGATATTTAGGTGCCGAGGTTGTTATAAATCAGAGCCCCATTGCAATTATCTTGAGCGACGCTAAGCCACCTCGGTAACAGCTGTGGCAGCATTGAATGGTCAGAACTGCCCTGGTCACTGCCGCATGACCATCGCTTACACATGGCACGATAAGGTACCTGATCTTTTCCCTTAAAGTATAATCGGTTTTTCGCCTAGTGCACATATTATGGTGTAAACTCCAGATACATTTTTCAAATTTTTATTTTTCTCATAGGTTTTCCCCGCCCCCACCACCAGCACTTATAAAACAGCGTTCATTATTTTTACGGTTTAACAAGAACGTCAACGTTAGGTAGTATTCAAAAAATTTTAATCATCCGACGTGAACGCTGGGATTGGCCTAACGACAAACGTGTCTTAAATTTCTTTTAGTGAGTACTGTTCCCATGGTTTATATTATTCTACTAGCTTAATTTCCGCTGCTTCGCACGCGTAGACTGGATGGTCTCCATTGGTTGTTTCTACTTCTAAATACAAATTTTCATAGATTTAGCTTTAAAAATGCTTTCCTAATCAAGTCTTTTGATACACCTTGCCACACCCTATCGCACCACTGATGGCAAAATATAAAACATCCCGAAACACATTTTTTTACTTATTTTTTAAATGTTTACCGTGGTTCCAAATCCAAATTTTCGCATTTCTAGCATCAAAATATTCTTAGTAGCGCCCTAAAGACTTTTCCCTTATTTAACCCACTTAATGGTTGAATTTCCAAACATATCGAAACACGTCTTTTCAAAATTATAATCCGAAGTTTTGTATTTCTTGCTACAAAATTGCCTTAATAGCAACGTATTTTCAAAAAACCGTTCATCCCCCTTGGGGATGGGAATATCGAAAAATAGCTGATGGCTACAGTATAAGATAAACAACGTCTACAAATTTAAAGTTTCTGGCGTCTGTGGATTCACTTTTCAGCGCCGTTTTCTTTTAGAAGCGAATCGAGAACGCGAAATTTCTTACGCTTTCGCATCTTTCTTAGTTGTTTTACTTTTCAAACGTCAATATTCATTTCTTTTTCTTTATTCGTACGCTTGTTGCAGAAAAACTGAAGAATGTGCATCACGCAAGGTGGTTTGCATCACTTTTCGCTGTGTATAACCTCTTTGCTATTATAGTGTCAAGTCATCGCTGGTATCGAGTCCGATTTTATATAAGCTGGAGATTTTCAACTATTACATCTTCCACCCTCTTACAGCTATCGACACGAAACTGCTATGGTGTACAACGGGAGACTTTGTACTACAACAGAGATCGTTCGTCTCCATAGTGTAGTTTACGCTGAAGAGCAAAATAGTGACACCCACACGTATAATTTTGCATAAGTCGGTAAATTTCAATCACACATCGTGCATCCGCCTTATCGTTATCAACCCTCTACCACCATAGTGCACAATGGGAAACTGATATCTACCACTACATACACACTATTACTTTCCGATGTGTAGTTTTGGCTGCAGAGTGAAATGCAGGCACAAACAACTCTCATATATATGTGTGTGTGTGGGGGGGTCAAAATTAAAAAGATATGTACTATAAAATGTTAAGACACACCTGTAAGATCATTTCATTTATTATACCTTACAGAGCACCCGATGCACCTATAAGACGCGAAACCGGTAGTGTGTGGTTTTTTTTTTTTTTTTTTTTTTTTTTTTTAATAAAAGCTATTTGCAGGTAAGGCGAAGCTTCTCACAATATATCAATAAGCAATATGTTGCCGGACGACGTTGAAACCATTGTCCCGGTACATCTGCTGTCCCCAAGGTAGCAACTGTCGTCATTGGATAAAAATAAACGTCCTCTTTCAAAGTGTAGGTTTTCCCTTCTGCAGGGTATGTAATTTGCTGATTCACTATGACGTTAAGTGTTTCACTAGAACATGGGCGGCTGTAGTGGCCGAGCGGTCTGCACCATGCCAGTCACGGTCTGCACGGTCGCTTCGGTCGGGGGTTCGAATCCCCCCCTCGGGCATGGATGTTTGCGCCATCTTTAGTATAACCTAGTTCATAAGTAGTTTGGAAGTTTAGTGACTGATGAGCCCGTAGTGAAGTCACATACTCTCTACAAACATTTGAACATTGAACTAAAACATGTAAAAGTATTTACAGTTCTGACAGATTCTTTTATGGTAATACAGAGATAGCAAGTTGACGTCAAATACTTTCTTAAAATTTGAGGAAACTGAACAAATTCCAATACAGCACAAATTTTATCCTAAGGACCAATAACTGTAACGAGCTAGAAAAAGTGACACACAATAATAGTAAATTTGGTGTCTTCCCTATAATATCTATATCAGGGTTTTTCAACCGGTGGGTGGCCAATCACAGGAGGGTCTCAACCTCGCTTGTGGGGTCGCCGGCACAGGAGAAAGTACTTGCACCAGAAAATAGCCAGGTATTCAGTAATACAGAAGCTTAGGGCTCAGTGAAAATTGGTAAATATTAAATTACTGAGATCCTTGTGTAACATTCATTATGAATTGTATACGTCATAGATGGTTCTATAATACCGTGTGAAAGCTGCTTTCAGTAAACCAACCGATAGGTGGAACATGACAGAAGAATTCTGAAAAATAAAGATCTACTTCCTCACAAATTGTCTGTACAGTAAGACCTTTCTTAATGAGAGAATTAGCTTCTGTGTCTTGCCTAAAAATTCGAAACAATCGTTAAGTAAAATAGATTGTTCTGTCGGAAATCATGTAAAAATAGAACCATGTGTTCCATTCCGAAAGATAGAGAGAATTATGTCCAACAATTTAAAAGAATCCATATTCACATAATGTGACATTAACTGCGAATGGGTAAAGCTGAAAATGTGTACCCAGCCGGGATTAGAAACCGGGTCTCCTGCTTACTAGGCAGTTGCGCTGACCCCCACACCACTGGGAACACAGTGATCACCGCACCTGCAAGGACTACCTAAGTACGCCTCCCGTCAGATACAAGTTCTCAACTTTACTCTTGCCCACTAGAACTCAGTCGTAGTTATTGTAAACTAATTCCCGACAAAGTAAAGGCCTAGGAGTGCCTCCGCACTTAAGAATCGATCACTTCCCGACATCGGATTTTCTATAAGTTATATATATGGCGTCTATTCTTTCGGACTTACAGAAATGCCGATGATGGGCAATGATCCTTTCTTCATTGCGGAGGCACTCCTAAGCCCTTACTCTTACGAAAATTAGTTTAAAATAACTAAGAGTATGAGTTCTAGTGGGCAGGAGTAAATTTGAAAATTTGTATCTGACGGGAGGCGTTCTTAGGTAGTCCTTGCAGGTGCGGTGATCACTGTGTCCCCAGTGGTGTAGGGGTCAGCGCAACTGCCTAGAAAGCAGGAGACCCGGGTTCGAATCCCGGCTGGCTACACAGTTTCAGCTTTGCCCAATCGCAGTTGATGTCATATTCTGTGAATATTAAATAACAACTGCAGGATCAGAAGTGACGTCTGTTCTTTCGGAACAGGCGCCACATCTATATATAGAATATGCCGGTGACGGGCAATGATCCTATCGTTAGTGGGGAGGGGTGGGCAAGTTTGAAGCCCTTACTCTTACGGGAATTAGTTAAACTAAGAGTTTGAGTACTGTGGGCAGGGCGAAGCTGGGAATTTGTATCTGACGGAAGGCGTGCTTAGGTAGTCCTTGCAGGGGCGGTGATCACTGTGTCCCCAGTGGTGTAGTGGTCAGCGCAACTGCCTAGAAATCGGGAGACTCAGGTTACAGTCCCGGCTGGGTACACATTTTCAGCTTCAACTTTCAATGGACAGTGTTATACATTCTGCGAATATGAATAGATAACTGCAGGATCAAAAGTGACGTTCTTTAGGACATGTCTGAAAGAACAGACGCCATATATATATATATATATATATATATATATATATATATATATATATATATATATATATATAAAGAAAGCTGTAGCAAAATAGATTATTTTTTCCTTTGACATAACATAGTTTTGTTACGCTTCATCAAGGTGGAGGAGAGGAGGGGTTGCCAGAATATTTCTAAAAAATTTGTAGAGCTTAAGGGACTTAACTGCGTAGTCTTCAATCCCTGAACTTACAAAATACTTACGAACTAGCTTATACTAAAGACGACAAAGATCCATGCCCGAGGGGGAACGGCCTCGCGCATCGGAACATAGCGCCTCAGTGCGCTCGGCCACTCCGCCGCGGCGAATATTTCTATTTGGGAGGGAGTCTCATATTCGAAAGGTTAAAAAAAACGCTGATCTATACCTTAAAAATTATACCGTATACTTAATAGAAATAAGTGCTTTACATTCTGTCGTTTCTTTTAAATTGATTGTAATGATCTTTATCCTGTTGTTGTAAACTTTTGCTGATCACTAAAATTAAACGCATTGACATGGTAATAATGATGTTATGACGCAGGTGAATTTGAAACTGTCAGAAATGGTGAACACCTGTGATTGTGGTCAATACACCTTACATGCAAGATACGGGCAACTTACATAAGAAAAAATTCAGGTCTTGACGTTGGCCGTTAATGGCGTATAATTTGGGTTTAATA
Organism: Locusta migratoria; assembly: GCA_026315105.1. Lineage (NCBI taxonomy): Eukaryota > Metazoa > Arthropoda > Insecta > Orthoptera > Acrididae > Locusta > Locusta migratoria. The sequence goes on from CM048747.1 coordinate 13,636,441, forward strand.
AGTACCTCAGGCTTAGCACAGTTTCTTGCTCATGCTCCGTTAAGCAAGGCCGAGCAATGACAAACAAGTTTGGAGTTACACACACACACATATTATATATAAACTTTAGCTTTATACACTGCAGATGTAACAGAAGCGTAAGTGTCTTCACATAAACTGTTAAATTTTTTGCTGAAAGGCGCAGTGTAACAATTTTTTTTTTTCTGTGTTACAGGTATGTCAGAGGTGTTGCTCCTACAACACAGCTTGTGCGTGGTAAGTTCGCCGTACACTTAAGACACAGTCATACAGTAGTGGCTACTCGAGAATGTATAACTGTTTTCTTTCCTTTTTTCCTCCCTTAAAGAATCTGGTTCATCAACTTTCTTTCGAAGAAAAAAATCTTACACATCATTACTAGTGTGTCGGCGCTTTTTCAGTCCGGGAAGCACTTCTGCAATTTGCTTTTCGTTATGGTGGCCATCTTCTGCAGCAGTTTTCATCTCATCAGTGGGAGTAAAGCGGCGCTCTTTCGCCACGGGAATAGAAATACTTCGAATAGGTATTCGTTTGGCGAATACGGTGACTGAGACAGCATAAGGATTTTGTTTGCAGCCAAAACATCACAATCAAGCATGAAGATTAGAGGGGGAGATTCCCCTGATGGTTCCTGCATTTTAGTGACAATATTCTGGTCGTTTACTTCGGACTGATTTACGCAAACGGTGAATCACTCGCTGGTAGGGTTCCTTTTATTGACTTAAAGACCATAAGGCAGCAACTCATGATGTACTGGATGTAATGGATCAAAACAGAATAACCGCCACATGTGATCGGACTTTTAGTATTTTTGTCTCGGTTCTTCAGGCAGCTTCCATTGGGAATGGACCTTTGTTTTTGACCTCACACCCGTATACCCAGGTTTCGCACCTGTTTAAATATTCTTTAAAAGTTCTGGCTCTATGCCTGCCAGACGTCAGTTTTGTCTCGAGGAACAAACTGTATTGCTGAATATTTCATGACTAAAACATTAAAATAAATATTGGTTTGCAAGAGTTAAACTATTCCGACATGATCCTATTTTCTTCGCGTCTTCCACTTTGCGGGCAGAGACTGATCTACTAGGTTGTTTATGGCGGTATTCATGGCCACCTTCATTTCGCTCTTCTGTGAAACGTTTGTACCACTCGTAAACTACTTCACTTAATCAGAGTAGATTCGCCAAAAGCCACGATCAAAAACTAGACGACGTACGCTGGGTCTAGGGCATAGTCGCCCCCCTAGCTTCATGCCCAGATTACTTTGTTTTAATCGCTTTTACCATTTTCTTCCGCATCTAGTTTTCCGTACTGCGGACATAATCTGTCGAATAGTAAGTGCTCGTGACTAATGACTCAGGGGGTTGGACCTATCGATAAATCTAAATCTGATTTTGTTTTGCTTTATCCTTTTTACTAACCGAATCCCCTGGCTGAAATGGAACACATCGATTGATAACGTTGCGTCCGCTCCCCGTCGGGGGTTCGAATCCCCCCTCGGACATGGATGTTCGTGCCGTCCTTAGTGTTAGCTAGTTCATAAGTAGTTTGTAAGTTTAGGGACTCACGACCCCGCAGTTACGTACCTTAAGCTTAACAAACATCTGACCATTTTTTCTTTCTTTCTTAACGTTGCTGTTTAGACCCTACTCCCCTCCCACCCCACCTTCAACTAGCTAACCAACGTCTCATATGCTGCAATTTATTCCACTTCTCAAGCAGAATTTAATGAAAATTATTTTCTCAGCCTTTTTCGAAAGTAAGAGCTCGCTGATTAATTACATTTCGCTGTTAAAATAAATATTCAAAACAAATAAAATTCTCATGTACAGCCAGGTATCTGTGTACCAACAAGATTTTAAAAAATTGTAAAATCGGATGTCTAAAAGCCGTGAAATTAAATTCTCGTTATTTCTTAATTGCTCCTCCTATGCAAGTTGATATTTAAACAAGATAGAGATGTGATGGATGCTGATCGGATCCGCACAGCGGCTTAATGACAGAAAGCTTGTACACCGACCAGCCGACGTGTGATCTGTATTCCGCGGTTTCACACATTTATACGAATGTTGAAATTCGCTAACACACAGAACAAAACTTACACTATTCACAAATTGACGTGCATGCGACGTTCATTTACGTCGTGTGTGGCGTAAGGCAGGTCATCCAGGCAGATTTTAGAATATTGAAATACAAATATGCCAAATACTAAAAAAGCGAACTAGTACTGCACTGGATGAATGGTATGAAATTTTTGTTGTTGTTGTTGTTGTTGTTGTTGTTGTTGTTGTTGTCTTCAGACCGGAGACTGGTTTGATACGGCTCTCAACAATGCCCTACCCAAGCAACCCTCTTAGTCTGTCTGAATCTGCTTACTGTATACTTCTCTTGGTCTTCCTCTGCGATTTTTACCCCACACACTTCCGTCCAATGCTAAATTTACGATTCCTTGATGCCTAAGAATATGTCCTACCAATCGATCCCTTCCTTTAGTCAAGGTATGCCAAAAATTCCTTTTCTTCCCAATTCTGTTCAGTACCGATTCACCCACCTAATCTTCAGCATTCTTCTGTAACACCACATTTGAAAAGCCTCTATCCTCTTCCTGTCAGCACTGTTTATCGTCTGTTTCACTCGCATACAAGGCAACACTCCACAGAAATTCCTTCAGGAAGGACTTCCTTACGCTCGTAATTAAAACAAACTTACTTCTTTAGGTAGTTGGATAGTAACCATAGTAGTAGAATCGTAAAAAATAGGACACGATGAAACTGAGATTGGAATACAGGACTTTACATGGCTGCTCGTCGATTGTACTGCAAAATAAAGTGAACCTTTCATTGTTTGATCTTTCATTTTTAGATTTCTTCATGTGCCGTGTTGCGATCGCAATTCTCCGTAATATTCCATATTGTAATGTTCGCAACTTATGAAATACGTGTACGTAGCTATGCAGCAAAAATTGACACCATAGATATCGAGTTAGTTAGATGGCCCTGTGGGTCATTAGTTAAAAGTTAACGATAGGGATTTACCATTATGGCTATTCAGCTTTTCATATTGCTGAAACAAAGCAATGTTGCCGGTTTCAAATAAAATAATTATAATAATTATAATAATAATAATAATAAAATAATAATAATAATAATAATAATAAACTGATTTGATGTAACGTGCGTCAAAACACTTGAAAGTAATACTAAGCTTTGATCGAAGTTTCTTGGGAAGATGACGTATTCCGTTAGCACTGTAGTTTGGGTTTCCCGTCTGTATGTTGGTACCGCCTCAATTTTGCCAACTGTCCAGAATGTCACGTCTCAATCTCGTTACTGAAAGTATTTTTTAGCGACAATAACAAGGCAATCCTTATATTCTGTTGTCTGAATTTGCCACTGCTATCGGTGGAGAGCGAGTTAACAGACCACTGCTCTAAAGCGAACAGCCAACAAAAGACAGAAAATGCTGTCAAACAGCTACGATACTTCTGCCCAACACCTGCCTCTGACAAGCAGGTGGTGACGCATTTGACAAACGGTTTGTGACTATCTTTCCCATTAGGAAAGATTAGTTCCATATGTTTGTAATGATCTCACCAGCGTCGGCCATTAAAAAAAATAAAGGGAAAGATAACCTGCCCGTGTCGTTTTCTAGAACTACTTAATAGCACTTGTCATTTATAACTAGCTACTCCTTCAATAAAAACCCGTTTTTATTGCAGATTGTTTTATTCTTTAATGACGCGTTTCGCCCTGTAGCTTGGCATCTTCAGATTACACGGCGTTCTCCGTGGTGTGACAACGTAAGTTGATTTGCGGTGTTTCTATGTTCTTGTAATTTTGGATTTCCTTGTAGCCCTTAACAGAAGCGGCGGTCCCCGAAAACACAAGGTAAGCCCATGTTCAAAATTTAGATCACGGGCGGTGTGCTGCTCCCCCGACTTGTAAACATGTAAACATGGGCTTGTGTCTTCGGAGACCGCCGCTTCTGTTAAGGGCTACAAGGAAATCCAAAATTACAAGAACATAGAAACACCGCAAATCAACTTACGTTGTCACACCACGGAGAACGCCTTATCTGAGGATGCCCTGCTGAAGAGCGAAACGCGTCATTAAAGAATAAGTCTGCAATCAAGACAGTTTTTTTATTGAAGGGTATATTTATTCTCACTAATTTCTCTACACCATGGATTGTAAATCATTTTATAACTTAAAGGTCGTCAGCTTTACTCTTTTGACAAATAACGTTTTATACTTAAACTAGGTTTTCAGTATATTTATGGGACTTCATTAAAGATACTACATTAAAGATACCTTTCCTCTGTTCTCACAAAGGTTTCACAGAGGTTTACTTTGGTTTTAAGGCAAATGCTGTAACTGGCAATCACCACCAAACTACGTATTTCAAAGAGGGCCAGGTTATTTTTCCCTTCATTAGTTTAGTGGCCACCGCTTGTGAGATGACTACACACATTCTGTCTCCAGCTCGCCTGGTATTTGGCTGAGACGACTGTAACTACTGTAGGTCGCTACTCGAACAATCCACTGGGCTCGTATTCGGGAGGACGGTGGTTCAAATCCACCTCCAATCATCCAGATTAGGATTTTCAATAATTTTCCTAAATTACTCCAGGCTTTTTCAAAAGGCATGGTCTATTTTCTAACGCAAAAATCCGCTCTTGTACTCGGTCTCTAATGTAAAGCTGTCGATGGAACTTCGTTCCTTACTCGCTTTCCTCACTCCGATCTCCCCAGCAGCGCATCAGTGTACTTTTAATTGCACTAGACAAGGTGTCTCGCTCAACTGTTTCACTCCAGATATCTCTGGAACTGTAAGAGATATTGGAAAAACCACTTTCACGGTCATGAACTTACGGCAGGGGCTTATGAATGTAGGTACTATAAGAACACGCAAAGAAGTATTACTTCCAACGCAATGTTTTTTAATGGACACCCCATATTATTTCTTAAGCAATCGACAGGATGAAAAATCACAAAGAATGGCGTCGGTTGCATCGAGATGCGTCAATTACATCCGGAGAAACTGCGAAGCGATGTTGACGTTTGAAATACATGAGGCGCGGTGCTAGCGCATGTCAGAGCGCAAGCGAGACTCACGGTTGAGCCTCGGACACGCGCTAGCAGCGCGCCTCATGTGTTTCAAACGTCAACTTCGCTTCGCAGTTTCTCCGGATGTAATTGACGCATCTCGATGCAACCGACGCCATTCTTTTTGTGATTTTTCATCCTGTCGATTGCTTAAGAAATAATATGGGGTGTCCATTAAAAAAATAAAAACAAAAGTTTGTGTTAAAAATATTTCTTCGTTTTAGTCTCATAGTACCTAATTTTCATAAGCCCCTGCCGTACGTTTGACTGCGAAAGTGGTTTTTCGATATCTAGTGTAGTTTGAGATACCTGTGATGAAACAGTTGGTACACCCTGTATATTAGGCTCACATCTGTTGATGGTTGGACGAGGGAGATATTCTGATGTGCGGGCTGTTCTTAGTTTCATTTTATTTTCGGTGTGCGCTGTAGCAGCATTTTAGGGACGTGCGGGTCGATTTATGGAATTTTTAAAGAAGGCAAGCGGCAAAATTATGGCCGTCTCCCACAATGTGTGACGGTGCAGTCTTGGTGTCCTTTCCTTTTGCACTGGCAGTCAGCCAGCCATCCAAACGTGGCCTTTCGCTGTAGTCTCAGTTAACAGAAACTCACAGAAACTCCAAGTCTGCCGTTAGTTTGACTTTACATGGATCTCACTCATTTGAGCAGTATTATATATATTATTCGCAAATTGCGATATTTTCAGGAATCTGCTGCTCTTCTAACATGGACAATCGATCTGTAACAAATGGAAAAATTTGTTCCGGACCAGGACTCGAATCCGGGTTAAAAATTCGTTTGAAGCTACATTTTATGTTAATTACTGTAAAAGGTGTATATTCAATCGATTCTGAACTATACATACAAAAACTAACATTACAACAACGTCATTTAAGAATGTGATACAAAATGAAATGTTGCGTGTAAAACAATAGTCTTTATACGAACAAAATCATGCTAAAACTTAAAACTGTGCAGCCATCCATACTACTCTACTCCCTGAGCAAGCCTCTTCATCTCCTAGAACGGCAACCCACATCCATCTGAATCTGCTTACTGTATTCGTCTCTTGATATCCCTCTGCGATTTTTACCCCGCAAACTTCCCTCCAGTGCTAAATTTATTATTACTTGATGTCTGAGAATATGTCCTACCAATCGATCACTTCTTTTAGTCAAGGCATGCCACAAATTCCTTTCCTACCCAATTATGTTCAGTACCTCTTCATTAGTTACGCGATCCACCTACCTAATATCCACCCACCTAATATCCAGCATTCTTCTGTAGCACCAAAAAGACTTCCTTATACTTGCATAAATATTCGATGTTAATAAATTTCTCAATTTCAAAAACGTTTGTCTGCCCACTTCCATTCTGCATTTTATATCCTCTGCACTACGACCATCATATGTTATTTTACTGCCCAAGTAACAACTCATCTATCACCTTTACTGTTTAGCCACCTAATCTAATTTCTTCAGCACAGCCTGATTTTCTTAGACTGCATTGCATTACCTTAATCTGAATTGGTCCCCCTTATTTCCATTTCTAACCTAACTGTAAACAGTACAAAATATTGCTCGTCTTACATTAGCTGTTAAACACAGTGTTTTCGAAATCTTGCTTACGGAGTTTCCTCTCGTCGACGAAAGTCATTATACTGGTGTGTTGCTCATCTTAATATAGTCTTCCAGTCAAACACCTCTTTTCTCAATAAAATTTCTTGCACGTCCTTGGCTAAATGTTTTATGGTCAGTTTCTTTTGGTGATGACTTTGCCAGTTTCATAGAATCTGCAGGCCTGTTATTAACTCTGACTGTAGGCAACAAACCATTAGAAATAGTGCATTTCTTATTTGAAAAACGATGTTACTGAAGATACAGTTCGTAAAGTAGGCATGACACTGTCTGGATAAACGCTTCAAATCGTAAAACACTTTCACTATTCTAGTGAACAACTGCTTACAATACATACATTTTGTTTCATAAAACTCTTCGTATTAAAGTAGAGCAATTACAGAAAATTAAAATCGGATAAAAATGTTAAATCTTGTTATATGTGACCCCTTTAGATTACTGGAAAATAAGTGACACAGGAGGAGAAAGAAGCTCTAATTATAGCGTAAAATGATTACGGTAAATAATGTTGACAACCACACCACATCGGAGAAAATAGGAATGCGTACAATTATTTGAACAAGAAGTATGCACATTCGGTATTAAACGGGCTCGCAGATTTTGCGCTGAAGTGTCTCGCTCTGAAGAGACTAGAATGTTTGTCAACAGATGACGTCAGTAGTTATTGTCGTCGGCAACATTCGGGGCGTTTTCAACGCTTACCCAGTCTTCGTGTGTCAGATACATTACATCATCTCTGAACACTTGGCTTCGATTTTTGGGTCCTAAGCCTTTATGGCGTATGAAAACCTCCACGATAACATACTCGTACAAACACGAACCAACTTTAAAAAATGTTCAAATGTTTGTAAATCTACCGGACCAAACTGCGTGGTCATCAGTCCGTAGCTTACAAACTACTTAAACCTAGGTAAACTAACCTAAGGACAAACATACACACCCATGCCCCAGGGAGGACTCGAAATTCCGACGGCGAGCAACCGCGCGCTCCGCAGCGAGGGAACCAACTTTAAAGTGTCGTGTAATAAACTTGCATTGATTCAGTCTTACTGAGACTGCCAGATTGTGCCCCTATTTGCGTGTTGTTTAATGTGCGTACCCTAATGATGATGGCGTTTTTCACACGTTTCTATTTTCTGTATACTTCACTATTGGCGCGTGGATTAAAACTGGATCGCCCCGTCTCGAGTGGGGAGTATAGTTAATGGGATCCACAATTACGTAGTTGGGCGAGCCTCAGGTTTTGTAGTCTCTTTATTTTATGTAACAAATTAGGAACAAACTTTGTGTGGTAAACGATGTTTTAAGCAGAGGTTCGGTTCCTCAATTTCGAAAGTCTTTCTGAGCAAAGCATTTGTATAAATTCAGTTTCATGTTAGAAGTAATTTTTATGAGTATTAATTGCCGAGCAGTCAGTCTACACTGGGTCGCGAAGATTTTCCCAGAAAAAAATTATGGGCTCAACTAAAAAATAGTTTGGAAACCACTGTCGTACATGAATACCGCAAATTGTTTCATATGGTCGTTGGTTCCGGAGACAGTTGTTTCTTACAAAGATATTCCTTATATCTAAAAATGCAGGATTTTAGAACAATTTTGTTCTAATATTATGGCAAGTGGCCGATGTCAGGGATATAGAACTATAGTTTTGCGCATCTGATCGACGATCCTTCTTGAAAACAGTAAACATCTGCCCCTTTTTCCAATCCTTAGTAAAGCTTCGTTGCTGTAGAGACATTCGGTACCGTACACTGCTGCTAGGACAGTGCAATCTGTGATACAGCTCTGAAAAGACATTAATTATTTCGACCTTTTGTGTGTCATTCTTTTTAAACACCATTATGATTACAGTATCTGGATATCAGATTTAGCCCCGTTTGGCGATTTGGCTTAGGACCAAAATTACTTATGATTTCCACACAACACTGCTCTCAAAGTCGTTAAACGCCTCTCGAATGGCAGCCCTTAAGCTAATTTTGGCATCATGTAACTTTTGCTTGTCTGCAAGACTTTGGCTACGTTTAAATTTGTGGCGAAGTTCGCTTTGCTTTCGTAACAGTGTCCTAATTGGGTTGTTGAAACACGGTGGATCTTTCCCATCCGTCATATTACTTGGCACATACTTATATAACGCGTATTGTACGGTGAACTTGAACTTCGTCCACACTTGCTGAACTGTCAGTGTTAAAGACGAAACTGTCGTGTTGAGCAGTCAGGTACTCTGGATTACGATCCTTTTCGCTTTTGCTAAATATGATCTTGCTACCTTTCTTGATATTTCTGTTTAAAGATGTAGTCATTGATGCAGTAATGACATTACGATCTGATTCCCTGACGCATGCCAACTGAATCGAAAAGTAAGTATATTTGTTATCAGCAGGTGTTACACGTTATATCCACAACTCGGCGCTCTATCTCCTCCAGTGTTTTTTCTCAATTGAAATCACTTGTGGTATAATACAACGGCTTGTATGGAAATGTTAGCCCTTAGTTTTTTCCTCTTTATGATAATGGTGTTGTTATTCTAACCATAATCTTATGCGGTTACGAGCATCGTCAAGGTTACAGATATCGGTTATAAGTGTCCCAGTTTCTTTAATTCGTTGTTGAGCGATAATTTGTCTTACAAGGGAAGCCACGACGTTCAGATCACGGTTTTCCAGCACACTTTGTCCTCTTTTAGCAGACCATTAGGACAACATGTTGTGCAAGGACTAAGGCGCAATACTTAAACGATTTCGAGAAAACCGCAGTAGTAGTTTCACGCGTCGCTCATGTAACCGTGTGCTGCAGCTATAGGTAAGCCATAAGCAAGAGAAAGCGGTGGTCCAGTGGTTCTTTCTGGCTTTTTAATCAGTGGATCGACATTTCAATCTTAGCTCGTACCGTCGTTTTTATTTTTTCTTCATCACTGGTCATATTATTGAAAGGATATGTTTAAAAAATAACGCGTGTATCTGCATGAACACTTTCACAGTATGTCTGAGGGTAAAACGCACGTACAGTTTCTCGTCAGAAGTGCTTTCGATATAACAAGTTACACGATCTTGTAACTTGATTCCATAACGAATATTGTGACAGCCCACCTCAATATTGCAATAAAATAAATTTCAGCAACGTGGGCGATATGAAATATTTATTTTACAGAAGTTTACATATCGATTTAGTTTCTATGACGGAACATCATCAGTGCTGATTGTAATTCATGATGATTCATGTATTCTGCATAAAATAATAAATGGTCATATCCATAAAGGTCTTCCTGGTACACGTAAAGGTCTTTTAACTTGTGACGTGCAGGAAGGTCACCATTGATTGTTTTATGGAAAATACGCGAGTCATCATGACTTTGCACTGATGATGTTCCACCATAGGCACGAAATCAATTTGTGAATTTTTGTAAAATATTTCATATTGCCCACCAAGCTGAAACTTATGAAGTTATAAGATATTTGTCTTACATACAAGGAAAACATAAATTAAAACGGCATCTACTACATTGCACGAATACCGTGTTTCCACATGCAACAAGGGATCTTTTGTCTTTCTATTGGAAATAAACCTCATTGACATTTTGAAAAATTCTTTCTTGTAATAATCTGAATGCAAACCATGGACATGAGGTTCTCTTTTGCCAGTGTAACTAATTTTCGTTTTGTCTCCAACGGAATGTTTGCCTTCTTTTCGACTGGCTCGTCATCGGAAAAATCGTCAATTTCATAGAAGAGACCTTCGTCGGAGTGAATGATTTTGTCTTAAGTAATGAGTACCTTGTGCCTTAACATTTCGATGATAGACTTATACAAGTCTTCCACAATCGCCATTGCATCTGCAGAAATCATTGCAGACGATTCTGTATCAGTAAGGTCCGCTTGTTGAAGACTACGTACACGAACGCATTTTTCGACTGAAGTTTCGGAACCGTATTATTCCCCTTTGCAGTCACCATCTCCAGTAGTCGTAAAAGCTGAAGTCATCTCCATTTTTGCAGGAAAATGGAAATCTTGTGATAGTGAAAACTTGGTACGTACACTGTTCGTTGTTGGTACACCAGCAGCGTCTCCCCGCTATGCAGGCCCACTGCCAAATGGACCTTCTCCTCCCCTTGTTGTTCACAAGTGCAGCCTGTGTCTGCAGGTCGAAGCGCCCAAGTGCAGTCCGAATGCATGTGCAAGGCACACAAAAAGTATACATATTCCGGAGAACATTGTGCGTTTTGTCGTTTACTTGTCGAAAATTGTGTGTGTGTGTGTGTGTGTGTGTGTGTGTGTGTGTGTGTGTGTGCATGTTTGATGCGTGAAACTACGGCGGGATAAAACAGAAAAAGATAGAGGTAAAGTCTTTAAAGTTCGAGAAAGTTATTTGAGATTGAGTACATAAGTTTTTTTTACCCTCGGTCCTGCTAAGAAACATTTGGTGCCAATGTTTCTATTTGTCATAGAAAAAAAAAAAAAATCAGTGCACGGAGGGTCCGATGCTTCGTACCTCGTCAGGATATGAAGACGAGAGTTTTTCAATAATCTGATATCTCCTTCCGATGCTGTCGTTCCCCCGCTGTTGTCGTCCCGTTTTTTTGTTGATGTGAGGCTGAAATAGTAGTGTAATGTCGTTAGGTTTTAACCTTCAGATAGGCGCGCCTTCTAGTCAGCCAAGGAGTACATGCTTATTTTCCAGATACCTCTTGATAATAAACCTTAAAGACACAAACATCAAACTTCTATCGAAAAAGAGAAGGCTAACACAAAGAGGGGGATTTAAGAGTCTCTCACTTCCCGAGAAAAGGATACGAAACTTGTCGCCTCGTATCTGACACATACGCGCGACTGTCGGAAGGTTAATAATAACGAATGTCACCAAATTTCGAGATGCCACTAGCTTTTCTTCTTACATCATTCAATGTTTCAATACAGAAAGCCACACCTGCATAATACAAATTGAGAAACGTTTAACAGAATAATAAAATACTTTACGCGGTAACCGCACACGGCTGACATATTTGTTATGCTGCCCCGCGGGAGTATCCGAGCGATCTGGAGCGCCACTTTACGGGTCGCGTGGCTTCCCGCGACAGAGGTTCTAATCCTCCATTGGGCATGGATGTGTGTGTCGTCCTTACGTTAGTTTAACTTAGTTTAAGTAGTTTTATAAGTCTAGGGAGTAATAAGCAAGTAGTGGAGTCCGATAAATTTACAAGCATTTGAACCTGTCATGCGTCTGAGGCCCTTCGCTCGACTGACTACGGCAGGAGTAACACTCTGCGCCGGTGGCTACATTTTGCGGCGAACTGAACACTGTAGTACGTTACGTCTGTCATGTTAAACTGACATTTAAATAACTTTTTTAAATAACAGAAACATAGCTTGTCACAAGATAATTGCATCGTATAAGGAGACATATTTAAATTGTGGTATATCAAATATAAATACACTCCTGGCCATTAAAATTTCTACACAACGAAGATGATGTGCTTCAGACGCGAAATTTAACCGACAGGAAGAAGATGCTGTGATATGCAAATGATTAGCTTTCCAGAGCATTCACACAAGGTTGGCGCCGATGGCGGAACCTACAACGTGCTGACACGAGGAAAGTTTCCAGCCGATTTCTCATACACAAACAGCAGTAGATCGGCGTTGCCTGGTGAAACGTTGTGATGCCTCGTGTAAGGAGGAGACATGCGTACGATCACGTTTACGACTGTGATAAAGGTCGGATTGTAGCCTATCGCGACGGTCGCGACCCAATGACTGTTAGCAGAATATGGAATCGGTGGGTTCAGGAGGGCAACACGGAACGCCGTGCTGGATCCCAACGGCCTCGTATCACTAGCAGTCGAGATGTCGGGCATCTTATCCGTAAGGCTGTAACGGATCGTGCAGTCACGTTTCGATCACTTAGTCAAGAGATGGGGACGTTTGCAAGACAATCATCTGCACGAACAGTTCGACGACGTTTGGAGCAGCATGGACTATCAGCTCAGAGACCATGGCTGCGGTTACCCTTTACACTGCATCAGAGACAGGAGCGCCTGTGATGGTGTACGCAACGACGAACCTGGGTGCACGAATGGCAAAACGTGTAATTTCTTCAGATGAATCGTGGTTCTGTTTACAGCATCATGATGGTCGCATCCGTGTTTGGCGACATCGCGGTGAACGCACATTGGAAGCGTGTATTCGTCATCGCCATACTGGCGTATCACCCGTCGTTATGGTATAGGGTGCCATTGGTTAGACGTTTGTCACCTCTTGTTAGCATTGACTGCACTTCGAACAATGGCCGTTACATTTCAGATGTTACGACCCGTGACTCTACACTTCATTCGATCCCTGCGAAACCCTACATTTCATCAGGATAATGCGCGACCGCATGTTGCAGGTCCTGTACGGGCCTTTCTGGATACGGAAAATGTTCGACTGCTGCCCTGGCCAGCACATTCTCCAGATCTCACCAATTGAAAACGTCTGGTTAATGGTGGCCTAGCAATTGGCTCGTCACAATACGCCAGTCACTACTCTTTATGAACTGTGGTATCGTGTTGGAGCTACATTGGCATCTGTACCTGTACACGCCATGCAAGCTCTATTTGACTCAATGCCCAGGCGTATCAAGGCAGTTATTACGGCCAGAGGTGGTTGTTCTGGGCCACTGATTTCTCAGGATCTGTGCACCCAAATTACGTGAAAATGTAATCACATGTCAGTTCTAGTATAATATATTTGTGGAATGAATACCCATTTATCATCTGCATTTTTTTCTTGGTATAGCAATTTTTGTGTAAAAGTGCTGGAATGTTTTGGCGCACTGACACTACTAGTAAGAGGCAATCAGATTTTAGATGGAAATATGGGCAGAGTTTTCGCACGGTTTACTTGTGCACCGGACCATATACTTTCTCACTCCACATTTTAGTTAATGCTCTACCCACACAGTAAAGGTATGTTATAGAACAAAAATATATTGCAAGTAAATAGCTACAGATCAGGCCCTTCACGAACTACTAATGCGATTTCCTCTAGATCGTTTAAGTATTGCGCCTTAGTCCTCGCACATTGTTGTCGTAATGGTCTGCTAAAAGGGGGCAAAGTTCGAGGAACATCCGTAATCCGAACATTGTAGCCTCGCCTTGTTAAATTACTTGAGTTTTCCACTCAAGCATTCACCTGATTGGAAGAATTTTACATAGACCTATCGCGCGTGTTGACCTCTGTGCTGAGGACTGGAATTTCAAATGGGCCAGTATAAAAGTGGTAGCCTCGGGTGGCGCCTCCTCCGTCCTTCCGCGCTCTGCCGTCGGTGTTCCTGGTCGATGAGTGACGACCTCGCGATACGGAGCGCGGCTAGCGAGGTGCGTCGCATCGCTCCGTTAGGCATGCAGAGACCGGCGCGCTGTGTGTTTGGTCGGCGTTATCAGCTGGGCCCTGGCTCAGCCTGGGCGGTCGACGCGGTGTCTCCAAGGCCGGCAGAGGCGGCGGCACAGGCAGCCAAGGACGCCGCCTGCCGTCCCCATTCCCACTTGCGCAAAGCGAAGCGCCGACCACTGCTGCACCGTCGCCCGGTGGACGAGTGTCCACCCTTGACCACTGATAATAGATTGAAGAAACTGAGATACCAACAGCCGTATGTATAATATTGTACCACAACCAGTTTCGGCATTCCACTATGCCATCTTCAGGTCCCTGTGTATTAAGCAGTGTTGCCAGATGGCTGTCCTGGACTCGCGACCATAGACGACTGAAACAGAAATAATGGCTTGGCCTGTTGAGTACCAATTTCAGATCGCAGGGTTCGATTGTGACGCAGACCCACGAAGCTATGGACCCAACTTGTCAAATAAGCACTGTGCGAGCTAATGATGGTTCGTGCCTTGTGATGTGGTGCAGTGGTAATACACTTTACTCGCATTAGGGAGGACTGGTTTAAAATCCACCTCCGGCCATACTCGTACATGTTTTCCTCGATTTAACTAAATCATTACTGGCACATTCCCGGATGGTTCAAGGGCATGGAAGATTACCTTCTGCATCCTTACCTAAATTTCGTAGTGTGAGCTCCGTCTCTATTGACCACTTTGTCGACGGGACGTGAAATTAAACTTACTTCCTGTCGATGATTTCATAATGTTGTGAGCTGTTTTACATGAAACTGAGTATGTCACCTGCTCCAACCGAACGGGATATTTATTTTAAATTGACATGTTCGGGTACTTTTAGATCATATGCAGCCATTCATGCACTATGTTTCCATCAACGAAAGAATTTTTATGGTTGGCAATGCACCACAGTTGTTCGCACGGGTTTCAAGAACAGTCTTGAGTTCCAGCGAATGATTTGGCCATCCGTATCCCCCGACGAGAACCCTGTCAATACATTTATGGTTTATTTCGTAAAGAAAATATTGCAACGGCAACACTTTCTCCAATTACGAACAGATAAAAAGGAAGCACGGTATACAATATTCCTGCAAGGGACCTCTAGAGACTCGTTGAGTTGATGTCAAGTCGAATTATTGCACTTCGTCGGTCAAAAGGAGGTCCGTCGCCATATTGGGAGGTATCCCACGACCTATCACCTCAGCGGACATCCAAGCGGACTGGAGCCACAGTTGTCAGAGGTCGAGCTCTGTATAAAAAGATTGGCACCTTGGGTCCCCAACAGTGTTGCCAGATCAGAGAGAAAATACCTACAGTCTCACAAAAATGTACCTACGGTTTGCCTACTTTCTCCCTACCACCTCATTAATGCCCCTACATCATGGTCGTAGCCAAAATTTGGGTCTGGGAGGGCCTGAATCCAGGAGTCCGGCCAGCAGAGGTTAACCAGTGGATTAATGACATGTTACAGTTTCGAAAAACTTTAAATATTTGGCATCGTGCTTCACTTGCTAGATATGTTTTTCTGGTGACTGATCGTACTGATTGATGGAGTCAAATGTAGATTATGCCGCGAATTCAAAGTGATCTGTTACAAGGGATTACTGATTTATAGATCGGACAAGGGTGCATCAAGAACCTGTCAACCATAGAGAGGAACAGCATTAGTTTCCCCAAATATGCCGCTAATTCAGAGTGCAGTGTTACACAAGGATTACTGATTTATTGACCGCACGAGGATACATCGAGATACCATCAACCATAGAGTAGGAACAGCAATAATTATTTAATTCACAGTCAGAACAAAAAAAAGTCCGCCATTCTACATGATTCGATTCTCAAAGAGTAATGCTATGTTGATAACGACTTGTTCATTATAACGTTGGCTGTAGCAAATGTGTTAGCGTTTTCTTGTCAGCATCTTCTCATTTACAAGTAATAACTAGTATATCGTCCTCACGTACATAATTAAGTCTAGTCAAGGTAATAAAACGTCTTCGGTTGATGGAAACGAGTTTTTCTTGTGCTGACATTTTCTAACATATTTACAAACCGACTCTCCGTACCACTGATATACATTGGAATCATCATATTTCGCAACAATTTTAATGTGTCTGAAACAAAGTTTTCAAATTAATATTGTTTACTATGAACAGAAAACTACTATGCCGTCTAAATTACCATTGGCTACTTCAAATTTTGCCAATTTTTGGTCTGCTTCATACCAGCGTGCTGACAGCTATTCTATTGGCAACAATACCCGCTAGGCAGGTGTCAGCGAGTGTAAAATTTTACCGATGTACCTACGCGTTGGGGACTTTTGGATGAAAATTCGCTACATGATTTTAATGCTTAAAAGTACCTACGTGTAGGGAAAATTCCTTATGTCTGGCAACACTGGTATTAAGCAAAACTAATAAAGTGACTAAGGCAAAAACATGAAAAACAAAGTATTGTATGGTAGCACACTGAAAATACGATATAGGAATGAAACTACTATTCAATACCACATAAAGAATATGTACAGTCGTAGTCAACAATAACATTCAGTTCTTTTTTTTTTTGTAAATAATAGTATAATAGACATTGCAACCCCAAAGCTGACAAAGGGAATGATAGTGAACGACTAGAGTCGTTTTTTGGCAATAAATTATTAATCTGCTTGTCGGCATAGACATATAACACTAAAAATCTGGGACAGTCCAAATCATACATATGAATCTTTTACTCAAAGGAGGGAGACATGCAACACATTTTCGTACTCACAAAATACGGAAAAATGTCCAAAATGGATAAAGAAACATCCCACTAAAATATCACAGAAGATGACGAGTAAAGGTAATAGACAAGGACAAACTGTACTATGAACATTATTGGCAAGTTCATGGTACATATTTCGCCTGACAGAAATGTATTAATGAACTACTTATAGAAGCAAAGTACTAGTCTAAATTAAGACAACGAAGACATATGTATAATTAAAACATAGGGAAAATGCCACAAATATAGCGGGATTTTTAATTTTTTATCCATTTTTGACATATTTTTCCGTATTTCTTTGTGACTACGAACATGTGTGTTGCATGTCTCCCTCCTTTGAGTAAAAGATTCATATGTATAATTTGGGCTGTCCCAGCTTTTTAGTGTTATATGCCTATGCCGACAAGCAGGTTAATAATTTATTGCCAAAAAACGACTCTTCAGTCGTTCACTATCATTCCCTTTTGTCAGCTTTGGGGTTGCAATGTCTCTATTATACTATTATTTACAAAAAAAGGAAATTGTTATTGTTGACTAAATTTGTACATATTCTTTATGTGGTATTGAATATTAGTTTCATTCCTATATTGTATTTTCAGTGTGCTACCATACAACACTTTTTGTTTTTTATGTTTTTGCTTTACTCACTTCATTAGGTTTAATACACAGGCACCTGAAGATAGCATAGTGGAATGCCGAAACTGGTTGTGCTAGAATAAATATTTTATTATACATACGGCTGTTGGTACCTCAGTTCCTCCAGACTCTTGACCAGCCGCTGTCCTGTTTCCAGCACCAATGATGGATTAAATAAGACATAACAGAAGCTATTTCTCTTTATTACGGCTTCTGGTAGCAGTGACCATACATCCAGCGGTTATTACACCGGCAACATCTTAATATATATATATAAAATTGAGGTGTTTCTAATAACTAAAATCCGACAGTCTAGACCGCAAGTTGTTTCGTTTATTACTGGCAAACGGTTTCGGTTCTGTAGAACCGTCTTCAGGACTTTGGCACCTTGTTAGTGGACGGTGGCGGTGGCCGGAGCAGACAACTGCCAAGGGCCTGAAGATGGTTCTGTAGAACCGAAACAGGTTGCCAGTAATAAACGAAACAAATTGCGGTCTAGACTGTCATATTTTAATTATTAAAATACTTTTAATATCGCTGTTCCAAAAAGAATACTTTCGAAAATAACTGATGTATTTCTGTCTCTATTTCACTCTGCAGCCGAAACTGCACGTCGTAAACGAATAGTGTCTTGTATGCGGCAGTAGGTATCAGTCTCCCATTGTGCACTATGGTGGTGGAGGGTTGATAACGATAAGGAGGGTGCAAGATATGTGAGTTGAAAGTTACCGACTTATATAAAATTCTACGTGTGGGTGTCAATATTTTGCTCTTCACCAAAAACTACACAGAGACAATATCTCTGTGTTGTTGTAATACAAAGTCTGCCGTTTTATACCATAGCAGTTCCGTGTCGATAGCTATAACAGGGTGGAAGATATAGTCGTTGAAAAATTCTGACTGAAGACCAGCGGTGACTTTTGACACTATAATACCAAAGAGGATATATACAGTGAAACGTGATGCACATTCTTCGGTGTTTTTCTGCAACAAGCGTACGAATAAAGAAAAAAGTGCATATTGTAGTTTGAAAAGTAAAACAACCAAGAAAGATGCCAAAGCGTAAGAAGGAAATTTCGTGTTCTCGATCCGTTTCTAAAAGATCGAAAACGGCGCTGAAACCTGAATCTAAACACGCTTGGATTTTGAAATTTGTCGACGTTGATCTTACATTGGGAGCATCAGCGATTTTTCGATATTAGCATCCTTAAGGGGTTGAAATAGGGAATGAACGTTTTTTTGAAAATACGTTGCTATTCAGGCAATTTTGAAGCAAGAAATAAACTTCGGATTTAAATTTTTGTTTGGAATTTTCGAAACACGTGTTTTTAGAACTTCAACCATTAAGCGGATGAAATGAAGGAAAATCTTTTAACGGTGCTACTAAGACAATTCTGTTATTAGAAATGAGAAAATTTGGATTTGGAACCTTGTTTAGAATTAAAAATTGTTTCGGGATGTTTTGAATTCTGTCATCACTGATGCATCAGGGGTGTGGCAAGTTGTATCAAAATACTTAATTAGGAAATCATTTTTAAAGCTAAATCTATGAAAATTTTTATTTGGAAGTAGAAACAACCAATGCAGACTATCCAGTCTACGCGTGCGAAGCAGCGGGAATTAATTATACTTGGAGTATAATTGCAAAACTTACAGCGCAACTAAGAGGGCAAGTCAAAAATTATCCGCAGTGTAGCCGTAACTTTTATTGCAATACAAATAGGACAGGTTAACATCATTTTCCAGTGTAGTCTCCTTGCTTATCAACGCATTTAGTCCATCGTTGCACAAGCGTCCTGATACCCCAGAAAAGGTGTTTTTTCGGCTGGGCAGCGAGCTACACGTGTACCGCGGTCTTCACTTCTAGGTCAGAGGTGAATCCACCGTCGATTAATGCCTGAGTGGACTTCACTTATCAGAAGGGGCAAGATCAGGACTATAGGGAGGATGCGCCATTGCAGCAAACTTCAGCTTCCTGAGCATTTCTGCAGTGTTGACGGCTATACGTGGACGAATATTGTGCAACACACTACCTCTCGACGGTAGTTATCAGCATTTGCTTCTAATTGCAGGCTTTAGTTTGTGGACGATTTCGTTGGCAGACGCATGACTAATTTTCAGATAATGTATCACTTCACCAATAGTCACTAGTCTGTCCTGTCTAAATGAATGTCACGTGCAAGCTCAGCGTTTTTATCACTTGTTCCAATTTAAGGTCGTCCGGTTCCTTCCCAATGACTGACTCTTGTGCGACCGTGTTTTATTTTTTTTCTTTTTTTTTCTTTTTGGGCTTGCGTCATGATTTCTTAGAATAAAATACGTAAAACAGTAAAAGGAAGAATACGGAATGACAAAAGTCATTCAACTGATAGTGGTTCCAACATTGACGGGTTCCTGTTTACACATACGTTCTAAAATCCATAATTAAGCGTTCTTCCGCATTTATAATAATGTCTGTTACGCTTTCACGACTAAATCACTTGACGTGTTCAGGTAAACAGGCTATAAAGATAGCTTGAACGCTAAGATATTTGTTGTTTTCAAGTATATAACTCTAAACATGAAACAGCTGAGTATTAACATGTCTCTTTACCTTCTGAGATGCACGAAGACTCCTTTGAAAGGCTATTTATTCTTTGACGTTTGAAGTTTATAACCATTATGGACATCCTTTAACGTTTGATATGTAATAAAATTCAACATAATGAATAAAATTGTTATACAAGACGTCAACGTCTTCAAACCGCCGAACCGATTTCAATGACATTTGAAACCTGTACAATTTACGCGTTTTATAACGTATAGCTTCTCCAGTCAGTGGATTAGTCACGATCAGTGACCTCTCCACATACCAGATAGAGCTATGCTAAGCACAGAACTGCAGCGTGCTTGCACAGTCCTATGTATTCCACACATTTTCGCATTGTCCGACAGGTTAAATTTGTCAAACGAATTTCCATCACTTGCTTGTTTACTTATTGATTTGAAATTTGTCAATACTGTATGTGATAAGCTAATGTGGTAGTGAATTCTAAAAGTATATTTTTGTTTTCTTATAATACATCATTAGCCTCTGGCTGGCACTGACATCTGAAGTTCAACACGCAACATCCAGAGACCAATGGTCGCGATGTAACAGTGTTCTTTTTCGTATTTAATCATATATTTATTTTAATCTCGATAAAAGACAGTATTTACCGTCATTCTACGCACGGTTTATATTAATACCGGAAAACTGGAAACTCATATCCTTATGATCCTAGTCATAACTTAAGAAGATGCGAAATTGTTTTGGATGTTCTTTGATACATATGCAAGCAAATCAACGCGAGCGCAGACGTGATAGAAAGCCAGTAAGACATAAAACAGGACGCGAAGGAACAACTAGCAGTAATTTGAACAGAGCTGTTAAAACGTAATTGCAAACAGCACAAAATAACTGTACAGAATGGAATTCATAATTTGATGCGAAACGCAGATTTACTTAATTTCAAGAAATGCACTCGCAAGGTCGAATATTAATGAGCGTCAGGTGTATGATTTGACAGCCGCAGTGTCCGTGACATTTGAACGGTTCCAGAGATAAACACGGGCACTGCGCATTACACAGATTTGCTTCTCCAGTCTAGAGTCGCGCTCGTGACAAGTAGAGATAAAGACCGCGATGGATTCCATTAACTTTTAAATAGTCCGCCAGCTACTCTTGTCGAACGTATTATGTAACTTAGTGACACTGCTGTATTCGTATAGTTGGTACACACCAGTAGAATGTGGTTGACATTCGCCACCGCCATGGGACCCTTATCGCGGCGTCGAGACGTGATAATTGAAAAGAAGAAAAAAGTTTGTAAAGCTTACGGGACTTAACTGCGGGGTGATCAGTCCCTAAACTTACAAAGTACCTCTACCTTATACTAAAAACAACACAAACTTCAATGTCCGAGGTAGGATTCGAACCCCCGATGGGGAACGTCCTCGAGCATCGGAGCATAGCGCCTCAATGCGCTTGATAACTCCTCCACGGCGATAATTTTTAAATTGCGCCGAATGAGAAAGTCACATGACTGGCCACTGACGAAAAGTGTTTCGCTTGTACAGAGCAGTATTGGCAGCGCTATTGTCAAATTGTAACACAACACACCGAAGCTACATTGCTGTCCACGCAAAAAGCGCATCATTATAAAGAAAGCATCCTAATCTGGTAGAATTCGGATCAAGCGTCTGCGGCGACGAGAGATGAACATTAGCTTTCCAGCGCAGGCGGTAATAGTACCTCCAGCAAGTGCTCGATAGAGAAGGACCGGACGGCCGCGTGGACGTCCTGGAATTGTTCTTTCGTGCGTTTGTTCTGGATACGCAGCTTCATTATGAGATACCGAGCGTCTTTACAATACGTTTTGGAGTTGAACTCGTGTGTGTGTGTGTGTGTGTGTGTGTGTGTGTGTGTGTGTGTGTGTGTGTGTGTGTTTGTTCGGTGTACGCTTATCACGTCCAGGCGACGAGACGCAGAGACTTAAATATTTGTACAGTTACTAATTTTAGGCACGGTTTTATAGCGATGTGATAGATATTTAGTAATTTGAAGAATATAACGCGAAATACGGAACAGTAATGATTCTTTGAAAATTATATTTACTCTTTGAAAATGGTTTTATTGGTTGCATTGTTGCTTGAGGGTTGATAATGATAAAAGGATGGAGTATATTGAGATGGAAAGTTATTGGTGTATATAAAATTCTACGTGTGTGTGTGTGTGTGTGTGTGTGTGTGTGTGTGTGTGTGTGTGTGTGTGTGTGTGTGTGTGTGTGTGTGTGTTGTCCGAAGTCTCCCGTTGAACACTATAGCAGTTCCATGCCGACAGCTATAAGGGGGTGGAACATATGGTGGTTGAAAGTTGTCAAATTATTAAAAAAAAGAATATCAGACTGAAGGCCAGCGATGACGTTTGCGACTCTATAGCAAGGAGGTTACGTACAGCGAAACGTGACGCCACAGAGCATATCTTTGGTCTATGCGTGCTACGATGTCTTCAGCTCCATCCCTGTAAGGAAAAGCATACGAATAAGGAAATATAAGAATAAATAAAGCAGTAAAAAAGAAATTTCTTTTAATACATCTCTTTAAAAAATACATTTGACGTTTCGCGCATTATATAAAGTGATCCATCTGTGATATCATTACAATAATTATTGTTGAATTTCGTGATTGGATTCTTCGAAACGATGTAACATCTTTTTAGAAAAAAAGGAGATGAGAGAGAGAGAGAGAGAGAGAGAGAGAGAGGGGGGGGGGATAGGAAAAGGTTCGAATAAATAAATGAATAAATAAATACCCGGGCAATATATACATAATTATAGGCATACTGTGTGGATGGCAATTTTGGGTCGCTATCTGACCCGTATCACAAGTTCAGAGTGTTGCACAACAAGCAGTGTCCACTTGTACCGTTAGATGTGGTCTGCAACAGAGGCAGTGGACGTCTTGCGGCGTTTACCTCCGTTTCTTGGGGTTGAAATAAATCCAACGATGAAGTTAAAAATTTGTGCGGGACTAGGATTTTAACCCGGATTTTCTGCTTCGGGCCATCGCTCACCACGCTTCCCTTCCAACCCAAATTCTCAAAGCACACTACGATGGCAGTGTCCCCTGCCCATTTGATTCCTCTTGCTCGCAGCCTACACTGGATCCAGCAAGGGATCCAGCGTCTCAATGCGTCCGCATTGGAATTGTCAATTGCCTGTTAGGGCATGTTTACAATTATTGATATGGTGTCTATTCTTTTCGGACATGTACGAAAAGTTACTATATCAATAATTGTTTTCCACCGAGTCGAAGCCACAGGCTTTAGCGCTGGTGATGTTGCTTTCAACGGCACAAATGTACAACCAAGTACAACATTGTTTTTTACCGACGAATGCCTGTTCCGCCTGCATCGCCTCGAAGATCGGATTAGAGACTTAAAACACCATGGTGACACTGTTTAACTGTGGTCATAAGCATCGCCACACTGATACTGCATCCCTTATTATTGTTTCAGGTGGTATTTCACCCCCCTCCCTCCTTAGTACACTAAACACCCAACGTTACATCTCTCTAGTATTGAAGCCTGTCCCTCTCCCATACGTGGGTGATCTTCGTACAATATGTAAACATCCAAATAAATTTGGCTGTGATATGTATCATTATCAGCTGTTAGGAACCTTAGATATCGCTATGTTAAAATTGGCAAAATCGGTAGATTTAACCCGGCATCAAGTTTCATATTTGCACTCAGTCAGCAACATCGGGGAATAGTCAAGAATACGATACAACACGTCAGCTTTGATGAAGGACGTCATATACGAAGCAAAGATATCGAACTAATAACATTTGAACATCTGAAGTCTATCAAGAAATATATCGATTATTAATATACCAAAGATAATACTATAAAAGACTTTACAGATAAGTAATTACTAGCTGGTTCAACAAATATGTATAATAAATGAAACACATCTATTACATTATTGTATTTCTATTTGTTAAAAACCGTGAAACATGTTTACATAATTTATAAATTATTAATAAATGAAAAGTATTGATTTTTTAGAGATTATACAGTTCTGTGTCTGGCGTCTGAAAAAAAATAAAAAAATTAACATTACGTACAAGGAATATACTTTTTTATTATATTAACGAATAGCACCAGAAGTGTGCGCCATTTCGTTAAATGCAACATTTACAATAACGTTCTCGTAAAATTGTAGCGTAATAACGTTTCTGTTCATAGGTCGCTATTTGAAAAGATATCTATATCGTATTCTTGACTTGAGCAAGGGGGGGGGGGGGGGCGGGGCAAGTCTAGTTTACGATACAATTTTTAAATGGTACCATATGACGCTATTTCATGAGATACCTGTGTCGTATTCTATATTCCATCAGAAAAATTTAAGTAAAAAATTTCAGCAATTAATCCAAAAATTTATAAAAATTCAATTACAGAGATCATTCCTCGCCAATCATTAATGAAAGTTGATCTTTATTAATTTTGTTCATTATTATCCATTCTTAAAAAGATCGATAAAATCAATAATGAATTACACAAATTCACGTAAAATAAAAACGAACAATAAAATATATTTGCTGTCGAATGTACGCAATTTCTCAATTAAAATATTTCTTTTTAAATTATAACAAAATTGTTGAATCACTCGATATATCTTCGACTAATGACGTCATTGGTCAAAGCCGACGGGTTGTATCGTATACTAGACTTGGCCCCAACATGGTGCAAAAATCATTCTGGAAAAGATCACATAGGCTGTGACGAGGCCTCGTTTCCGCAATATTAGTTCTTCCTGGACGGCTAGTCGTGAACGACTGACCTCGGCCGCGAAACTGGAAGGTCCCACGTTCACTGCCCGTCTGGCCCCTGCCTTAACGTGGCAGTGTATTTTATATCACCACCACATGGGTGAAAACTTCCAGGCGACTGATAGTTTGTCGGTAGGATTCAGATCGCATAAGTTCGGGACAGTGTGCTGAAAGGTGCATAGGTGCATATAAGTTGAAGATTAACAAGAGCAAAACTAGGGTAATGGAGTGCAGTGATGCTGAAGGAATTAGATTAGGTAACGAAGCAATAAGAGGTAGATGAGTTTTGATACTTGGGCAGTAAAATAACAAATGATGGTCGCAGTAAAGAGGATATAAAATGCAGAATGGCAATGGGTAGAAAAGCGTTCTTGAAAAAGAGAAATTTGGTAACATCGAATATTGATTTAAGCCTAAGGAAGTCCTTTCTGAAGGCATTTGTATGGAGTGTTGCCTTGTATGGGAGTGAGACTTGGACGATAAACAGTGCGGACAGGAAGAGGATTGAGGCTTTTGAAATATGGTGCTACAGAAGAATGCTGAAGATTAGGTGGGTGGATCGCGTAACTAATGAGGAGGTACTGAACAGAATTGGGGAGAAAAGGAATTTCTGGCATACCTTAACTAAAAGAATGGATCGATTGGTAGGATACATTCTTAGACATCAAGTAATTGTGAATTTAGCGTTGGAGGGAAGTGTGTGGGGTAAAAATCGCAGAGGAAGACCAAGAGATGAATACAGTAAGCAGATTCAGACAGATGTAGGTTGCCGTTGTTATGTGGAGATGAAGAGGCTTGCTCAGGATAGGGTATTGTGGAGAGCTGCATCAAACCAGTCTCCGGACTGAAGACCACAACAACAAGTTCGGGACAGTGTCGTCTTACTCAACTGTTGACCCCCCAGTGAGCAGAAGTGGTGAATTTCGTACAACTTAACGGTATTTCCACTATTTCCTATCAATTTCAAACTTTGCCCTTGCTATTCCTTTTCAGTAGCACTCCCCTGTAATAAATGGGGTCATGGGTTGGCGAGGAAGATTCCGTCCCTCCCTTGTGACGTGAGGTTGTCATAGTGTTTCTTCTATCATCACGGCGAAGGTTGTAACAACCATAAGAAAGAGCAGCGAACTGGAATATACCAGAAAAGAATCGAATCTAAGTAATGTTAGAGAAGCACACTGAAAATTAAGTGAAACATTAAGCAACGACACGGTTCTTCCTACAATGGACTAGGAAAATAATCTCGAAACAGAAATGAAGGCAGGATGGGAGAGCATTTTCCTAAAGCACAGACTTTGTTTTCATGTTTGTTAAAAGGGACGCCATTCAAACTGGAACACCCAAAACAGCACAAAAACGTACTTCAGAGCATCACAAACATCTGGCTCTCATTTCCGTGCAAGCAGTCACATTTTATGAGAAACAAAGTAACAGGTTGTGAATGCATTAGGAGGGAAATTACATACCATCAGATGACGTCGGTATATCATTAAGTCCTCAATAAACGGTGCCAAGAATCCTCCCATTAAATTGTAATAGCGCAAAACACACAAATCTTACACACCTGACACTTTATATAATTCCTTAATGTGCTGTTGCGGGATTTCGAAGAAGTGATTACAACAAAGAGGAAGAAAACATTGCGCACATCTCTTTAGTGCCAATTTTTTACATTCAAAATCTTTTTTGTAGGCAAACAGCCAAAAAGGGTACATCATCATTCTGAAATAAGACAGGGTTTCTTACCCTTATGTTGGTGACAGCTTTGTCGTCGTGAATGACAATATATTCATTCAGATACGCGACCAATTAGGGTAATGATAAACAGTTGAATACCACGATATAGACGCTCAAATCAGGACAGAACCACTCCTTGCTTGATTGTAGGAAGCAGGCATTTCGTAGCGTATTTTTTGGGACTGTTTGTTGGAAGCAGTGTAAAGCCTGGTTCATCGCACCATACTACAGACATCCTGTCGACCAGTGTCAGGTTTTATGACTGTGGCATCAGTTGCTTAGGAGCTTTGCGTTATTAAGGACTTTGAGACGTTGCGTGGCCTGTGTGAATGGGGTTTAGGTCGTCGCTAGGGCTGCTTGTTACTAAAGCACTCAAAGCCACACAACGAATCAAACTTCAAAAAAGTTGTTAGTCAAGTTAATAACAGCACATTCTCTAAGGTTCTTCTACCAAAATAGTTGTTTTTAAATAACGGATTTTTGATTCTTCCATCACACTACAGAACTGTATACATCTGGTCTAAGGCTCCTGGCAACCGCACTTACAAGAACGTCCCACTGCGGTCTATGACTTTCAGCAGGTGAGAACTGCTTACAACTTAAAACTGCCATCAACTGCTGCTTGCCGTCAGTATCGGCATGTTTAAGTCAAGTTTACAAACTCTGTTTCAAACAAATTGACTAAAAATTTTGAAGAAATTTATACAGTTATATTTAGTGGTTAACAATGTAAATGGTTACAAAAGTTGGCAAAAAAGGTTACAATTAATGCAATGAATTATTTAAAGGCAAGTGGTGCGTATTTAGCTACACGGCCGCTAGATCATACAATAACCTTTGAGCTGTAAATTCATGTTAACAAACGAATCCTCACCTGACGTCTTATGATCTTCAAATTCAAGATTTTAACAAAATTTTAATGTAACGACAATTTACAAGTGGAAAAAATGTTCATAAAGGTCTATGGTTCATCAAAACTTAATAGATAATTGTGGTTTTTCGTAAATAATTCGAAACTGATATAATCGTTATACAAACTGTTAGATTCATAAAATTTACAATATTCTCGTTTCAAAAAAGATCTTAGTATGACTTTTATCGTGAGGTTTTTTAACTCGCTATCTTTAATATTTCCTATGAAACGTCACAGCATTCCCTGCTATGAATGTTAATCTCCAACCTTATTGTCTTTATCGAAACAGTATTAGCCAAGCGAATGTTAAATTTTGTAGTCACTTTGTCGTAGTAGTTTCTCAGGCCACATTCGTTCCTAATGGTCTTTGGTCGTTCATCTTCGCCAGTGATTTTTTACCTTATTTTGTGTACGCTGTAATTAGTGTTAGTGAAATGTTAAACAGTAAAGCCGTTTTAACCACAGATGCTCCTACTAAATGGGCACCACTAACTTGGCTTCTTTGGAAGTTTGAGATGCCGCGTTTCATCGATTGTGTATGTTGATCTCAGCACACAGACGTATAAATACGGGAAGGTAACATCCAAACCTTTTCGCGTCTGTTGTACACTGCTATTTCGTTTGAATGCCAATACCTAAGGAAATGGATTAAACTGCATTGTGTTCACACTATTTTTGCATCTACATAGATACTCTGCAAATCACTTTTAAGTGTTTGGCAGAGGGTTCATTAGCCACTTTCATAAATTTTCTCTACCGTTCCATTCTCTAATAGCGCGCGAGAAGAGAGAACGCTTAAATCATTGTTTTCGATCTGATTTCTCTTATTTTATTGGGGGTGGTCATGTCTCCCTAAGTAGGTGGGTGCTAGCAAAATATTTTCACATTTAGAACTAAAAGTCGGTGATGGAAACTTCGCAAACAGATCACGCCGCAATGAATAACTTCTTTCTTTTAATGATTTCCACCCCAATTCGTGCAACATTTCAGTGACGCCCCTCCCCTCTGCAACGTGATAAAACAAAACGAGCTGCCCTTCTCTGAACCTTCTCAATATTTTCCTTCAGCCCCACCTGGTGAGGGTCCCACAAGGGGCAACAGTACTCCAGGAGAGGACGCACAAGTGTGATGTAGGCACTCTCTTTGGTGGAGCTGGTGCATCTTCGAAGCGTTCTGCCAATGAAACGTAACCTTTGGTTCGCCTTCCCTACAATATTTTCTGTTTGTTCTCTTCAGTCTAAGTTGTTCGTAATTGTAACTCCTTGGTATTTGGTAGAATTTACGACCTTATGGTTTAACTGATTTATCGCATAATTTTAGTGGTCATGTGTATTACCTCACACTTTTCTTTACTTAGTGTCAATTCCCAATTTTCGCACCATGTAGAAATTTTGTCTAAATCGCTTTGCAGTTGCTTTTGATCCTCTGTTGACTTAACTATAAGCGACAGCATCGTCCGCGAACAGTCTAAGGGAGCTATTCAGTCTCCTAAATTGTTTATAAACACAAGGAAGAGTAGGGAACCTATAACGCTTTCCCGGGGAACGCCAGATATCAGTTCTGTTTATCTCGATGAGTTGCCGTTTCATCCATTGCCTTGTTTCATTTTCGTTGCAGTTGGGAGGGACATGAGGCCAAAACAACACACGGGTTGTGTGACCCCCCCTCCCCCCCTCCCTTCCCCAAATGCTACGATGCACGTTACGCCCAACTTCTTAGACTTTATTTTATACTTTTGTGCGAGCACGGATAAGAACACCACAAAATATTTACGAACTAGTGGTTTGAAACTTCCTGGCAGATTAAAATTGTGCCGGAACCGGGACTCGAACCTGGGACCTTTGCCTTTCGCGGGCAAGCGCACTACCGACTGTGCTATCCCGACACGACTCACGATGCCGCCTCACAACTTTACTTCCGCCAGTACCTCGTCTGCTACTTTCCAAACTTCACATAAGTTCTCCTGCAAACACGCAAGACTAACACTCCTGGAAGAAAGGATATGGTGGAGACATAGCTTAGCAGGTACTGGCGGAAGTAAAGTTGTGAGGCGGCATCGTGAGTCGTGTCGGGATAGCTCAGTCGGTAGAGCGCTTGCCCGCGAAAGGAAAAGGTCCCAGGTTCGAGTCCCGGTTCCGGCACACAATTTTAATCTGCCAGGAAGTTTCATATCAGCGCACACTCCGCTGCAGAGTGAAGTTTCATTCTGGAACTAGTGGTTTTTTTTTATTTATTTAAAATAAATTCAGAACATAGCTACACCACTACATGTGGTACTGAATCCACACTGCACTAAGAGTCCCATAAACTCTAAACTTTGTCCTACGGCATGGCTTATTTTTCACGTGAGATAAATGCACAGGTTTAATATTTAAAGTTCACATAATGATTCTAAAATATCAACACCGTTCATTCCCTTTTAATATGAGAATCAAACCCTTCTTTAAGCACACGTTAGTTCTCAATGTCAAAGACAATGCTATAAGTGGCACGCTAGTTCACCTTGCCGAACGAAGTTGCCGAGCGGTCTTTGGCGCGCCACACACATTCGACGCGGCTGCTACGGTCGGGGGTTCGAACCCCCTCCCCCCCCCCCTCGGGCATGGATGTTTGTTTCGTCTATAGTATAAGGTAGTTCATAAGTAGTTTGTAAGTTTAGGGACTGATGACGCTGAAGTCCCTTAAGCTTAACAGACATTTGACCATTTTGACCAAGTTCACCTTGAAAATCTGATATATATTCAGTATTAGTTTGTATGATGGATGTTGGTGAAATCTGGTCCTAATCGGTAATGAAATATTGTTCCAATCTCAACTGACATCCCGCGTGCATCAGAATAACTTCATCAGTCTTTTATTCTCTGCAAAATATATCGATTTTGGACTTACAGTTAGATATTATTTCAGTTAAACCCGCAATTGTTCTAATGAAGGTGGGACCACTAATAACCTTCGTGATAACTGTTCTTAAAGACTCGCATACGCACTCTTGAACGCGAGCAAACAGCGGAAACATGCAAACAATACCCGCGAATGCCTTTTATATGGCTACACTGAATAAAATAATGGCTGATGTTTGCACTCCATGCTAGTAACCGGGTTTTACCTTGCCCTGTGATAGTTTTGCTACACCTAGAACGAATTCCTGTAGAAAATCTACTGCATGAAACTAAATATTGCGTTTTAACCCCCGACAATTAACGAGCGGTAGTATGCTATCTAGCCTTTGTCGTCATTCCAGGCCTTCCATCGTCATTTCTTCTTAAAGTAACTGCTCAAATAAGATCATGATTCTGAATACTGTGCTCTTGTCAAGGAAATTCCTGGACAGCACCGGAAATGGACCCGGGTTCACACCATGTCAGTCAGATGCAGTGACACTCAGCGACGTAACCGGACGATATTGGGCTATTACCTACAAATAGAGATCGTTGGGTGTATGTGTCAGTCAGAAATGAAGTCGTGGCTGGATACATTATACCAATCAAAAGACAAAGCGTAATAATTAAAAAACCTCAGACACCAGTCGGGGATATGAGTTTGGTGTAGCAACCACGCGTTGGCTCGTTCCGTTATCTGATGGCGTTCACCTCAAGGACTAGATACGCCCCAGCCAAAAGTGTCGGAGGACGGTGCGTGGTCAGCATGTCGACTCCCCACACGCCGCGTGCGAGTCACAAGCGACGCCGCTCCGTTCTTTAGTCCAGGGGCCAAGGGCAGCGTGCCACAGGGGCGCGATGGCAGAGCGGCAGCCTGTCAAGAAAACAAATGTAGCAGCCTGAGCTGTTTCACTCAGCAGTCGTGATCTACAGCTAGAAACATACTCTGCAATAAACCGCAAGGTGCGTTTCGGAGGGTACAACGGACCACCTCTACTCATTTCCGTTCCGGTCTCAAATAGAATGTTATCAGTTATTGTCAGTGATTCTTTCAACACTGTTTTACCCCTGTAAAATAAACCGAACCCTCCTTCAGTCAGTAAAATCGTGATTATTTGGTACACGATGTGATTTAGTCGTGAGGGCTCGTCTCATTTGCCTCTAACTTACGCTGACTTAACGCCCTATAGCACACTTGCGGGTATAAACAAACATCATTGCAAGCGTATTTGCTTAGAGATGGAATGTGGTCGTAATTTTTATTTATACCTGAAAGTGTGTTGTAGGGCAGACAATGCACATGTCACATACTTCACCAGACTTGTTTGAGCACAACTGCCAATAAGCCCAGGTCTTCATGTGTAAAGATACATAGAGGCACCTGAAGATTGCCCTCACGGCTAGAAATGCATCGTGCACCAATAAACGATTGTGAAGGAGAGTTATATTTTACTGGATAAATGAATGCCTGTATGCAGTGGCGTAGCCAGGATTTGGTTCAGGTGGGGAGGGGGTCATTTCTTTTAAAAATAAAGCCGACTGAATTTATTAACCTAAGACTTACTGTGGAATGAATATTGACATACTGCAATTTTTGCACGTTCAATAATTTTTATACCTAAATCGTTGCAAAACAGATACAGATACAAAAACTAAAGATAAAATTATTACGAAACAGGACCCTAGAGTAGATCCTCTCTTTGACCTGCTAATATACTGGCGAGAGCAGCCATGACAAAACTGTTCCATCTCATATGCAAACTGTAAAGACAGGTGAAAGATCCGCAGACTTGAATTAAAAAGTAATAACTCTAGATGCAAAGAAATAAATTACAGATGGATGTGAAAATTAAAGAACCATCAGTTTAATAAGTGATGGTAGCAAAATTTTAACATATCTTCCCCTAGGTCGGCTTGTTAATTATAATTCTTCTGTTAATTACAAGTTTGAGTTTAGGAGATATGAAGGAACACAAGAAGGAATACTCTAAGACTTACCTTCGAAAATAGGAAAGGGAAAGGAAAACCTATATTTATAGCTTTCATAGAGTTCGAGAAAGCTTTCCACAATGTGGACTGGAATACTCTCTGAGATTAAGAAGTCAGCGAGGCTTAAATGGAGGAAACTAAAACTTGCTTAGACGTAGTCGGCCGCGGTGGCCGAGGGGACTGCGGCGCTTCAGTGACGGTCTGCACGGCCACTAAGGTCGGGGGTTCGAATCCCCCTTCGGGCATGGATATTTGTGCCGTCCTTAGCTGTAGCTAGTTTATAATTAATTTGTAAGTTTACGGACTGATGACCCCGTAGTTAAGTCCCATAAGCTCTACAAACATTTGAACATTTGCTTAGATGTTAAGATACTTCTGTAGATTTCAGACAATATTGTTCAATCTGTACATTGAACAAGCAGTGAACGAAATGAAGAAATACCTTGCGATTTATCGAACACACAATTTTGTCAGGAGACAACAAAAACCTGGAAGAGCAATTGAATTATATCAGGAAATGGGACACTAAAGGTGATTGAGTTTTGTTACTTGGGCGATAAAATAACTTAAGATTGCTGGTGTATGGAAGATATAAAATGCAAAGTGGATAGAAAATAATTTCTGAAGAAAATTGTTGACATCGAATATTGTTAGGAATTCTTTTATGAAGGCATTTGTGTGGAGTGTAGCTTTGCAAGAGGGTGAAACGAGGCCAATAAACCGTTCCTCTATGAGGAGGAATTAAGCTTTAAAATAGGGTGCTACAAAAGAGTGCTGAAGTTCAGATGGGCAGATAATGTTAGTAATAACGCGGTACTGAACAGAACAAAAGTTTTTGAAATATCTTCACTAAAAGAAGGGATCGATTGATAGAAAATATTGTAACACATCAAGGAATACTATACAAGATGCACTGACCGTGTTTATCGATGGATCGATGCAACTGTCCTTCAGTCATGCATTCATGCCTGCATCAGTAAATACGGATACTGCTGATCTTATTTAACTAGCCACAGCGAGGCTTGCGAAAAATTTAGTAATCGACGCTCCAATATGAACTATGCGAGCATTCACTCACTGACTGTAGGCAATGTGTGGCATACGCATATTTGGTTCTGACCGGGAAGCATGAGCGGATAGCGTACGGTAATGATTAATGCGACCGCTTGCCAAAAGAGGTAAATCCGGTCTGGCACAAATTGCCCTGTGTCAACATTAAATCATATAACTGATGCTGATTAATATTCACGCTTGCGAATACGTTCCTTGTAATTACTTCATCGAGGAATGGCAGTTTCTTATTACAGGGAAGTGTGTGAGGTAAAAATCGCAGAGGGAGACATACGAATACAGTAAGCAGCTCAACGTGAATGCGGGTTGCCGGTGATGTTGCGCATGATAGTGTAGTGTGAAGAAGAGTTGCCTTCAGCTCGAAACCTGACTAAATGCAACACCAATAGTACGAGGCGCGTCCAGAAAGTAAGTTCCGTTTAAATTTATCTCCGCTGCAGCGCTGCGATTGCAGTTCGGCACATGCGCTGTAGACGATGTGTATCAAGGAGAAGAACGTGCGCCATTTGAAGATCGCTGTCAGTTACGTACGCTTTGTTGTGCTTGTTTGAAATGTCTGCGTTGATTGAAAATCCCGCCGCCTGTGAAATCAGGTAGGTGATTCGGTTTCTGAATGCGAGGAAAGTGAAACCAAGTGAAATTTATCGGCGAATTTGCGATGTTGATGGACCAAATGCGATGACTGATTCGATAGTGAGAAGATGGGTCCGACAGTTCAATGGCGGGCGTAGTGATGTGCACGATGAAGAACGAAGTGGACGTCCACCTTTGGTTGCAGCCCTGACCTCGCTCCTAGGGACTTTCATCTGTTCTTACATCTCAAGTGTTTCCTTGGCGGTCATCACTTCACAAACGACGACGAGCTGAAAGAAACTGTTTCCAACTGGTTGAAGACACAGGCGGCAGATTTCTATGAAGGTATACAAAACCTAGTGCCACGCTATGACAAATGGCTGCAAAATTTCGGCAGTTTAGTGGAAAAGTAGCTTAACAGTTGTATAATTTTGTGCAATAAAAATTTATTTTGTCTCTGTGTACAATTTCATTTTATTACCAAACGGAACTCACTTTCTGGACGCGCCTCGTATATATGGTATTTGTGATTTTATTTCAGAAATGTTAAATTCTTCCATTGAACACCCCCATTTCGATAAGTTCAAAGAAAAAGGATGACTGTTCACTGACTGACGCCCCAGCCGGCGTTTCACGTTACTATCAACAGTGTATCTACTATTAATGATATTTTTTCTTCAGGTTTCCTGCAGTCAGACGGTTTATTGTTATCTTCAGTCCGGAGACTGATTTGATGCAGCTCACAACCCACTTCTATCCTGAGAAAGCATCGTTTTCTCATAAGCAGGGCAGCCCCATATCCATTTAAATCTGCTTACTGTATTCGTAGGTAGACCTGGGCACTAGTCCGTTAATCCGATAATCGTTAATTAAATTTTTGAATAACGGATTAAAAATAACATTAACGGACTCTTTAGCTTCCGTTAACTTGTCAAAAGTCCGTTAATCCGTTATTTTTGGACCCACTTCTTGTTTCCACCAGCCATAACAATGCCAAACGAGAACGTTTCAACGAAAATAAATGTTTTCTTATGTCCGTGTTGATTAATAGTGCGTACAGCGACGACATACTAAAAAAATAAGTATTTTTAATGTTCTAACTAGTGGAGTATCTGCTCGCCCTTAGGTATTAGTGGTGAATGGGTACAGAAAGGCAGGAAAAGTTAATTTTCATTAAAATTTTCTCATTCTACTTTGTTATTGCTGACTGGAACAAATTTAAATTTCATACCGAGAAGCAATCGATAATGGACGGTGCGAGAATCGAGATATGGCTGACACACCTAATCACGAAATTATATTATAATTTTAATTACATTAGTTTCCCCGTCTTATGCTGACTGCAATTAAATATTTTACACCAGATACATTTCGTTTTTATTTGTAACGTACCTATTTTGCAATATTTTTAAATTTTGTCATTCAATCTAAGAAGACCACAGGGCAAATATGTTAAACAAGTAAAGCACAGAGTCTAATGAAAATGTGGCTGGACATGAAATCAAAATATTCATTTAACGACGTGGTATTTCTTGGAAAATATTTTAATTTTTTTTATATATTACCGCTACACCTTAAAGTGCTGCAGTGGAACGTCTTTTTCCTACGGGAAAAAGATATTTTGACTCCCAAACATCCCTAACAGTCATACGAGAATTTTAAGATGTTAACGTTTCTTAAAGGCAATATGTACCTTGTCAAATTATATTCAGTCAAGTTACATATTATAAACTAAGCTTTATGTATTACTAAATAGGGCACTACGTCCCGGCGGCCGGTCGCGAGCATAAACAAATGACAAAATCTTAATTATGTACAAGAAGTCTAATCATCTCATGGAACATAACACTTTTCCGCTTTTAAGCCGCGCGGGAGTAGGCGAGTGGTCTGGAGCGTTAATTTACGGATCGCGCGGCCTCCCGCGTCGGATTTTCGATTCCCCCGTCGGTCATGGCTGTGTGTGTTGTCCTTAGATTAGTTCAACTTAGTTGAAGTAGTTTGGAAGACTACGGACTGGTGACAAACGTAGTTTGGTCCCATGGAATTTATTTTTATCAGATAAGGTAATAAATTTTATTTAATTGCTCACGTCAATAATACAACCACCGCATATATATACATTCGGAGAGGGAAGACAAGTTTTTGCGGATGCACAGTACTTTCTCGAGTTTACGGGCAATTTACCGGAAGTTAATGTTAAGTAACGCTTTAACGTTTAACGAATTTAACTTTTTTTTAGTAACGTATTAATGATTAACGAAGCTAAATTTTTGATTAACGGTGCCCAGCTCTGTTCGTATCTTCGTCGCCCTCTGCGATTTCTACACCGTACATCCCCCCCCCCCCCCTAAGCTTAATTCACGATTCCTTGATGTACATCTACACCTACATCCATACTCCGCAAGCCAACCTATGGTGTGTGGCGGTGGGTACCTTGAGTACCACTATCCGGTTCTCCCTCCTATTCCAGTCATGTATTGTTCGTGGAAAGAGATTGTCAGTATGCTTCTGTGCGGGCTCTAATATCTGATTTTTATCTTCATGATCTCTTCGCAAGATATACGTAGGAGGGAGCAATATACAGCTAGACTCCTCGGTAAAAATATGTTCTCGAAACTTCGACAAAAGCCCGTACTAAGCGACAGATAGCTTCTTTTAGTCTAGATATGTCAAATTTCATTCCTTCCCAATTCTGTTCACTGCGTACGTGATGTACCGACCTAACCTTAAAAATTTTTCTGTAGTGCCACGGCGGCCGCGGTGGCCGAGGAGACTGAGGCGCTCCAGTCACGGTCTGCACGGCCACTACGGTCGGGGGTTCGAATCCCCCCTCGGGCATGGATATTTGTGCCGTCTGTAGTCTTAGCTAGTTCATAAGTAGTTTGTAAGTTTAGGGACTGATGACCCCATAGTTAAGTCCCATAAGTTCTACAAACATTTGAACATTTTTTTTTTTTTTTTTAGTGCCACATTTCAAAAGCTTCTCGATTAAGTAGACAATATCTATAGTCTTGACCGCAAATTTAACAGTAATGATTGGATTCAATTCATCACTGAACCATCCCCGGATCAGTTTTCGTGTTCGTCAATAGTTTTATATGCCATCAGACAGTATAACCTTCCAATCATCAATTTACAACTTATAAAAACAAAAAAAATGCGATATAACATTTTCTTGGCTTGTATACGTTGTAATTTGGTGACTGGAAGGTTATACTGTCTGATGGCATATAAAACTATTGACGAACACGAAAACTGATCCGGGGATGGTTCAGTAATGAATGGAATCCGATCATTACTGTTAATAAATTTGCGGTCAGGACTATAGATATTGTCTACTTAATCAAAAATATTTAGACCGCCTCCCTGGCATGTCAAATAACATCAAAAGCTTCTATTCTCACCTTGTCTGAAATCTGTCGTCAATGTTTCACTACCGTACCACACAAATGCATTCACAAGACTACCAAAAACTTAAATTAATACTCGATATCAACGAATTTCTCTTTTTCAGAAACGCGTTTCTTATCATAGGCATTCTGAATTTTATATCATTTGTATTGTGACCATTGTATGTTATCTCCTGCCAAAGTAACAAAATTAATCTACGTCCTTTTTCTAGTCAAATAATCAAATTTCTTCAGCATCGCCAGATTTTCTTAGACTACGTTTCACTAACCTTGTTGGGGTCTTGTTAATGTTCATCTTATACGATCCTTTAAAGACACTGTCCATTGCGTTCCATTTACTATGCTGTCTCTGACAAAATTAAAATTGCAAACGGCAAAGTTCTTGTATCATCGCCCTGAACTTTAAATCCTTCTCCAAATATCTTCTTGCATTTCATTACAGACTGCTCAATGTACAGATTGAATAACATTGGGGAAAGACTACAACCATGTCTTACTCCCTTCCCAAGCAACGCTTCCACTTCATGCCCTTGGACTCTTCATAACTGCCTTCTGGTTTCGGTACAAATAGTAAATAACCTTACGTTCCCTGTATTTTATCCTTGAAGAGTTTTATTTGATAGTGTATTCCAGTCCAGATTTCTTCAATCTACGAAAGCAAGAAATATAGGTTTTTCCTGTCCTTAATCCATCTTCTAAGACATGTCACGTTTTATTGAGTATAAAGCTTCCTCAGTGGTTACCTTTAATTCTTGAATTTTCACCATACAGCAGGAAACAATTTCTGCTTTGCAAGTGTCATGATCGTTTGCTCGTGCTGCATTGATGCTTTTGCCTGTGCCGCACTGTTATTTCCGCTCTCTGCATTGTTCCATGTATTACACAACAGTCCAGTAGTTCGTGATGTGTAAAACATGGCCATGAAAGGTGCAAGCAGACATAATTTCCTGATGTAAGGCGAAACACCACCACTGACGTTGTTTTATGGTCAATAAACTGCGGTCGCAAAACACAGTAAACTGATTACAGCGAACAGACGTCATTTTGCGAAAATTTAAAAAAATCATACGAGGGAAGGCTTGAACCAAGGACCTCTCGCTCGGCAGCTCCTTACTCTAGCCACAGGACCACGGCACTTCTATGCTCACAATGTGCTCGATGTTCCTTATCTTTCGCACGGACCGTTCAGTTTTTATGTTTTGCTTTTTTTCTATAGTTTCACACAATTTCTTCCAGTTTTCTCGATTGATATATGTTCAGTTTTTCACAGCCTTTCCACTCTTTCTTTTGAGATATTTTCCCGCACATGCAGGGTCGGCTTTGGTTATGTCGCATGTGTTAATTTTTACAGGGTGGCCGGATGCCCTACTTGCCGCCATCCCATGCCCCCCGGGAGGAAATGTGTACCCCAAATGTCTGCATATAGCGTTAAGTGTGTGAAAGTTTAAAGTGTTACGAAATGTTTGCGAATCGTGTAACTGAGGCAGGACTTGGGGACCAGCCCTGTATTCACCTAGGGGATGTGGAAAACCGCCTAAAAACCACATCCAGGCTGGCCGGCACTCCGACAACTTCAGTTAATCCGCCGGGCGGATTCGAACTGGGGGTCAGTACGCCTCCCCGTCACGGAAAGCGGAGCGTTAGACCGCATAGCTAAAGGAGCGGGTACAGCCTATCCACTGCGCCTACGTATAAGTAAATGTGCGGGCTGCGGGAGACGGTGTGCCATGTGGAGGTTCCCTTGTGAGTAATTAAGCAATAGTAGACAGTCACGAGCTGGCTATCCTGGCTCGTATTCGGTTGTTTACATCAATCGCGCGTACTCCCGCGTAGTGACAGACCTACTAACCTTCATGTCGCGAACTTGTTCACAGCAAGATTTTCAAATGTTCAAATGTTTGTACAGCTTATGGGACTAGACTACGGGGCCATCAGTCCCTAAACTTACAAACTACCTATGAACTACCTAATACTAAGGACGTCACAAACATCCATGCCCGAGGGGCATTCGAACTCCCGACCGTAGTGGCCGTGCAGACCGTGACTGGAGCGCCTCAGTCCCCTCGGCCACCGCGACCGGCGCAAGATTTTCGTGGGTGGTACGGCTTTAGTAGTAGGACACAAGGAAATTAAAACGGTACTCTGGAAAACAAATCTTCAAATATTTGTAAATCTAAGGAACTAATTGCTTGGTTTTAAGTCCATAGCTTACAGAATACTTAAACTAAGTTAAACTAACCTAAGGGGAGACACACACACACACACACACACACACACACACACACACACACGCCCCATGGAGGACTCAAACCTCCGACGGCGAACGGCCGCGCGCACCGCAGCAGGCCACCTCAGTGCGCCCGGCAATTCCTCCGCGGTTGGAAAAGTTAATTCGATAGTTAAATGTGAAACAGGTTTTTTCGTAGCTATTACTGTTTCTATAACTTTCATCATTTCTTCGAACTGACTAAACCACTAGAAGTGCATTAAAAGGGAAACTAATTGTAAAGCATTAAATGTAACCGGAAAAAGGAAAGTTGAGGCAGTCACTTTCACGAGATGTGGAAGTAGTTTCTTTAATGAAACGTGTAGGAAAGGAGCAAGTGTTCCAGTAGCGAGTTAGTGCAAGTGGGCTGAAGAGCGGCAGCGAAAGGAGGCTGTCCGGAACCACAGATGGCCAAGTGGCGGGACGGGATGGGCCAGGCCCTCCACACCGTGACCTCGTTCACTGCGCCTGTGGCTGTGGCGCCTCTCACCTAGCTGCAATCGATTTCAGTTATCGACCGCCAAGTTGGCCGTCAGCTGACAGGTAGACACCGCTGCGCCATGATACCAGTGCATAACCATTCTCAAATTCTGAACCTTTGGATACTTCCCCCTTCAAATTATCTTGCATCATTCCCGCTTTGATGCGAGGTCATCTTCGTTAGTATTGTTCTGGCCTCGTTGATTTTGCGGGGTGGCCGAATGTCCTTTATGCCGCTGTCCTATCCCCTCTCCTCCCGGAGCAAGTATGTGTTACCCTCTGTTTGCTACGTATGTTACACATGTCAAAGTGTGTGGACGTTTTTCTGGTCCTCACCGACATACATACATCGGTGCCTCACCTCGGTACAGCACTCCTTGAAGAATGGGCTGTAATTCTCCAAGAAACCTTCCAGCACTTTTGAGTGATATCGGGCCGGCCGCGGTGACCGAGGGGACTGAGGCGCTCCAGTCACGGTCTGCACGGCCACTACGGTCGGGGGTTCGAATCCCCCCTCGGGCATGGATATTTGTGCCGACCGTAGCTAGTTCATAAGTAGTTTGTAAGTTTAGGAACTGATGACCCCGTTGTTAAGTCCCATAAGATATACAAACTTTTGATTTTTAGTGATATCTGGCGTTCTCCAGGGAAGCCTTATAGGTCCCCTACTCTTCCTTGTGGAGTAAAGAGATTTAGGAGACAATCTGAATAGCTCCCTTAGACTCTTCAAGGATGATGTCGTTTCACGGTTACTAAAAGTCAACAGAGGATCACAAGCAACGGTAAAGCGATTTAGACAAAATTTCTATATGGTGCGAAAATTGGCAATTAACACTAAATAAAGAAAAGTGTGAAGTAATACACATGACCACTGAAATAAATCCTCTGACCGTAAATTACGCGACAAGACAGTCAAACCTTAAGGTTGTAAATTCTACCAAATACCTAGGAGTTACAATTACGAGCAACTTAGGCTGGAGAGAACACACGGAAAATATTGTGGGGGAAGGCAAATCAAAGGTTACGTTTCATTGGCAGAACGCTTCGAACATGAAACAGTTCCACCAGAGAGACTGCCTACATCACACTTGTGCGTCGTCCCTGGAGTACCGTTGCCCAGTGTGAGAACCTCACCAGGTGGGACTGACGGAAGGAAATCAGAAGGTGCAGAGAAGGGCAGCTCGTTTGGTTTTATCACGTTACAGGGGGGAAAGTGGCACGGAAATGTTGCACGGTTTGAGGTGGAAATCATTAAAAGAAAGACGTGGTTCGTTGCGGCGAGATATACTTGCAAAAATTCACTCGCCGACTTTCACTTCTGAATGTGTAAATATTTTACTAGCACCCACCTACATAGGGAGATATGATCATCCCAATAAGAGAAATCAGTTCGAAAACGGGACGATTAAGGTGTCCTTTCTTCCCGCGAGCTGTTAGAGAATGGAACGGTGGAGAAAAGTTATGAAAGTGGTTTGCGAACCCTCTGCCAGGCACCTAAATGTGATTTGCAGAGTATGTAGATGCCGGCGAGAATGGAAGGTTATGGCAACGCTAAGGGTGGGCCAACACCGTATTGCATTCCAGCATTACCTATGGAAGGCGCTACGAGCAATTTTAAGTCATTTCAGCCAGGTATCAGTATACTTTTGATGTAGTGTATGGTCTTATTGTGTGATCCGCCCCTCCCGTGCCCTCTGGCTAGACACACGCGCCGAGTAACTCGCGGCGGCCTCAGCTCGCCTCGGCGTGCGGCGGCGGCAGCCGTGACCGTGGTCACGCGGTGTGACTCAGCGTCAGGTGCTGGCCTGGGCTGGCCTGGGCTTAGCTCAGCACCACGCCACACCACAGCGGGAAGTTTCCAGCCGGCCTTCGCGCTCCAGTCCCGCCAACACTCCCGAAACTTCTCAACGACCCACCTCTGCCTGCCCACGCGACTAAACAGCACAATCACTTCGGGTCTGTTTGTACTTGCGCTTGTCTCGCGTACAGACGCACGATTGTGCAAGCGAAGGTCGCGAGTGCTTTACTAGCCTGTTCGAAGGTACAATATTAACTGTAGCTGGTGAGTCACTATACCTGGTACATAGTAAGGCTAAACCTAGTATAAACAAAGACAGCCAGCCGCGGTGGCCGAGCCGTCTGCGGCGCGCCAGTCACGTTCTGCACGGTCACTACTGTCGGAGGTTCGAATCCCCCCTCGCGCATGGATACTTGTGCCGTCCTTAGTATTATCTAGTTAATAAGTAGTTCGTAAGTTTAGGGACTGCTGGCCCCCGAAGTTAAGTCCCATAAGCTATACAAACGTTTTAAACGTTTTTTAAACAAAGACAAAGCGATGTTTGGTCAGCACCTAAGCACACGTACACAGGTGTTGTTGCGGTCGTGAAAGTGGGTCCCACTTGCGTGTTCTCTCCAGGCCCGAATCTGAGGTAGCAAGGCAAAATGGGGTGTCTGCTCCGGGAGGCAGTCGCAGAGGTGCACCAAATGGTTTCCAAGAAATTGCACTGCTGTAGTTCTTATTTTTGTAAATATCTCAGACAAAAGTAATAAAAATGTAAATAATATAAAATTAAATACATGCAAAATAACGTACAACATACATTCAAATAATAAAAAAATTATAAAAATCATCATGTATATATATATATATATATATTACTTCTCATCCGCGTTTTTTGTGGGTTCGCCATATCTCCCGAATTACTTATCTAAAATTGAGGTATCATTTTCAAGATCTCGTTCTCCACTAATGATGAAAAGTAAACAGATAGTTTAATGGTTTCAGAAAAAAAAAATTATTTTGAAAAAAATTGTACTGATCGTACCATCTAAGTACCAGCTTAGTTTGCGCGGCCGATATAAAAGCAATGTAGAAGGTGTCATCTATTGACAATCTGTTTAACTAACTTGATCGACAGCTCTTGCAGAAGTTCATATGTTTGTAAATATATCGGACCAAACTGCGTGGTCATCAGTTCGTAGCTTACAAACTACTTAAACCTAGGTAAACTAATCTAAGGACAACACACACGCCTATGACCCAGGGAGGACTCGAACCTCCGACGGCGAGCAACCGCGTGCTCCGCAGTGAGGCGCCTTAGACCGCTCGGCTACTCCACCGCGGCTTGGAGTAGTTAAGATTATTTAATGCAAGCCAAAGCCCTTTGATGCAAGCATAGTCTATCATACAATATCGGTATATACGTCATGTAACGACGAAAAATACGCACATAATGTAACTAACAGGCACGAAGAAGAAAAACCAAAGAGCAAACGATGATCACAGTATAACTGCTGACATTGTTTGTAAGAAGTTTTGTAAACTACAAAGTTTTCAAAAAACAAAATAAACATGAAAAAAAATTTCTGATAGTAAACGTATTATATAAATTTTCGTAGAGTGACACTAATATTTATTACTACTGTACTATTAAAAGTTTATTATCTTTTATACATGTTGTTGTTGTGGTCTTCAGTCCGGAGACTGGTTTGATGCAGCTCTCCACCCTACTCTATCCTGAGCAAGCCTTTTCATCTCCTCATAAGAACGGCAACCCACATCCACTTGAATCTGCTTACTATACGAATCTCTTGGTCTCCCTCTGCGATTTTTACCCCACACACTTCCCTCCAATGCTAAATTTACGATTCCTCGATGTCTAAGAATGTGCCCTACCAAGCGATCCCTTCTTTTGGTCAGGGTATGCCAAAAATTCCTTTTCTCACCAATTCTGTTAAGTACCTCTTCATTAGTTATGCGATCTACCCACCTAATCTTCAGCATTCTTCTGTAGCACCACATTTCAAAAGCCTCTATTCTCTTCCTGTCCGCACTGCTTATCGTCCATGTTTCACTCCCGTACAAGG
Organism: Locusta migratoria; assembly: GCA_026315105.1. Lineage (NCBI taxonomy): Eukaryota > Metazoa > Arthropoda > Insecta > Orthoptera > Acrididae > Locusta > Locusta migratoria. The sequence continues at coordinate 13,680,505 of CM048747.1, forward strand.
CAACACTCCACACAAATGCCTTCAGAAAAGACTTCCTTACACTTAAATTAATATTCGATGTTAGCAGATTTCTCTTTTTCAAAAATGCTTTTCTTCCCATTGCCATTCTGAATTTTATATCCTCTGTACTGCGACCACTGCATGTTATTTTACTACCCAAATAACAAAACTCATCTACCACCTTCATTGTTTCGTTACCTAATCTAATTCCTTCAGCATCGCCTGATTTTCTAAGACCGCATTCCATTATTTTTGTTTTGCTCTTGTTAATGTTCATTTTATACGCTCTCTTCAACACACTGTCCATTCCATTCAACTGCTCTTCCAGGTCCTTTGCTGTCTCTGACAGAATTACAATGTCATCAGCAAAACGCAATGTTTTTATTTCTTCCCCCTGAACTTTAATCCCTATTCCAAATTTTTCCTTGCTTTCCTTCACCGCCTGCTCGATGTACAAATTGAATAATATCGGAGAAAGGCTACAACCCTGTCTTACTCCCTTCCCAACTGATGCTTCCCTTTCATGCCCTTCGAGTCTAATAACTGCAGTCTGGCTTTTGTACAAGTTGTAAATAACTCTCCTTTCCCTATATTTTACCCCTGCTGACTTCAGAATTTGAAAGAGTGTAGTCCAGTCAACATTGTCAAACGCTTTCTCCAAATCTACAAAAGCTAAAAATGTAGGCTTGCCTTTCCTTAATCTATCTTCTAAGATAAGACGTAAAGTGAGTATTGCCTCTCGGGTTCCTACGTTCCTCCTGAATCCAAACTGATCTTCCCCGAGGTCAGATTCTACCAGCTTTTCCATTCTCTTGTAGATAATTCGTGTTAAAATTTTGCAACCATGACTTATCAAACTGATGGTTCTGTAATTTTCACACCTGTCTGCACCCGATTTCTTTGGAATGGGGATTATTACATTTTTCTTAAAGTCTGAGGGCATTTCGCCTGTCTCATACATCCTACACGCCAGTTCAAATAGTCTTGTCATGGCTGGCTCTCCCAGAGACTTTAGTAGCTCTGAGGGTATGTCATCTACTCCTGGGGCCTTGTTTCGACTTAGGTCTTTCAGGGCTCTGTGAAATTCACCTCTCAGTATAGTATCTCCTATTTCATCTTGATCTACTTCCTCTTCCCTTCCTACAACATCGTCTCTAATTTCATTTCCTTTGTAGAGCTGCTCTATGTACTCTTTCCACCTTTCAGCTTTCCCTTCTTTGCTGAGAACTGGTTTTCCATCAGTGTCCTTGATATTCATAGAGCTGATTTTCTTATCTCCAAAGGTTTCTTTTATTTTCCTGTAGGCGGTATCTACTTTTCCCCTTCTTATACATTCTTCTACAGATTTGCATTTGCCTTGTAGCCACTCCTGCTAAGCCATTTTGCACTTCCTGTCAATCTCATTTCTTATTCGTCTGTACTCCATTTTGCCTGTTTCATTTACTGCATTTTTATATTTTCTTCTTTCATCAATTAAATTTAGTATATCCTGTGATATCCAAGGATTTTTTGTAGGTCTTGCCTTCCTACCTATTTTGTCCTCTGCTGCCTTCACTATTTCATCTCTCAATTTTACCCATTCCTCCTCTACTGTTTTATTTTCCCCTGTTTCTGTCAATTGTTGCCTAAAGCTCCCTCTGAAATTCTTAAGAACCTCACGTTCCTTTAATTTATCCAGGTCCCATCTCCTTATTTTCCTACCTTTCTGCAGTTTCTTCAGTTTCAGCCTACAGTTCATAACCAACAAGTTATGGTCAGAGTCTATATCTGCCCCTGGGTATGTCTTACAGTTTATAACTTGGTTCCGGAATCTATGTTTTACCATTATAAAATCTATCTGATACCTTCCGGTGTCTCCTGGTCTCTTCCAAGTATACAACCTTCTTTTGTGATTCTTAAACCAGGTGTTTGTAATAACTAAATTATGTTCTGTGCAAAATTCTACCAGGCAGCTTCCTCTTTCATTCCTTTTGCCCAGACCATATTCACCTACTATCTTCCCTTCCCTTCCTTGTCCTACTACCGAATTCCAGTCTCCCATCACAATTAAGTTTTCCTCTCCCTTAATTGTCTGAATAATTTCCTTTAGCTCCTCATATATTTCTTCGATCTCCTCATCATCGGCAGAGCTAGTTGGCATATAAACCTGTACTACTGTTGTCGGTGTTGGCTTTGTATCTATCTTGACAACTATAATGCGATCACTGTGCTGATCATAGTAGTTTACCCGCATTCCTATTTTCTTATTCATTATCAATCCCACTCCTGTGATATCCCCAATTGATTTTGTATTTATAATCCTGTACTCACCTGACCAGAAATCCTGTTCATCCTGCCACCGAACTTCAGTAATCCCCACTATATCTAACTTCAACCTATTCATTTCCCTTTTTAAATTTTCTAATTTTCCTACTCGATTAAGGGATCTATCATTCCACGCTCCGACCCGTAGAATGCCAGTATTGTCTTTCCTGATTATCACATCCTCCTGAGTAGTCCCCGCCCGGAGATCCGAATGGGGGACTATTTTACCTCCGGAATATTTTACTCGAGAGGATGCCATCATCATATGTTCATACAGTAGAGCTGCATGTCCTCGGGAAAGGTAACGGCTGTAGTTTCCCCTTGTTTTCAGCCGTTCGCAGTAGCTGTGTGGCAAAGCCACATTAGCTGATGTTACAAGGCCAGCTCAGTCAATCATCCAGACTGTTGCCCCTGTAACTACTGAAAAGGCTGCTGCCCCTCTTCAGGAACCACACGTTTGTCTGGCCTCTCCAGATACCCATCCGCTGTGGTTGCACCTACGGTACGGCTATCTGTATCGTTGAGGCACGCAAGCCACCCCACCTCGGCAATGTCTGTGGTTCATGGGGGTGGCTTTTATACATATGTTCTTATATCTGCCTTTTCTCCATTACTATCTGACCTATCTGTGACTGATAAGGATACAGTGCGAGTTATTCGCACGGTTCAACTAGTATAATTGTTATTCACGAGGAGTGTTTAGACGAGAAGGTAGGAAACGACACTGCGAGTATAATTAAAGTCTTTATTCAAAAGTAATAACTAGAGGCCTAAGCACAACTATCCCACTGTTTGAGCTGAATGATTTCCTGGAGCCAGTCCTCTACTATATCCTTCAGTTCGTCGTAGAGTAGAAGCGCTTTCCTTGGATATGTTTTTTTAGCGAACTAAACAGATGGAAGTCACAGGGCGACACGTGCGGACTGTAAGGCAGATGCTGAAGCTGCTCCCACTTGAACTCTGTGTGACCCTGGAGACGTGTGGACGCGCGTTGTCATTGAGCAGAACCGCTCCCTCCGTGACCAGCCCAGGCCGTTCGCTCTTGATGGAGTTGTGTAGGCTACGGAGTGTGTCACAGTACACGTAACTGTTAATGGTTTTTCCTTGTACGAAGTGTCCGGCAAGTATCGGGCGTCGGACGTGGAAAAAAAGTGGGTGAGCAACACCTTGCGTGCTGATTCACAGGCTTAACTTTTTTAGGGGGAGCTTACGACGCATGCTTCGCGTCCCCACATGTCGCACTGCGTTATCCGAAAGCGGCATGTTAAAATTTAGTGATTTGGTTGTTAAGACGTTTCGTAGCTTTTCATTTCAATACTACTCGTATATTACAATTACATTCTTATTTTTATTATTCTTTCGTACGAAATACTTGCAAAAGTAGGCGAAAAAATAGACCATTGCGATTTTTTACATATTTATTTCGGCCTTTTGGAAGTCCTCTTCAAAGAAATTAAGGCAAAATTTCATACTTTGAGGAGGGGTGGGGGAGAGGAGGGGGCGTTTCGAAACAACGAAACCAATCGCAGTAATAATGAATCATGATTATTAATTATGAATATTTTTTCTAACAATTTTTATATCAGCCAACCGGTTGCGTAATTTTTAGGTATTTGACCTAGGTTTCGTTGGCCTAGGGACATCAGAAGAATAAAAAGTTACATGAAACACCTGACGTCAATGATATTACGAGCAGAATTGTGAAGGGCATGCCCTTTACACCATACTAGTTTTATTTGTATGGCAAAAATGCCAGTTTTTATTGTAATCGACTTGAGCAATTCTGCTCGTAATATCTTTGACGTCATGTTTCATGCAACTGTTTTTATTCTTCTGATGAAGTTATCCCTAGTGGCAACGAAACCTAAGTTAATTACCTAAAAATTACACAACCGGTTGGCTGATATGAAAAATTATTTTAAAAAATTGGATTACGGTTGCTCTTAATCAGCCATGTTCAAAGTTGTAATTATGAATATATTATCCTACGATATATTCGTCTCTAGGTGAAATATCAAGCTCAAATAATTTTTCGAACCTTCATTAAATGACTTAAAGGAAAATAGTGTGACGGTAGAACCATAATTAGACGTGTGTACCAACTATTTGAATGAAAATATAGAAACAACTGTCAGACAAGTTATTAGATACTAAGTCCTGAACTACTATTACTTGAATTTTGTTCCAATCGATGTGTAATAGCAGAGACTGGGCATAGTGCCACTCTCTGACGACGTCCTGTTACGCTACAGGAGAAGTTCTGTTCGCTGGCGTCCAACAAAAACCTCTGTAAGATTTGGTGACGATTAGTTTGAACGCCGCGACCTAAAATGTAGCAGCCGGCCGCAGTGGCTGAGCGGTCTGCAGCACGCCAGTGACGGTCTGCACGGCCGCTGCGGTCTGGGATTCGAATCCCCCCTCGGGCATGGATGTTTGTGTCGTCTCTAGTATAAGCTACTTCATAATTAATTTGTAAGTTTAGGGACTGATGACGCCCGCAGTTAAGTCCCTTAAGTTCTACAAACATTTCTAAAATGTAGGAACACGGTACAGTGTCTAACCGCCGTTGTTTAAAACGAAAACCAAGGAGCTTCCAGCAAATGCGTTAGAGGACATTAAGCAATGTTTACAACAGTTTCATTCTTATGAAAAATGGAGTATAAGAGAACCGTTGTCCAACTATTCCTTTGCATCATTCAGCTATACGCATTTATATATTTGTAAGGGCCGGTTCGTCCATATCTCGTTTATCTTCTCCTTAGTAAACGAGAAGATGCCTTTAACGTCCAGTTACATGTGCTCGTTCTGTACATTGCGTTTGTCATTGCCAGATACACCTCTCGTTTGCTAACCTGGAGAAAACGAGAAGGTACGATATATTTCGACTAGGTTGGCAATAGAAACAAATGAAAGTGCCGTCTGAATAAACAGTTGTTTCCCTTATTTAACTATCAGGGAAGAGGTTAGCAGATAGTTGTTAATTGGCGTTATGGCAAACAAACGTGAAAGAAGCTCGAATTTTATAAGAAGTTAGTGCGAGTGTGTTGTGTCCTCAATAGAGAAATATTAGGTTGCATTGGAATGTAAAAAGACGGACGCTACGACATGGAAGGAGAAGAAAAAAGCAACATGATCGCGTGCGGCAAATAAATTCAGTGCTTTCCACGGTAATGTAAGACAGTAATAATGCTTAGGGCTTAGTACGATAACATGCCAAGTGTGTAGTATCTTAGTGCAAACTTGCACATAGGCAAAAGTATACTGTTCCTGTAAATCGGAGGAAGGAATCACATTTTAGGCCTCACACTAGGCGCAACAAACATAAGTAAATATTGGGTAAAATTTTACGACGCTTCTCGCCGGGCTCCAGTGCTTACGTTGGCAACAGTTAAACAATGAAGTGTAGAATTGTGTTAATATTTTTCACGTGCTACAGAGTAAATGTTATTGTTGCTCGTTATACTCGCAGCAAAATTAATACTGTACCTGCTCTTTGGTTGACGGGTTCTTGTATGTCCCCTGTCCGTTCAGAAAAAAATCATTTTCGTTTTAATTGAAGTTGTCACGAAAAACATTTATTGGTCGTCTGAGTTGCCAACATAACCACTGCAGCCCGGCGAGAAGCGTGGTACAATTTAAGCAAATACTAAATTAATAAGCTTGCAGGCATAAATAATGTAGTCTGTTTTCTATTATGACATAACTTACAAAATGCGTAACTATCTGTTGAACTCTTGAGATGGTCGTGTAGTTTTTCATGTATCGTTTCCAAGACGAAATAGCGTAACAAATTCTGCATCATCTCAGCATTCAAAATACGTCTAGGTCGCTTTATAGGAGCAATGACCTCTAGATCGTCTAAAACATAGACATCGTGTTCATTGTCGACCAAATCTCTTATTCCAACCATTTTCATCATACCGATTCTCACTGAACTAGTCGTTGCTCATAAGTTTGTCTTTTGATATCGCAACAATAATTTAAGGTTATGTTGCGAATCTGCAATATATCAAATTCATCTGCTAGCTACTGACGTGGATGGGGGCGAGAAATATGACGATAAATTGTTTCAATGAAGCTGCTTTCCACACTAGTTTTTCATACATGTAGTGCTTCTGTTATTTTGTTCGATAAATCGGTCTTGTATACTTGGAAGAGACCAGGAGACACTGGGAGATACCAGATAGATTTTATAATGGTAAGGCATAGATTTCGGAACCAGGTTTTAAAGTGTAAGACATACCCAGGGGCAGATATAGACTCTGACCAAAACTTGTTAGTCATGAACTGTAGGCTCAAACTGAAAAAATTGCAGAAAGGTATGAAAATAAGGAGATAGGACTTAGATAAATTGAAGGAAAGTGAAGTTGTGGAGAATTTCAGAGGGAGCTTTAGGCAATAATTGACAGAAACAGAGGAAAATAAAACAGTAGAGGAGGAATGGGTAAAATTGAGAGATGAAATAGTGAAGGCAGCAGAGGACAAAATAGGTAGGAAGGCAAGACCTACAAAAAATGCTTGAATATCACAGGAGATACTAAATTTAATCGATGAAAGGAGAAAATATAAAAATGAAGTAAATGAAACAGGCAAAATGGAGTACAGACGACTAAGAAATGAGATTGATAGGAAGTGCAAAATGGCTAAGAAAGAGTGGCTAGAAAGCAAATGCAAGGATGTAGAAGAATGTATAAATAGGGGAAAAATATATACAGCCTACAGGAAAATAGAAGAAATATTTGGAAAATAAGAAAAAGAGCTCTGTGAATATCAAGGACATTGATGGAAAACCAGTTCTCAGCAAAGAAGGGAAAGCTGAAAGGTGGAAAGAGTATATAAGGGGCTCTACAAAGGAAATGAACTTAGAGACAATATTGTAGGAAGGGAAGAGGATGTAGATGAAATAGGAGATACTGCACTGAGAGAATAATTTGACAGAGCCCTGAAAGATCTAAGTCGAAACAAGGCCCCTGGAGTAGATGATATTCCCTCAGAGCTACTGAAGTCTCTGGGAGCACCAGCCATGACAAAATTGTTTCACCTGGTGTGTAAGAGGAGGTATGAGACAGGTGAAGTACCCTCAGACTTTAAGAAAAATGCTATAATCCCCATTCCAAAGAAATCAGGTGTAGGTGCAGACAGGTGTGAAAACTACAGAACCATCAGTTTAATAAGTCATGGTTGCAAAATATTAACACGAATTATATACAGAAGGATGGAAAAGCTGGTAGAAGCCGACCTCGGGAAGATCAGTTTGGGTTCAGGAGAAATGTAGGAACCCGGGAGGCAATACTCACTTTACGGCTTATCCTAGAAGATAAAGAAAAGGCAAACCTACATTTCTAGCTTTTGTAGATTTGGAGAAGGCTTTTGATAATGTTGATTGGAATAAATTCTTTCAAGTTCTGAAGCAAGCAGGAGTAAAATATAGGGAACGTAAGGTTATTTACAACTTGTACAAAAACCAGACAGCGGTTGTCAGAGTTGAAGGGCATGAAAGGGTTCCAGTGGTTGGAAAGGGAGTAAGACACGGTTGTAGCCTTTCCCCAATGTTGTTCAATTTGTACATTGAGCAAGATATAAAGGAAAGCAAGGAAAAATTTGGAGAAGGAATTAAAGTTCAGGGTGAAGAATTAAAAACATTGTGTTTTGCCGACGACATAGTAATTCTGTCAGATACAGCAAAGGACCTGGAGGAGCAATTGTACGGAATGAACAGTGTGCTGAAAGGTACGTATAAGATTAACATTAACAAGAGCAAAACTATGGTAATGGAGTGCAGTCTAAGAAAATCAGGTGATGCTGAAGGAATTAGATTAGATAACGAAGCAATAAAGGAGGTAGATGAGTTTTGTTACTTGGGCAGTAAAATAACAAATGATGGTCGCAGTAGAGAGGATATATAATGCAGAATGGCAATGGGTAGAAAAGCGTTCTTGAAAAAGTGAAATTTGTTAACATCGAATATTGATTTAAGCCTCAGGAAGTCCTTTCTGAAGGCATTTGTATGGAGTGTTGCCTTGTATGGGAGTGAAACATGGACTATAAACAGTGCGGACAGGAAGAGGATTGATGCTTTTGAAATATGGTGCTACAGAAGAATGCTGAAGATTAGGTGGGTGGATCGCGTAACTAATGAGGAGGTACTGAACAGAATTGGGGAGAGAAGAAATTTCTGGCATACCTTGACTAAAAGAAGGGATAGATTGGTGGGACACATTCTTAGACATCAAGGAATTGTGAATTTAGCGGTGGAGGGAAGTGTGTGGGGTAAAAACCGCAGAGGAAGACCAAGAGATCGATACAATAAGCAGATTCAGACAGATGTAGGTTGCCGTTCTTATGTGGAGTTAAAGAGGCTTGCTCAGGACAGTGTATTGTGGAGAGCTGCATCAAATCAGTCTCCGTACTGAAGACCACAACAACAACAACAAATCAGTCTTATCACGTGAATATATTGCGGTATTTTAGTGTTTTGGAATCTTTCTATTTTCATACCGATTCTCACTTAACTGATAGTTAGCCGTATTTCGAGCAGAATACTACTCGTTAACTTAACGGCCAGTTTGAGGTCTTAACGTCTGGTTAACTCATAACGAAACATTGACAAACGCTGTTCTCCGCTAACAAGTTAAAATCTTAACCGGAACTTAACGAGACAGTGACAAACCGGCCTCAACTGCTGCTGTTGTCAGTTCTTAGGGTTGAAAACTACTTAAACTAACTTATGCTAGGGACAAAACACACGCACACACCCACGCCCGAGGATATACTCGAATCTCCGACGGAAAACAACCACGCGCTCTGCAGCAAGGCGCCTTAGAGAATTCGGCCACTTCCCCGCGAGGCCTAAGGAGGATTTTACAGTATTGTAGTATTTAACACTAAAGTAAGATTTGTATCAGCAAAACACCGCTTGTCCAAGATGATTAGAGATGAAATTTACCGTACGTGCGCGCGTTTACAAAATAAATCAATCAAAAGTGAAGGCTGTAAACGCCTCGAAATACCTGGGAATTACTATTACTTGATACACTGGAAAGAACACGTAGATAATTTTGTGGGAAAGGCGAACCAGAGACTGCGTTTTATTGGCAGAACCCGTAAAAGATGCAACAGAACTACTAAAGAGGCTGGATACACTAGGCTTGTCGGTCCTTTTTTGGACTATTGCTGCCCATTGCAGGAACCTCATCAGGTGGATTTGACGGAGGACATCGAAAGAGCCTGAAGAAGGGTAGCTCGTTTTGTATTGTCACGATACAGGGGAGACAGCGTTACGGAAATGATGCAGGATCTGGGATGGGAATCATTACAACAATGGCGCTTATCGTTGCGGCGTGGGCTACTTATGAAACTCCAATCGCCAACATTTTCCTCCGAATGCGAAAATATGTTGTTGATTCCCACTTACATAGGTAGAAATGATCCTCAGAATAAAATACGAGAAATCAGAGCTGGAACGGAGAGATTGGGGTGTTCTTTCTTCCCGCGCGCTATTCGAGAATGGAATGGAAGATATAGTATCAAGGTGGTTCGATGAACCCTCTCCCAGGCACTTAAATTTGATATGCATATCCCGTGTAGATTTAGATGCAGAACCTCCGACGTGCAACAGAGGTGCAATCTCCAGCAAGGTGCCTTAGAGCGCACGGGTACTCCCGCACGGGTAGACCTAACATATGTGAACGACAGATGTACTAAGTCACTTGTTTGTAGACAGCGTACTGTAGTGCAGTGTCTTTCAACCTGAGGGTTGCGTCCCCTAGGAGGGAAGGGGCGGGAGGCGCCATCACGCGATGACGTACTTGCCCCATTGAACAACCAGCCCGCCGCGGCGGAATGGCCAAGCGCATTGAGGCGCTATGGTACGTTGCTCGAGGCCGTTCCCCGTCGGGGGTTCGAATCCCCCCTCGGGCATGGATAAAAACAAAATGTTTGTAAATATATCGGACCAAACTGCGTGGTCATCAGTCCGTAGCTTACAAACTACTTAAACCTAGGGAAACTAACATAATGAAAACACACACACTCACACACCCATGCCCCAGGGAGGACTCGAACCTCCACGGCGAGCAACCGCGCGCTGCGCAGCGAGACGCTTTAGACCGCTCGGCTACTCCACCGCGGCGGGCATGGATATTTGTGCCGTCTTTAGTATAAGGTAATTCATAAGTAGTTTGTAAGTTTAGGGACTGATGACCTCGCAGTAAGTCCCTTAAGATCTACAAACAATTGAAGGTTTTTCGAACAACCAGCGCAGTGCATGTCTGACTACAAAGAGTACCGTAAAACAAAAATAAAGGCCTAATAAAAGATAAGTTTGCTTTTGTTAAAATTATATAATTGCTCGTTTAACATTGCGTTCTTTTCAATTCAGAATTGGATTTTTGTATTAATGTGTTGTCGATGAATAAGCGCGAAGTCTGAAAACTGTTTTCAGGAACCATTCGTTAGATACATGCACAAGATGCAATAGTTAATTCTAAGAAATTACAATAAACTACTACTTCACAAGTTGTCTATACAGTGAGAGCTTTCTTAATCAGCATAATTCGGTTCTGAATCTTGCCTAAGTTTGAAACACTCGTAATGAAAAATTTACATTTGACGGAAACCATGTAAAAATGTCTTCCGTTCCGAAAATTTCACATTAAAAACATCGTCCAACAATTTACAAGAAAGCTGTATCAACAGAACATTACATTCTTTGCCTTTGAGATAAGAAACAGTTTTGTTAAGAGTTCGTATAGAGGGGCTTCAGAAGGGGGTTCCAGAATATTTTTAATTGGAAGGGGGTCGCATATTGGAAAGAAACTGCAAATCTCTGCCATATGGAAACTCGGGGCGTTAACGGGCTACCAGATCAATATCGATATGCATTTTCTTATACGTAAATAAAATCTAATGACATCCTGGATTTCATAACTGGCACAAGCAATAATTTTCAAAGTCGTCGTTTACCGTCATTCACACACAAACAAAAACTGAAACATAACCATTAATCTGTGACTACCCCCCGCCCCTCCTCCCCCGTCCAGGAACCTGGACACGCCACTGCGATGGGATTTCGTTTTAGCGAATTTTAATCACTGTTTTAACGATACCCGTGTTTTGAAGCTGATCCTAGTTTTCTTCTGTTACAGGTTAGTACCCAGTGTTGAATGCCTCTGCACCATGCAAGTGTTAAGTGGTGAGTTGTAATCAGTTTTTTTTCGTTCCACAACGACTTCCAAAGCCCTACATCTCAGAACAGTGCAGAAAAGTGTACCAGGGATTTGAATATACAAGAGTTTTGCAGCTAAATGTGAAATTTTAAGAGCGACTTTCTTAAGAGATACGAAATTTTCCGTATATATTCACATTAACAATCGGCTCTGACGATTCCCCATTGTGTGAAAAGAAAAACGGGACTGTTGGTAAGTGTATACCCAGAGTAAGTAGTCTGTAGACACTGTTGGAGCGTGTAAGATGCTAGTACGAAAGGTAAATAGTTATGTTCTGCGTAATTCCGAATCGCTTTCCCCGGTTTCTAAGAGTTGTACAAGAGGCTAACATTTGTGATAACAAGCTCATATTCTGAAATTCTTGTACTCATATATGGGCTGGAGAAAGAGTAACGACAACTTATATTTTTCTTGGAGATATCATTGACAGAGATGCTTACCGTTATACACTTTCAATATATCCCCCCCCCTCCTCACGTTTATGGCCTCCTTCCGACTGTGTGGATGGCGTCGTATACAGTCTGCGCGTCTATTTTAGATGACGTCGCGTATTGCCCGCCCTATAACGTAGTTAAGTGTTTTTTCAACCTGTGGGGTAAGTGTCTCTTTCGGGGTGCCGCGGTCACAGGGCCATGCAGTAGCAACATGTTCGATGGCAGATCTACGTCTCGTGTTGTTAAACTACGGTGGCAGAAGAGGCACACGGAAGTGACAAGGTTTCGTGAAACTCGCTTAATTAACAAGTCATCCGTAGGTGGAAACTTGTCTGTGTTGTGACACGTTTCGGGTGGCCGTCAATGAGATATTGAAAGAGTGACGGATACGAGTTCTACCTACGCAACTTTTGATTTCTGATGTTGGGCCGACCGAAACGTGAGACAATGAATCCATTTTTCCACCTCATGATGACTTGTTGATTAAGCGACTTAACAGCGTTTGTGCAGTGCTGCTACAGTTATTTAAAATTGTCGCAATCTTCTTGTATAATATTGTCACATGTTCAAATACTGTTATGTCAGATAAATATCAGTAACATATTATTTTTAGTATTACGTAACGACACCTTTTTATTACTGGGACATAGTATTTTGTTGCTAGTTACGGGTTTTCAGTATCCTTTCGAAGAAATCCAATGTTTATGAGAACCCTCGAAATATTAAGTGATGTATCAGCTGTCAGTTTTATACTCGCACATTACAACACGCCAACTCAACTTACGCGCTGTTGTTCATTATTCATGACAACAAAACGTGCATCAAATACGTGTAGTCATGAAGTCTATTTTGCTTCAGTCCACCTGGACGAGTGCGCAGACTGTGGCTTTTGTGGTAAGATCCTGTTTACAACAAACCGAAGAATGGGTCTGTGATCGGTAGGTAGCCAAGACAGGAGGTGGTCTAAATGTGGCACATGAGCTGAACATCATCCCAAAGTGACTTTTTTGGGGCAGTTTCACAGGATTGTTAAACGTTCTGTTTTACTGAAATGCGTAGATGCTGTAAAGCACCAGATTCTGGAACATTTACAATTTTCTCTGCGGTTTGTATTCCAAAATATAAATTAAACACTCCTAAGATTCTGACACTTAATTCAGTCGGTGAAGTAAGCTTCCGAGTATACTGCTACAGTATCAGTTATAGTCAGCTAGAAGTATAACAGGGCCATCTGTTGAGTCTTTCGTGTAATACGAAATTAAGTGCCACATATTGGTCCTTCTATGCCACACTGTTAAACACCAGACTCCTACGATTTAAGTTTAGACATCTTTTGTTTCCCTGTTGCATTTTGATGAAATAAAGTCTCTTCGTTGCTACTAAATTTGCTCATTTGCCTCTGAAAACCCCACGAAAATTCGTTCAGTACTTACGGATATTGGCGTGTTCGAAGAGACACAACCGCTACCGATAAAACTTTAAACCAAATTATCGTATTTTCCCTCGTACCGACTAAAATGAACTAACTGCTTTACGTTCGTTGTCCCAAACAGATTGTTTCCTGAGAAGAACCCGTGGAAAAACGTAGAGTATTGCATAATCGTTGTTGTGTAACTTTGTTATAATTTGTGTAATATTCGTTTTATACTGGTTTGTCACTGATACCTATAACGTGGTGTAATCATATAGTTTATAAGCTTTCTATTATGTAATCGAAATCCACTGATACATGGCATCAGATTTCAGGTTAAATACTGATTTTACTGATAACATTTTTGTCCTGTTTTTATACGCTGTATGCATTCTTGTTATAAATCCCATGAACAGTAGAGTAGGCCTTTGCCTTTTTATTGTAAATTGAAATTGTCTTCGTTTGTGCTCTACACTGTTTTGTGCGCCTGCTCTGTACGCCTCATACATATGTAGAGACAAAACATGTTTTCGACTTTAGACAAAATGGTGTACCATGTTACAGTGTATGTTACATTTTATTATGTGGTTTTTTTTAAACACACTTTGAAGTTGTAACTAGTATTTTTCAGTTCCTGAGACACGAATATGTATACATAATCAACTAGAAATTGCTATCTTAGCTTAAAATCCTTAAAAATAAGGTTGATACAATAAGAAATACGTAGAGTACTTCTGAAGATAATTGTGATAAAATGACACACGAAGATTTTACAGTTTCATTATAGTCTAGATTCTTTACGAAATACTTTATATCGTATATTGTAAGATTACTTAAACAGGTCAAATTTCCGGAACGAGAATGATGGTATCGTCGCAACTTTATCCAATAATTAATTATGAAACATTCGAAAAAACGATCTACTTCTTTACAAATTGTCTATACAGTGGGACCTCTCTTAATGAGCATAATTCGCTTCTGAGTCTCGCATGAAATGCCAACAATCGTTAAGAAAAACATATTTTTCTGTCGGAACTCTAGTAAAAATAAGATAACGTATTCCATTCCAAAAAATACAGAACTTCGTTCAACAATTTGAAAAAAAGCTGAAGTAAAAGAAACAAGGTTAAATTTGTGTCTTTGAGGTAACATAGTTTCGTTACGGTTCGTGAAGAAGGGGGAGGGTAATATTTTTATTTGTAAGGTGTCGCCAGAATACTTTTACCTGAAAGGAGGTCGCAGTATTCGAGAAACACTGCCGTATAACCACTGTCTGGCATACTTGAAAAGTCTCAATATTAGATTCACGGCATGCTGCGGGAACATGTGTCGGTTTGTTAATGTCTTTTCGCGATTCACCAACACCACTAAACAGATGGTTGGAAGTATTTAGAGACTTCACAGCTTACTACGAAAGTGGTATCATTTGATTTTAGACTGATGGTTTAGGATTAGGCTCTGTTGTCGGAGTGCGGTACCTTGGTCAAGCCGCTGGAAGAACGGCCCTGACAAAAGCACGTGGCGCGCCTTGGAGGGGATAGCCTAGCGCCAATCCCAACTCTGGGGTCCGTTGCCATGGCGACGATGCCGCGTTGCCGCCGTACAACTCATGGTCACACGTGTTGCCACGCTCAGTCGCTGCAAAGCGTGTAAATAAATCGTTTCTCACAGATCGTGAATTCCGATCTGGTTAGCGTTAACGGACGTTGGAAAACGCCACATTTTACGCCACTGGTTATAAAGATCGCTACACCAAGAAGAAATGCAGATGATAAACGGGTATTCATTGGACAAATATACTAGAACTGACATGTGATTACATTTTCACGCAATTTGGATGCATAGATCCTGAGAAATCAGTAACCAAAACCACCACCTCTGGCAATAACTGCCTTGATATGCCTTGAGTCACAGATTGGATGGCGTGTAGAGGTACAGATGCCCATGCAGCTTCAACACGATACCACAGTTCATCAAGAGTAGACGGGGGTATTGTAACGAGTCATTTGCTCTGGCACCATTGACAAGACGTTTTCAATTGATGAGAAATCTGTAGTATGTGCTGGCCAGGGCAGCAGTCGAACATTTTTCGTATCCAGAAAGGCTCGTATAGGACCTGCAACATGCGGTCGTGCATTATCCTCCTGAAATGTACGGTCTCGTAGGGATCGGATGAAGGGTAGAGCCACGGGTAGTAACACAACTGAAATGTAACGGCCACTGTTCAAATTGCTGTCGATGCGAACAAGAGGTGACATTGTCTAACCAATGGCACCCCATACCATCACGACGGGTAATACGCCAGTATGGCGATGACGAATACACGCTTCCAATGTGCGTTCACCGCGATGTCGCAAACGTCCCCATCAGGGATCGAGACGTGGCTGTACGGTCCGTTACAGCCATGCGGATAAGATAACTGTCATCTCGACTGCTAGTGATAACGAGGCCGTAGTAACCCAGCACGGTGATCCGTATTGCCCTCCTGAACCCACCGATTCCATATTCTGCTAAGAAGTCATTGGACCGCGACCAACGCGAGCAGCAATGTCGCAATATGATAAACCGTAATGGTGATAGGCTACAATGCGACCTTTATCGAAGTCGGAAACGTGATGTTACGCATTTCTCCTCCTTACACGAGGCATCACAACAACGTCTCACCAGGCAACGCCGGTCAACTGCTTTTTGTGTATGAGAAGTCGGTTGGAAACGTTCATCATGTCAGCATGTTGTAGGTGTCGCCACCGGCGACAACCTTGTGTGAGTGCTCTGAAAAGCTAATCATTTGCATATCACAGCATCTTCATCCTGTCGGTTAAATTTCGCGTCTGTGGCACGTCATCTTGATGGTGTAGCAATTTTAATGGCCAGGAGTGTAAATTACAAACGTACCTCTTCTGCCAACTGCAGGAAAGTAGGCTCGGACACTACCTTAAAGAATCATACTCGTGGTTTCGTATGTACTGTAAGATTCCGTTTTGAGGAATAAACGGATCACAGAAGGCATAAGTACCGTTCTCGAAAGTCATTCAACGGGAAGCTGCAGATAAGAAAATGGGGAACGACGCGACGTCTGTGGCGAAAACAACGAAGGAAAAGTTTGTTGGAGACCTGCTACAATCAACTGCTTCTCTTCAGACTCCAGGTAAAACAAGAGTATGTACTTCTAAACTGATGGAACTCTAGAGAGGGTGACATATTTCACTATTACTTGGGGGAAAGAAAATCTCGCACAAAATGTTGAAATACAGCCCACATCTTCGGCTCCCTAGCTGCTATCTTTGACGTCAGAATGACTTAATATGCTGCCATGACTGGTAATGATACTGATATGTTATCACTTATGTCATCAGATAACGTCATGTGTTAACGGTTCTGACATTAGTTATCTCTGACGTCGTCAAATGCTGTAGTTTCGTGCCGGGCCGCGGTGCAGTGACCGAGCGCTCAAAGGCGCCTTGCTGTGGAGCGTGCGTTCGCTGGTCGACGGAAGATAGTACTTCCTCGGGCAGGGTGTGTGTGTGTGTGTGTGTGTGTGTGTGTGTGTGTGTGTGTGTGTGTGTGTTGTCCTTAGTGTAAGTTAAAGTTGGCTTAAGTGGTTTGTAAGCCTTTGTTTTGTGCCGGACGTCGCAGCTGATATGTCCATGACGCAATGTAGGTATTCATATTTCGTATTGAAAGTGTCAAAAATCGCTAATAACCTACAATGTGACGTTTTAGCACTGTGATATGCTGCAATATTACAACCATGTGCTCCTGCGTTAATGTATTGCTCTTATGTGACTTTGATGTGGCTAACCCTCTTACATCACTGTGACATATGTCGCTACCAGATAGTTATTGGTGTTTCGGAGGATTAAACAGCCTTTAACACGTTCGGGGCGATTAACTGGTGATTTATTTTCTCTTGGGCCTGACATCTTTTGTGACGTAAATTGAATCTCACGTGGCCACCAATACGATATATACCAAGAAAAAAATTAAATACCACTATGTCAGTAAAATTGTGACGTCACGCCACAACGGCGTCCGCAGGGCGCTAAGATAGACAGTGGGGTTGTGGTAGGCAGACCCGCATAACAACCACCAACGAACCTGTCTATATCGCAAATTGTTGTTTTCCAGTTTGAATTCATATTTTTAACGGTATATTTTCTATTCTGATCCATTTTGTAACGTTAATAATTTGTATTTTTACTTTTCATGAAATACTTCCTGCTCAAATTTAGACACGCGAGTTGCAGAAAGTTGGGGACAAGTAATACTCGCTGTAAAGAATCTATTTATTATGCTGAAATATAGTTATGTATAACAAAATTGTAAATACGTGAAGAAAAAATAGTAATTGAAAGAAAATCACTTCCACTTATCTATGTACATCTGTATTCAAAACAAATTTACATTTCAAAACTTCAATGAATATACACAAGAATGAAAACGTATTGACAATATATACATAATTTATGTAAATGTAAAAGAACAAACAGAATTATACTATAGGACATAAAAGTCCAGGACGTGGTCAAATGTTTCGACCCCCCCCCCCCCCCCCAATTTCGTCAAAGAGCCCAGGCCCATGGCATCTCTGAAAAATCTTCGATAATGTCCATGGGAAATTGATCTCAAGAGTGTTTACATTTTAGAACGAAAAGTATCGGATGGTGGAGTAATGGAGATGAATATTCGAAGAGCTGGATACAACCAGTTGACACTTTAACTCACGGACGAACCAGCCTAAATGACAGCAAACTGTCTACTGAGGGTTTGGGGAGAGTGTTCCTCTTAACCTGCAAGCCGGACCCAGCCTATGAGCCTTGGTCACGTGAGGGTTCGGTGACGTCACACAGCCGCGAGACGAGGCGGCCCTCACACCCCAGTGGCGCGAGCCGTCACCAACGTGTCAAGTGTTAGTAAAGCAGAACAAGTTGAATTGGAAAACATCTCCTGAAAGAATAGTTGTGCTTCAAAGGGTGAATATCATTGCCTCGATATTCTTCCTCAACCAAACTCCGTCCCAGGCCTCGCGGGCCCATCGGGTGCCGACCGGCCGCCGTCCCCTCCTTCCGAGGCTTCACCGGATGCGTGGTGAGCCGGAGCCGCAACTTCTGTCACGTATCTCCTCAATTGACCTCGTGGAGGGCTAGTGCACCCAGCTTGCCAAAAACTGTCGTCAAACCCAGATGGTTATCCATCCGAGTGCTAGCCAACCGCGACGGTGCTTCACTTTGGTGATCTAACGGCAACCGGCGTCTCCAGTGCGAAACGGCCGTTTAAATCAAACCGCACGAAGTAATTTGCTTAGAAGAAAAGTGGGAAAATGCTTAACATTCCAGACTGATCGCATTGCTTGAGAAATACTGAAACTTGCGGCTAGTAAAGGTAGTCGGCACATTGCTTGACATGTTGAAACTGTCAGGTGGGTTTGTTAGGTATGCTTTGTTGTTACTGTTACCATCATAGAAATATTGGGATTACCGAGAGATGACAGCAACACCACTTAAAGGGCGGTTGGTAATCTCTCGTCTTACAAATTAGAACACTGTAAGAGGTGTCGTTCTGACTGTATAGTTTGTCCACGATAACTTGACGATTTGCGCGGTGGCTGCTGGGAACTCCATTACGGCTGCTGCGGGGAGTGAAGGGCGAGGGGAAAGCAGCTTGCTGCAGTGCTGCAACCGTTTCTCTAACAATGTGTAAAGTAATCTTACGCGTCAAGGACCATAGTAACGTTGGCAACACTTGTAAATAAAAAAAAAAAAATAACTTTCAACTAGTGCCGATATTCGCTGCTTGTCAGCACCAGCAAAATCGTCGCGTTATCGCGGCCAAATAGTACTAGCATACAAGACAACTTGGACAATTCACGCGGGAGTAGCCGAGCGGTCTGGTGCGCCACGTTGCGGATTGCGCGGCCTCCTGCGTCGGAGGTTCGAATCCTCCCTCGGGCATGGATGTTTGTGTTCTTTAGTGTAACTTATTTCTTAAGTAGTTTTGAAGTTTAGGGACTGATTATCCCACAGTTGTGTGCCATAAGCTTTACAAACATTTGAACAACATGGACAAGATTTTTGAAACTAAGACAATCTTTGAATAAAAGATTTTTCATCAGTGTAATGAACTGCAGCTTCGCTAAATGTAGAAAAATGTATGGTGATGAGTAGGAAAAGTTATTCCATACAGCGTTACTAGTATTAGTTGCGTCGATTAAATATCCAGGCGTAACGCTGCAGATAAAATGAGTATTTAAAGGTAGTTGCGGGAAAGGCAGACTACAGACTTAGTTTATTGGGAGAATTTTGGGTAGACGTGGTTCATCTGTAAAGCAGATAGCATATGGAAAACTTGTGCTACCTATTGTTGAGTACTGTTCATATGTTTCGGGTGCGTACCTTATGTTTAAAAAAGCAACTCAGAGGCGGGTGTCCAGATTTGCTACACGCGAGTGTTACGGAGGTGGTTGAGGATCTCCAGTGGGAATTCTTGGATTCGCATGTGAAGCTTGAAACGGAACACGCCCTCCACTTACACTAGCCACCAAAATGGCCATTTATGTCCTATGTAAGGACACAGTAGAGTAGCTACACAGGTAGCAAAAAATATTGTATATGGTGGATGTTGTTGTTATGGTCTTCAGTCCGGAGACTGGTTTGATGCAGCTCTCCACAAAACCCTATCCTGAGCAAGCCTTTTCATCTCCTCATACGAACGACAACCCACATCCACTTGAATCTGTTTACTATACGCGTCTATTGGTCTCCCTCTGAGACGCGTATAGTAAACAGATTCAAGTGGATGTGGGTTGTCGTTCGTATGAGGAGATGAAAAGGCTTGCTCAGGATAGGGTTTTGTGGAGAGCTGCATCAAACCAGTCTCCGGACTGAAGACCATAACAACATATGGTGGATAACCTTATTAAATCTCCTCTATTGGTACACCAAATCATTCACAACACTAATTAAACACTCAAGAAATTGAACAACCCAGAAAATTGCCACGTGATGTTTAGGGAACTTCTAAACCAACCTCGCGTTGTTTGACAGCTGACATTTGTATTTGGCTCTGTTTACATCGGGCAACAAATCAGACACAAGCTGCCGAAAGACCAATGTTCGGCGCTCGGAAAATGTCTGTGTGTCAAGGCATGTAAACAACCCACATCGCGTGACATACGTAACAGAATCAAATAAAATGTTAGTAGACACGAAAAAGTTCGTAGTGTCTTGTCTGTTTATAGTCGAAGCGTAATGTCGGCAGCAGTTTACGCGCGTTGCCAATTCCTTAATAATGAAATCTCGATGAATCCATCCTGGATTCGTATGGTTGTTTGCAGAATGTGTAATTGGCTATGGGAATACACCCTATGACCCTCTTCGCTTAAAGGAACCTCCCTCTCTCCATGCAAGTGGCGAAAATCGTGAAAGAACATGTAACGTAGTATCTCTGACAACAATAAAATGATAGGCGTTGCGGTTAGTTGCAAGCTATCGTAATTTTATTGTTGAATGCCAACTTGTACTTCCCACTGTTAAATATGTTTCACAAAATTGTGAAGAAATAATGGTCACAGTGCGTTGCGCCTTAGATCATGTTATTGCCATTTCACTGCAGTTCAACTGGCATGGACTCAGATGAAATCGCATGCAGTAGTCAGAAATAAGTCTCAACGTACATAAAAAGTTGTGTGCACGACACATTGGGCAGTACTATCCCTAAAAACGTGAACAACATCGTCATATATACCTGGTAAATCTTAAAGAGACAAGGAAAATGTGCTGTTACCGAGGATGGAAGGGTTGTAATACGATACACGGGTGAAGGCACTATAGCAGCAGTAATGACGTCAGGGATAGTTCCAGTACACTCAAATGAAGCTAACTGTGCATTCGAAGATTGTGGAATCCAGCCTCTTACGTAAGCTGCAGGTAAGAGATCTAGCTATGCATTAAAATACTGAAACATCTTAATCACGACAATTTGTAGTTCTTAATTACGAAGAAAGTATGTTTCGATCCTTCTGTGAGATAATCAGCAATTTACGACTTTATGTAACCACTACAATTTTCTTGTTGTGGCATTCGTAATAGGGCAACCAACAAGGCGTAACAACAAAAGAACCGCGTGGTAGCATTGGAAACATAGCCGCCGACTATCAGGGACATTCTTTCGGCGTTTCGAACTCTAAAACGACTATACAGATTCCGGTCTAAGTTGTTGTCTGACAGCACCCTGAACAGGCTCTGCGGAGTCTGGAAGGAAATGTAGCTCTTCCACGTGGCCCCTGAGCGGAGAACGTTGGAGCAGAAGCTTACATTCAGCTCGTAGCGCATTGGCTGTTAAAAGCCCCACCTCTTTCTCCCAGTTCAGCCATCTTACGTTTTATTTTACAGTTTTAAAAGAAACAACGTGTAATGGATTAAAGCGTCGCAGAAGGAACACAAAATTAAGCACCACTTGAATGTTTGAGTATTCGACAACTGTAACTTATCTACAAAATACGAATATTTTTAAGGGACTTATAAAGCAGGTGTAACAACGCTTTCTGCCTTGTTTTATTAACGCAGCACTAAATAAGAATCAGAATTAAATTTCTCACACCACTGTCTATGGCAGCCTTCCTTATCCTCAAAGGAGTCGTCTTGGTATCTGGAATTGCTTTTGCAAATAACAAGGTGGAAGACAACAATCAGTACATCGCACGAAACAACAAGTCATTGACGATGGCTATGGTGCCCAACGCGGTTACATAGGTTAGGTTAGCAGATAACAATAGAGCATAGGCATTCCGTAGACGGAAGTATTCATCCGTAATCCGCGAATCAGAGGGGCCATGTAAAAGTGTGCGACAGGTAGTTCAGTGACAAAAAGAACTGAGTAAATCACTGGCGTAGTGTTGTGTACACAACACTGTATTTAAAACTAGCTACACCTCCGTGCTTCGCATCGAAGTTCCGCATGCAAACGAATTTTAGGGTTTAGGAACTCAATTGATAAAAATATAACCGAGAAAGATCACTTAATAACTTCGTTTCTTCGTAGCCAAAAAGTGTAAATAAAAACTACTGAAAGATACAAAGCTTTTAATTTTTTCATACACATGCGAAATCTGTAAATCCATGTATGGTAGTCAAGTAAATTCATTGTTAATTTGTACTGCTAAGGAAAAGATGTTTTCGCATAATCCTGTCGCTAACACACTTTCAGTAATAAAACTGTCACTAATCTGGAGGATACAATACTAGCAGCAGCATACATCTTTTGTGTGTGTGTGTGTGTGTGTGTGTGTGTGTGTGTGTGTGTGTGTGTGTGTGTGTCTGCCTTACTACTAACAAGGAGATCACATGGGTATCGGATTTTTGTATGGAACGTGAAGTGCAGACTACAAATAGTAATCAGGCAAAGCCATTTGATGCAACTCGGAAGTATATTTAAATACCTGTTCCGGGGTCAATCATTCAAACTGACGGCGTAGTTTCTTATCATTGTAGATTGTTCGGTGGTTCGAATCCCGCTGTAATATTTTTTCTTTGTTGTGTTGGAATACTTAAACCATTTAAATATATGATTAATAAGATACACGGTAATTAACACACACATTCGTTACTGTTTTTCATGAAAAATACTTTTATTGGTTCATTCTTAATTTTCTATATTTTATAAAAGGTTGTTAATAATTTTAGGCTCAATTTAAATAAACTAGCACTGTCGCATATCTTTTGGAGCTATACTGTATAACCAGTAACCCTTTATTTGGACTGTTTTCCTTGTTTTACTTCACTGATGTGATTGCACATACGCCTCGGTGATAAGCATTGCAAAAACACGGAAAACAAATTTCTCGGCGCCGAGCTCACCGTACAAATGCTGCATTTTTACAGTCGCGTTTTTTCTTAGATATATCAACTGGAAAGCAGACTTAATTTAGGTTCGTGAGGATTTCTCAAAGTTTAGCAGCATTCCACGCGTATCTGATCAAATCAGCGAAGATTGTAAAGGTCACCTGGTGATGAGTAACTGAATATAGTTTCATGCAGTCCTCTCTATAATGAATTTAAAGTTTTCGTTAGATCACGTAGGCACGCACAACGAAAAAAAATCTAACTGCGGAATTCGAACCACCGAACGTATGCTACCTTAATCGACGCGTTACACGCTACCAAATTGGCTGCGCCGACGATTGGAATAACTGACAACAGGTATTCAAAGAGGCTTGCAAAACTTGAAAGTCGAGTTTCTCGAGAACTTTTGAGAGTTGCATCGAATGGCTTTGTCTAATTACTAGTTCAGGTTTGAACCTCACGTGTCATGAAGACGAAAACGTACCGGTAACGGTTTCGCTGTAAGCAGAGGGGGCACATAAAGACGAAGACTGGCAATACCACTTTTTTCAGTTCGGGTGTACACCAAGTTCGAACTCTTACGTACTTCGGCGACTAATGAGTGACAATGTGTTGAGGGGCGCTACGTCACTGGCGTGTGGATTAATTGAAAATTCCAGATTGGCAGAGTGCCGAGTGCCGGCAGTGCGACTGCCTAGTCAGTAGGAGGGCCTGGGTTTGAATTCCGGGTCGGCACAAATTACTAAATTTCCCATTCATTTAGTCCAATGCCCACTGACAGCTAATGCAATTTCCTTACTTAATTTCTTTTGAAAATTAACTTCAAATTTTAATCTTCGATATTTTTTCCTTCTCCCATTATGATTATATAAAGTCTACATGTATATCCAATGACCAGGTACCTGTGAAAACTCCTTGCAAATTCGTCTGGTAGTTTGAGATTAGGGTGTTCAAATAGATAAACACACGTACGAAGGTTAAGAATAACATTTTAAGTTAAGGTATCGTTTGCTTCCGTTGTCAGATTTTGATAAAGGGCTGCGTGTTGCCTCAAGCAGCCCAGTCACCCGTGAAAACCCCCACGTGAATTCGTCTTTTAGTTTCGGAGAGTCTTCGGACAGACAGTCACTTAAAACTTAAAAATCACAATTTTTTTCGCGTCTTGATTTTGATAAACAACACAAGTTTGTTGTTCCAAATATCGCTCATTTTCCCTGAGAAGACTCCGTGTAAGTTCATTGTGCAGCTTTCTTTAACCAATTTTGAACCGGTAACGCTAAAAGGAATATATGCACAAGAAGCTAAATTGTACGTAACAAAATGCCAACTTATATTTTGAAAATAAGGGAGCGCCTTCGTATTTTTACAATTATATCCCATCTTCAAAATACCGAGTGATCAAAACGTCAGTATAAATTTGAAAACTTAAGTCACGTAATAACGTAAATAGAGAGGTAAAAGTTGACACACATTGGAATGACACGGGGTTTCATTAAAACAAAAAAAACTTTCAAAAAATGTCAGATTGCGCTTCATCTGATCAGAAAAGCAATAATTAGCATAACAAATTAAGACAAAGCAAAGATATTTACAGGGAATGCTCAATATGTTCACCATCATTCCTCAACAATAGCTGTAGTCAAGGAATAATGTTGTGAACAGCACTGTAAAGCATGTCCGGAGTTATGGTGAGGCATTGGCGTTGGATGTTGTCTTTCACCATCCTTAAAGATGTCGGTCGATCACGATACACTTGCGACTTCAGGTAACCCCAATGCCAATAGTCGCACGGGCTGAGTTCTAGGGACCTAGGAGGCCAAGCATGATGAAAGTGGCGGCTGAGCACACGATCATCACCAAACGACGCGCGCAAGAGATCTTTCACGCGTCTGGCAATACTTTTTTTTTTTTAATTTTTGTTCTAATGAAACCCCCCTGTCATTCCAAGCATGTATATCAATTTTTACCTCTATCTACATTATTCTGTGATTTATTAAGTTTTCAAATTTAAACTGACTTTTTGATCACGCAGTATAATTCTATAAAGGCCACAACCGAATGTAAAAGATATTTCAGATGGTGCAAAAATACCCACTATCTGTGGGTGGTAATGAATGAATTTGTCGAGTGATTTAAAGTAGTGGCTTTGGGATATCATACCTGTACAAATAGGAAGAGAACTTACAATTATTTGTGAATCTTCATTATTTTTAAGAATCTTCATTATTCCAAGAATGTAGCTTATGTTGGAGTATCTATTTTACAATAGCCTATTTACAAAATACTCAAGGTCATACCTTAAAAACTGCCACAGAAGAAATAAAAAAGGAAAATCAGTTAATTTGCTTTGCACCCATGTTATCTTTACACTTTATCAAAGAAGGAATAAATATTACGCAAAAAGTAGTACCTGCTGGCCACAACAAAACGCAGTCTTAAGAAATTTAAAGATAAACATTTGCAAAACTGCGTATGTTAGAACACGTAAACTTACGATACTTAGACTACAACCGCAAGGAATAATGAAACTAAAGACCTTGTAAATACGTTTTGAGGAAAACAAGTCAAAACTACAGCAGTGTAAAGAAAATTAATGAACGTAGTCTTGTTTAAATGGATAATCACCTATCATATCCTACAATTAATTTAAGACACGGTATTGAATTTGGAACTCCAGAATGAAGGAAGAATTCACGAAGTATGAAAGTGTAAAGAATGGAGGCTCTTGATAGACCTAGACGGCTTTCTCTGTCAACATAGAGGAAGAAAATCTGATGTTTGAATACGCAACACCAGACATGGCGAAACCGTCAGCTTGCAGCTTGAGTAATTAGTGAAACTTTATAGCAATAACAGCACTACAAAATTAGCTTCGACCTTGCAGATGAGCTTGAGTAATATAAAAAGTTGTGAAACACAATAGTTTGTTTTGGGGATAATTACACTGTTGCACTAATATCCACAGTCAACTCATTTAACTAATTTTGCCCCGTGTGCCACTTGCAATAACAACCCTGTTATGTTGATTAAAAGCACCGTAACCTAGGAGAAAATTCGTACATGAAGTGCGTTCACTTAATTAATGGTCATTAATCTGCTGTCAATACAGACACAGAAAACCTAGGCGCATGTATAAGAAAAAAGAAAAAAATAGCGTATGTGAACTCTGATGTGTGAAAAGCGGGAGTCAATAATATAGTCTTAACATAAAGATGCCTCTATCCACTGCAAACACCTGTCATAAAATATGCCAAAAACAGATTTTTTAAATGTTATCACCAAAAGTACCAGCTCAAAAAAAAAACTTTCACTGCTAGCGAATTTATTTTGAAACAGTAACATGTGTATCGTTTTTTTTCCTTTTCTTTTGTATGTAATGTAAGAAACTCATTTATTCATAGACGAGGCATTGTGACGCAAAGTACGTGTAAGTACTATGTACTACTAATTTTTTTTCCGTTGTGTTCGAACACTTTCACAATTTTAATATTTAATGGTAATTTTTTACGAAAAGAGCAAGTGTTTTTGTTTACTCGTAATTTTGTATATATTTATGGAAGGTTGTTAATAACGATAGTCAATCGAAAAACGTAAGTCACATTTTTACAGTATTGGCTTCACTATTAGTTGACGACGGTAGTCTGATTGTTCAGTTTGTGAAGAGCTACAGCACTGTATTTGGAAAGTCATCTCCCTAGAATAGCTTTCCAAGAAGCTACTCTACTCAATCACCGTTTTAAGTGACAATATTTTCAACTCATCTACATACACATTAACAAAAACTGACACAACACGTGGAATTAGAGATCACAAAATGTTTTATATAACGGAAGGCGAAAACGAAATTATATATGCACACCAGTGGGTTTCGAAGCTCCGATTCTGTAGTTGACGCCAGTACGCTACCACCTGAGCTAAACCGACAAATGAAGCTACCGTTTGAATTACTGTTACTTACGTGCACTTTGCAAAATTCAAAGTCGATTTTCTCGAGACTTTTTGAGAGTTGCGTCGAATGGCTTTGTCTGATATTTAATTTCTGAACTTCACGTACCATACATGCAGATAAATTCAAAAAAATCCAATACTCATGTGGTCTCCTTGTGAGACCGTTTTAAATCAACTGGAATGCGGGACGCTTTTGCCATTTTTCGGGACAGAGAGTCCAATGCGGGACTATCCTGCAGAATACGGGACGGTTGTCAGCCTTATAAGACACTTAAGACTGCGTCAATTGTGCACGGCGGTCGCGTCTCATTGTTAATACGTAGGCAGTCGTACCAGTTTGCAACAAGATGTAGTATAGGCTGCTACATAGTATTCATATTTGTGCGCTCCCTATATGCAGATTTTCTTTAAAGGTAGTTCACAGGTGGTACAGCAAAACCCGAAAGTGTCCATCTCAAGACAGCAACACTGTGCGGATTTTCACAATAGACATTTCTGGAACTGCGCCAACCAGCGACATATCCGAGTCTAGTTTTCTACCGCCAGTTTACTGTGAATGGACGCGTTGCCAGACCCGTGTTAAGAGGAAGAAAGTTTTGGTTTCCATAAACAGTGTATTGATACTTTCAGGACTACACGTCACATTTATAAATTTCGGACTAGTTGCGCTTCTACAGCAAAAGATTCATTTGATTTTGAGTATACTACCAAAGAGGATAGTCGGCTCGAAACTGATAAAATTCAAAAGATATATTGTTGTTCATAAATTTTCGTCTCGGCTGCAAAATACACGCATTCGTTTGACAATGGTTACCGGTTCCGGACTCGGATATCCCTTATCAAGGTACGGGTTAATGGTAACATAAAATAGTTAATGCAGTGCAGTTCCTTCACCCGGAGTGTGCAACATTCCCGTACTAACATACTCAAAAATCTTGTGTATAATTACTTACATTACAGTGGACAGTATAATGTTGACGGTTAATTATAATGAAGTAATTAGAATGTACACAGGAGATTGTCGCATATGGTAGTACGGGAGTTTCGTACACTGGTTTGGAAGAAACTGCATTGCAACTGTGTTATGTAACCCTATATTTACTCATAAGTTAATTCAAGGAGAATGGGTCAAAAATGGACAGCTGTGTCAGAAACCGGTAGCCGGTATAAAATAAACGTGTTTATTGCACCTGTGGCGTATTCTGACGGACCAATTTTTTTTTATTAACTTATGTTGTCAATTTTTGTTGCCCTGTCTCGCGTGACTCCGTATCTCTTTCAGAACGTCGGAGTCCAGTTCACGTGCACTTGAGTCTTGCCCTGTCCCTCACTGAGTGTCCAGCGCACGCGCGAGTTTCTCTTCGGTTTATAATTGGATGTGGCACGCTTTACAAGTCCGCCGCCTTTCCTTGTTTACAAAACAAAGCAATTAGGCGCGCTCGCGTTAGTCTCGGGTGACGCCGTGCGAAGGACGCGCGAGCATTTCCTGGACTCGCTCCATTTACTGTCGGCGCCGCTGCCTGCGCGACCTTTCGAGCAAGTGCATGTGACAACTGGGTAACCGCGCGCAAGGGCCAGAAAGCGTTTAGTGTTGTGGCGAGTCCTGGTCATGCATAAAGACATACAATGCATCAAAAACGAGAACCTTCTATTTTTCTATGCATTCGACTTAAATCCTGTTCAGTTTCACTTTTGGCGACTATTTGTGCCATCAATGACACACACACACACACACACACACACACACACACACACACACACACACACACACACAGGAAAAAATAAGCAGTCTCGCATATGCGGATGACTTAGTTGTAATGGCCGATTCGATTGAACGGTTGCAGACTAGTATTTCAGAGCTCGATCAGAGGTGCAAGGATTATGATATGAAGATCAGCATCTGCAAAAGAAAAGTAATCTCTGTTGGAAAGAGATTTCAACGGATTGAGTGCCAAATAGGAGGAACAAAGTTAAAACAGGTACAGTTTAAAGTACCTGGGATGTATTTTCTCACAGGATGGCAACATAGTGAAAGAACTGGAATTGAGGTGCAGCAAAGCTAATGCAGTGATTGCTCAGCTAAGATCTACTCTCTTCTGCAAGAAGGAAGTCAGTACCAAGACTAAGTTAGCGGTGCACCGCTCTATCTTTCGGCCAACTTTGTTGTATGGGAGTGAAAGTTGGGTGGATACAGGTTACCTCATTCCTAAGGTTGAGGTTACAGATATGAAAGTAGCAAGAATGATTGCAGGTACTAATAGATGGGAACAATGGCAGGAAGGTGTCCATAATGAGGAAATCAAAGAAAAACTGGGAATGAATACCATAGATGAGCGAACAGACTGAGATGGTGGGGTCATGTTACACGCATGGGAGAAGCAAGGTTACCTAAGAGACTCATGAGATCGTCAGTGGAGGGTAAGAGGAGTAGAGGTAGACCAAGAAGAAAGTCCTCAGATTCGGTGCAGAATGATTTTGAAGTGAAAGGCATAACATCAGACGAGGCATCAATGTTAGCATTGAATAGGGGTTCATGGAGGAATTTTATGCTCCAGACTGAACGCTGAAAGGCATAATCAGTCTCATGATGATGATGTTGATTTGATAACCGTTAGTGAACCGTTAGTGATAACCGGTCAATCGACTTACCTGGCAATGGCGTGTTTCGATGTTGATGACGTAAAAAGTCTGAAATTGATATATACATTATAGTTTGAAATTTAAACTCTTACGACGTTATGTTACATGTCAAACTAGAATTGATGTATTAGTGTCACTATTATACGTAATTAACATGGAAAGAAAACGTTGTCAAACAATCTAGTTTGTCAACGTAATTTGAACGTCATAGACATAGGCGTACTTCAAAGTAACGGTTAATGCAGGCCGCGTGGAATGCCCGTGCGGTTCTAGACGCCATGTCAGAGATGGCTCGCCCGCTTCCGTCGGTGGTTAGTCCTCCGTCGGCTTGGGCCCATAGTTTTACATAAATTTGTATATTTGGTTAATTCCGAAACAACCTGACGACTAAATAACCGTAAGCAAGTAGTAAAAATATCTTTAACGTGATATATTACGCTTGTAGCCTTAAAGAAGAAAAACAAATTATCAACTTCAGTGTAAGAATAAGTTTTAGTTCAATAAACCACTCGTTTCAGACCGCACGAATTTTCTTCTCTTCCTCGTATTACCGCGGCAACGCTACTAAAAGCGATCCCATGTAGATAATTTGTGGAAGAGATTCTGTAAAAACTTATGTTTGTGCAAATATGGTAGGGTTGTGTGAATGTGATTCCTGCTTGATCTATTTCCTCGGAGTTACGTAACTTCCTTTTTAAGTCTTCGCTACCAAGGCCTAAAGAAAAACTAATATGTTCACACTGGTAAAGGTGCCCTGTCTGCAAACTTAAAGAAAATCGGATGTTTGTAAACCCATGAGACCAAACTGCTGAAGTCACTAGTTCCTAGACTTACTCTCTACGTAAATTAACTTACGCTACGAACGACGCACACATCCATGCCCGAGGGAGGACTCCAACCTCTACTGTGAGCGGCCGCGCACTCTGAGATGTCGCCTTAGACCGCACGGCAGTCAGCCACGTCCGCTGTTTTCGTAAACATTGTTTCTCATTCCTAGTAGGAAAAGTTCTCAGGATGCGCTTTGTATAACAACCTACATTTTGCCTTTTCCAGCAGTGGATGCTTAATTAAAGCTTACTTAAAAGGTCTATGATGTGAAACACCTCGTACTTTTTAGCGTGTAAAATTCGCGCCACAGTTGCATCTCTGTCTACTGTAGATAAGAACAGTGCGACTGTACTGACTCCTCTTCCCGATAACGACTCTTTATTTGTGGATCGATCGCTAAAAAAGGTGGCCTTCGCAGCACAACATCGCCTGGAGCTCCTCTCCTATCTCGTGACCATATTTGTTGGGCCGTAGAAGAATAAAAAACCTTGGCTTGGTCACGAGTCCCGATTTAGGTTGATCAAAGCTGATACTTACTTATCGTGTTCGGGTCGCCATTTTAAATCCTGAACTTCCAAAAATCGGCAACAAGTGTGGCTTTGTCATTTGCGTATACAATGTCTTCCCCTGTGCAAGTTTCTCCCGTGTTGGGGCATACAGTCAAATGTTGATGGTCCTGAACAGCTCCGCATTCGCATGTATCATCCTCCCCATAACCCCATCTTCTTAGATTAGCATTTTGAGACTCCCGTTCTAAGTCTATTGAGCGTCCTCCATGTTGGCTAAGGTAGGTGGTGTTCACGATCCGCTCGTGGTGATGGACTCACGCCACAGATTTAAACGACATACTTCAGGCCTGGTCTCTGGGGGAGTTGTCGTCCTTAGAAAGCTTTTCCGAGACTTAAGTCTGTGCTGTTGCAGATGAAGTCTGTATAAGGGATGTCTATGGTCCGTTTCTTGTTTTCGGTTTTTTCCTAAATTTGCAGTAACAAGACTCCTAATTGCAGGTAGGGCAATACCGACTATTGGTTAGATTTCCTCGGTTGGCGTCGGTTTCAAGCAAAGAACAGTCTCGTTGAGAGCCACGCCGACATGACTAGTGTGAGCAGAGGTGGTCCAGACTAGTGCTGCGTAATCTGGGGCGGAGAAACATGGCGCTAACGCCGAGGTTCTGAGGCCGGCCGCAGAGGCCGAGCGGTCTGCGGCGCCCCAGACAGACTGCGCGGCCGCTACGGTCGGGGGTTCGAATCCCCCCTCGGGCATGGATGTTTGTGTCGTCTTTAATATAAGGTAGTTCATAAGTAGTTTGTAAGTTTAGGGACTGATGACCTTGCGGTCAAGTCCCATAAGCTGTAAAAACATTTCAACTTGTTGTTTTTTAGGTTCTGAGCACATGATGCTGTGCTCCCCATTGTTTGTGAGTTTCTGGATCATATAGTTTCTCGTACATATTTTTCCTTTGACCTCCTGGAAATGTTTTCGGTAGGTAAAAAAAAAAAAAGTTTGTCTTATGGGACTTAACTACGGGGTCATCAGTCCCTAAACTTACAAACTACTTATGAACTACTTATGAACTAGGACGGCACAAATATACATGCCCGAGGGGGGATTCGAACCCCCGACCGTAGTAGCCGTGCAGACCATGACTGAAGCGCCTCAGTCCCCTCGGCCACCGCGGCCGGCCGGTAGGTCAAAGTTCGGTCCAGTCGCACGCGTAAGTACCTCGGAGTGTCTGTGTTCAAAGTCTTGACCCTGTCGTGTTATTTTTTTTTCCTTTGTGCTTCCTGATTTGTGGGATGGAAGGCACACACACACACACACACACACACACACACACACACACACACACACACACACACACACACACAGGGTTAGGTTTGAGAAGACTGATCTGACAGTCTACTAAATCATCGAGGGTGTGTGCCAGTTTATCCTCAACTTCGTTGAAAGTTCTGGCTTGAGTTGCCGCGGCAGCATCATCGGCATACATGAACCGTATCAAAGCTCATGGTATGGTTTTTTATTGGGAGTGCAGACTCCACAAATCCACGTGCCCAATTTGGCAGCAAGGCACAAGCAGGTTGGTGGTGGCACCGTAATGGTGTCGTCTGTTTTTAGATGAAATACGTTGTTTGAACGTTAATATGTTAACAACTAGCTTAATTACTTCATATATATATATATATATATATATATACAGGGTGTTACAAAAAGGTACGGCCAAACTTTCCGGAAACATTCCTCACACACAAAGAAAGAAAATTTTATGTGGACATGTGTCCGGCAACGCTTAATTTCCATGTTAGAGCTCATTTTAGTATTTCTCTTTAAATGTAAATTGCAATAATTCGTGCAGACAATTGTCAAAATAGCAAATTGTTTCGTTAGTATGTACTGAATCTGCACGCAAATGTGCAATCACGTCATCAACACAGATTTTCTGTGAATGTTTGGGCAGTAATTGTTGTCTCATGTTCTTCCACCTACGCTCACAAACATGTGGTTAATGCACGATGGACCTCCTGCACATTTCAATCGACGTGTTCGTACGCTTCTCAACAACAGATTCGGCGACCGATGGATTGGCAGAGGCGGTCCAATTCCATGGCCTCCACGCCCTCCTGACCTCAACCCTCTTGATTTTCATTTATGGGGGCATTTGAAATCTCTTGTCTACGCAAACCCGGTAACAAATGTAGAGACTCTTCGTGCTCGTATTGTGGACGGCTGTGATACAATACGCCATCCTCCAGGGCTGCATCAGCGCATCAGGGATTCCATGCGACGGAGGGTGGATGCATGTATCATCGTTAGTGGAGGACATTTTGAACATTTGCTGTAACAAAGTGTTTGAAGTCACGCTGGTACGTTCTTCTGCTGTTTGTTTCCATTCCATGATTAATGTGATTTGAAGAGAAGTAATAAAATGAGCTCTAACGTGGAAATTAAACGTTTCCGGACACATGTCCACATAACATATTTTCTTTCTTTGTGTGTGAGGAATGTTTCCTGAAAGTTTAGCCGTACCTTTTTGTAAAACACTGTATAAAATTAAAAGTGGCGTCTGTTCTTACTACCATGTCCGAAATATAAATGCCGATGACAGGCAGTGATTCTTTCTTCAATGCGGAGGCACTCCTAGGCTCTTACTCTTACGGGAACTAGTTTACAGTAACAAAGAGTTTGAGTTTTAGTGGGCAGGGTGAAGCTGAGAATTTGTTTCTGACAAGAGGCGTTCTGGAGTAATTCCGTGCACGTCTGGGAGGGCGCTGTGTTCCCAGAGGTGTAGCATTAAGCGGAACTGCCTAGAAAACGGGAGACCCAGTTTAGAGTCCCGGGTGTATACACATTTAGAACCTTATCCATTCGCAGCTAATGTCTTACATTCCGTGAATAATTTGTGTTAAATTTATTAAAATTCAGCAATACGAGAAACTACCAGATTTTCATCTGCCGAGTGACATATTTTCCGTGTTTGTATTCCTTCAATCTGCGAGAATCAGCCGAACAATCGGCCGAGTTGGATAAAAAGAGAGAGAGAGAGAGAGAGAGAGAGAGAGAGAGAGAGAGAGAGAGAGAGAGAGAGTTGAAATGTTAGTAAATCTATCGGACCAAACTGCGTGGCCATCAGTCCGTAGCTTACAAACTAAGGTAAACTAACCTAAGGACAAATCTCACACACACACACACACACACACACACACACCCTTGCTCCAGGGAGGACTCGAACCTCCGACGGTGAGCAACCGCGCGCTCCGCAGCGAGGCGCTTTAGACCGCTCGGCTACTCGACCGCAGCCCGAGTTGGTTACCTTGATCTTAGCTGGAGTAAAGATGCAGACAGGCGGGTCGGCCGGATGTTTAATGCAGCGGTGTGCTGTAAGAGGAGAGGAGCGGACATAATGGTGTAAATAGGCCGCTCCCAGCGCAGCGGAGTTCAGATTCGCAGCATGCGCGGCGCGGCCTGGCGCGGCCGCCTGCCAACGGCGAGTCTGAGGCACACCCAGCCAGTGCTCCACGTGCCCGCTGGCGCTGCGCTGCGTGCCCCGCATGTGGCAGTCAAGTCGATGAGCCGGCGCCTCAATGGGGCTCCGCTCCGCTGTTGGTTCGTTCATGGGCGCCTGCCGCCGCGTGACGCGGTGCTTGACACACTGGGGCCACTTGGGGTACGCGTAGCGAGCAGCACATCTTTGTCTAGCACATCCTGACATACCGTCATGTTTATTTATATTCAGCCACTGGCAACTGTAGAGCCAGTTTTACACGATACACCTAGTGTATTTAAGACAGGTGGAAACTGCTTACCACCTGGCGGCAGTTCGGCTGAAATTACGATTTTAGAAGATTCTTCATCCGCCGGGGAGAAATAGTGGCCGTTCTATTGCCGTGAACCGGTGCTTACGAGAAGGTGGTGTATGCGCGCATGCGCAGAACACCGCTTTTAGTGCGGGGATCCTGCTTGGTTTTTCCTTCTGCGGTCAGCAGAGGCACCAGTTTCCAGACTGGGTGCTTTTTTGCA
Organism: Locusta migratoria; assembly: GCA_026315105.1. Lineage (NCBI taxonomy): Eukaryota > Metazoa > Arthropoda > Insecta > Orthoptera > Acrididae > Locusta > Locusta migratoria. The sequence goes on from CM048747.1 coordinate 13,715,654, forward strand.
ATTTTGGAGGGGGGGGGGCAGTGGAAGCCTCTTGGAACCCCCCTCCCCCCCCCCCCCACACACACACAGCTTGGTATCAATTCCTCCAGCGCTACTTCAGTACTAGAGTTCATGCCACGTCTTCTTACGGCATTTAGATATATTTTACACACTTCAGCAAAATACCTTTGGTTCTCTTAGAAAGACAATAAAAATTCTTTTTTCAGCGAAAATTTGTATATCCAACGACAGCTTATTATTGTAGAAAACATAATGAACAAAGCATGCTTATTGAGGCGTACTGCGAGGATAGGTCTGTGATCGGCTACACAACTGTACCATACTGAGGACGTCTTAAAACTTTAAAAATGTTCAAATGTTCGTAATCCTATGGGACCAAACTACGTTGGTCATCAGTCCCTAGACTTACAAACTACTTAAACTAAGTTAAACTAAGCTTAGGACAACACACACATCCATGCCCGAGGGAGGATTCGAACCTCCGTCGCGGGAGGCCGCGCGATCCGTAACGTGGCGCTCCAGACCGCTCGGCTACTCCAGCGCGGCCTTAAAACTTCAATGCAGTGTTTATGAGCATATGATTTTACTTTAAATATGTGTAAATATCACCTTCGTTAATGAAACTATCGCACCTGTGCGATTTATTTCAGCGTTCCAGGAAGGATACTGTTTGGGAGATACCCACGTGAATCAGTGTACTTGTCGTCCGCAACCGGCGAAGACTGTAGAAAGACCTGTAGAAAGTGGCGCATGCACGATAAAAGTTCATAAGCCGAAAGTGTGGTGGTCACTTAGGTGTACATCACTTTCATAAAGGACCACATTACTCCCGCCATCTAACGAATTCAAGGCCAGTCGCGCCAAGTAGTCAGCAATCCGAAGATTGGTTTGAGCACCACAGTGCTTTACTAGGCATGGTCCTGTTTGGAGGTGGTATGCCGTTGCCTTCCTTAAGACCTTCGAACTGACTTCCACATTAGCAATACTGCCAGAAGTGGAAAGTGACAGATAAAAATGCCAGGACCTGGCGGGGATCGAACCCGCGAACTTTGGATTTGTAGTCTGACACTTTACCGCTGTACCACGGAGCCGCTCTGTTACAGCATAGATAATTGCGTCCTTAATGTTCAAATCTTTGTGAAACGTACACTTATATATTCATTGTACCAGCATGATAGAATACGAAATTTTGGTCCATTCTGTATAATTATACCGTAATTTTAGCTAGCTGCTCAGGAAAACAGTAACTGCGTAATAAATGGTGAACATAAGACTTCTGAGAAGTTTAAATAGAAGCAAACAGCAGCTTTACAAATGATGAACTTCCCCATACGACGTAAACAAGCCAGCATTCGTGAATATGTATGCGTTTCGCGCTGGTGCAGACTTAACACGTGTTTGGTGTATCTTGTAATACGTCCAACGAAAAAGTCGGTAGTTCCAGACGTGTTCTCCTGCGTCGCTGGTGCGATACGTGTACGATAAATGTACCGTATAATACAGGCTTAAAGGGCAATCTGATGAAAATATAGTAGCTCCCAAGAAAGTAACATTGTTCTTATTTCAAAAGTAATGGCCCTTACTGTTATCGCATTCATCTTACGGAGAAAAGGCAGTCAATGAAATCATGGAAAAAATTGTTTTTCTTGTCGACTGAAGCATGGTTGTAAACAGGCTTGCGCCTCTTATACAAAGCTAATCGACGGACTCGAATGTCTTTCTTAGGGATCGAAAATATGGATTGTATGGCGAATGTGTAACGGCTGCCCACCGAAACGTCTGGAGCGACTTGGAAACAGCATGGCTGAAGAAGGAAGGAAGATTTAAGGTTTAACGACCCATCGACAGCATGGTAATTAGTGACAGAACACAAGCTCGGATTGTTTTGTTAAGGATGGGAAAGGAAATCAGCCGTGCCGTTTGACAGGGAACATTCCGGCATTCGCCTGGAGTGATTTAGGGATCATGGAAAACCTAAATCGGGATTGCCGGAGGCGAATATGAACCACTGTCCTCCCGAATGCGAGTCACTTGTGGCACCGCTGCGTCATCTCAAGCGGCTGCGTCACTTGGAAGCCACTACACATCCTCCGTACACTCCAGATCTCTTCCTGAGACATTCGTGGCCGTTGATTTGCTTTAGAAGAAGAGGTTGCAACACTCCTGTCGATTAGTGAAGCTTTGTAGCCGCTCACAGTACAGTTAGCAATATACAATAACTCGCAGGTGTACTGTAATATTACTAACTGCACCGACTCGCTACTAAAAGCCTACGCCTACAGAATTGTGCCCCTCAGAGAGGATTTAAATTTGTCTGCTTGTTATCCTATCAGATGAAAGCATCGGAGGTAACCTTCGTTTCACAAATATAGTACCAAAATGAAAGATGGTGTTGAAACCACAAGGAATCAGAAACAAGTTTCTTAAAAATAGAGAGAGAGAGAGAGAGAGAGAGAGAGAGAGAGAGAGAGAGAGAGAGAGAGAGAGAGAGAGAGAGAGAGAAACAGCACTATTTGTTTTGATTACGGTCGGCAGTCCCTATGGACAATGACTAACTATATTTGATTTATAGTTTGAATATGATATGCAGAAAGAAAAAGTCTCTTTAGTAATCTGATCAAACGCATTTGGTAAAACAGACTATTTAAAAAAAAAAAAAAAAAAAAAAAAAAAACTGTCACTTGTGTGGATATCAGACAGCATAGGCTACAGCTATCTAAACTTTAGTTACTAAGCAGAACAGAAGCATCATTATTTACTATAAGATCTTAGTCTACAACATCCTACTGAAGTTGAGAATAAGCTTACTCTTTGATTAGAAAATGTGAAACCAAAATATTAAAATGCTATATGTTTAAATTAGGCCTATTCCAAAACACAACAAATTGACTTCAGAACTGCCACTTTTGTCTTAATTTTGTAAAATTACTGTAGTAGGAAAATCTTTTAAGAAACCTTGTTTAAACATATGTCAAGTACTAATTACTTAACTATTTCTTTGACTATATAGATATATGCTGCTTTTCACTGACTTAATTGCCACACCATCCAAGTACTAGCCACGCCCGTCGGTTTTTAACTTCGGTGACTAGCGGCAAACGGTGTATCCACCGCGACACGACCGTTGACGCATTTATCGCTAACAAAGGAGTACTGAAGATGACATTGTTATTCATTACTTTCACATGGAACCGAATTTCATAAAACCGGTTTTCCGCTGTCGTGTTTACATGGTACAGCCTTAAGCGGATTTCCTAGCCTATCTGATTCTGATCCTGATTTGAGTCAGCGCAATCGCTATTTTTCTTTACTTAAATACATAGGTTCATCACGCACGCTAATATTTATACTTACCTAACATTGCATAACATGTCACTTTGACCATATGAGCCGAAAATTCTCAACAAGAAAACACAGTCTGACAAGCCAAGAACGTTTGAAAAACGGTTGCGTTTAGTTGGGCACGAAAATCGATTGTGGAACTGGAAAACGACTTCAAAGAAGTGGATTTCCAGAATCGATTTTGGAGTGTTTACATGACCAACCAAAACCGGATTCGGGAAATCGGTTTACGAAATCCGGTTTTGGGAGCCCATGTAAACGGGGTGACTGATGTGGTCCACTGCTAGTAACGGGCTGACAACAGTTCCTGCGGGCTCTTCTGCGCTGTGGTGGCTGTACGATCTGACACTGCTGTCTTTACCACACCACGGTCTTGGCGGACGTCTGTGTTGCCTGGACGTGCAGAACCTCGTCTGCGGGTGTGAGAATGTCCACGTGACCATGGAAACAGCATCGTTGCACAAGTGACGTAACACGTCCATACCGTGTAGCAGTTGTCTGAAAGAACCATCTCTCCACAATTTGGTCCATTCCAAACTTGCTCATTTGGCCGTAGGTTCGTGTAAGTGGCTAAGGCACGGCGCTTGTTTGCTTATCACGTTGATACCACACTGAGACTAGCGGCTGTAAACATTCCCTACTACAGGGTGCAAACAGATGGCTCTCGAGCAACGTCACCAAGCTATTTCTTGGCGGATATAATTAAAATACTTATCAGTACATATACTATCCCCCAGGTGGCATCTGCCCTCATCGGATCAAAGTCAACGTCGTCTTTCCAAGTCTGCAATTATTTTCCCAGCAGTTTAATTGGTATCCATTGCCCGTTGTACCCACGGATGCACCTAGATTACTCAAGTTTACTCACCACCACAGCTGTTGTGACTAATAACCAAGCAATTAAGTCCCATAGATTTACAAACATTTGAACATTTGAATAAATTCGAGAGGCTCGACGTAGAGGTTGAAACGTGTCCATAAAAAATATTTTTGTAAGAAAATGTGTAATATTGTACCTCCTATTTTGTGTCGAGTAACTTGCTTGCAAGAAAATGTATAATATCGCTTCTACTGTGTGTATCGATATGTGTATTTAAGTCTGTGAAGTTTCACCTTTGGCAAAGATCATGTATTGCATAGCATTGTAACTCGCGCAGAGAGAGAGAGAGAGAGAGAGAGAGAGAGAGAGAGAGAGAGAGAGAGAGAGAGAGAGAGAGAAAGGGGAGTTGTGGTTTAGCTCGCTTAGAGAGCGGTTGCGTTGTGTGTATGGCTCCGATGTAGAGCAGAGGCTGTTGTGCCAGCAAGTTGATTTCATTCTATTTGGAATATATATTTTATTTTTTATTACTATCACTGCTGGAATGAAGGTAATTGCATTTCATGTCATTAGGAAAAAGTTTTATTATGTAGGTAATGTAATGGTGATTATTAATAATGAGTAACAAAGTTGACCTTTCTTTCCTGTTTCATTTACGTAGTTAGAAGATTAACCTACTTCCTTCATTTGATAATTAGTTATTTGTGTATTTAAAGTGCAGTATTTATTTTGGTAATCTTGTTTACAGATTTCATTATTTGTGCCATAGTAAATGATTGTTATACAACACTGCAGTTAATTATGATACTGAATTTTGATAATCAGGTACAAATCTGCAAAAAATGACCGCAGTCAAACATTAAGTGGTTTGTCGTTTTTTATTATCTTTCTCGCAGTCAAATATATTGAGTAAAGTCAGTGTCTGTTTCATATGGTGAGTTGCCACAGTTGTTTTGTTAAAAGATCCGTTGCGCACATAATCAGTTTAATGCACTGTTTCTTATTTAACAATTCATACATTAATATCAGGGCCATAATTAAACCAAATTGCTGTGTTAATGAACAATCTGCTGTCTGATTAAACGATAGGTTCAACATCAAACACACACCCACAGCTTTTAAGGTGTATCCTAACATAAGCAGCCGCTAACGATCTGATTGCTTTGATATTTCTGGATGGTTTCTTGAAGTTTTGACGGCATCCTTTAACCCATTGTGTTCCGTATCTACTTGTGGCATACGTAACTCACTGTTAAAGCCACTGTCTCACCCCAAAGCCCTAAAATACTTTCAGGATGAAAGTCTGTCAACAAAAGAGAATCCAATGAACCGCATTTGTCCGTTCATGGCAATTCGAAATGTGCAAATTGTAGTTAAAAAAAAGAGCCATATAGGACGATATGGACATGCAAAATGTGTGTCGGATTGTGCCTAACTGATAAGAGCCTGTTTTTCGGATATCATGAGAATAGAAAGAAGTGCTGTGCAAACTTAGAAAGTTTGCATAAAACAAAACAAAAATTCTTTTGCTTTATTTCGAAAAAAAAATTATGAAAGTAAACGCAACATTGGTGTAATAAAAATGTTGAAAATCAAAATTAGTGGATCCTCTGAAAGATATTGGAAAAATCCCTTGTTACGGTGGTTTCACAGTGAAACCACCTGCATATTTCTTATAAAAATTGATTTTTTAAATTTATTATGTGCTTCAGTAAGGCAAAAAGGATAAAACCAAATGCCAATGCCTATCAGATCCAAAAAAATTTGTGATTCAGTGTTAAAAAGTATTATTTTTACTGTACTAGTCTTTTGCAGAAATTATGAATAATGTTAATGTTCTGCATCCACGTTTCTAAAGTAAAAGCCGTATCTACGTGCGGTTCTTCGTACCATTTTACTGAAAATCTAATCTGGAAGTACGGAATAAATGGAGCCCGAATTTCAAGTGGTTCATTGTATCTGTTTCAGAGGAGTTTGTTGTGGCGAACATATGGGTACATTTCGGTTGCTGTATCTTGTGGGTTGGTGTTACAGGGTTACCTGCGAAAGCAAGCTCACAAGAATAATAGAGCAAATACATGATACACACATTTATTCTTTTAGTAACAACCAGTTTATTATGTTAAGCCGGCCGCGGTGGCCGAGGGGACTGAGGCGCTCCAGCCACGGTCTGCACGGCCATTACGGTCGGGGGTTCGAATCCCCCCTCGGGCATGGATATTTGTGCCGTCCTAGTTCGTAAGTAGTTCATAAGTAGTTTGTAAGTTTAGGAACTGATGACCCCGCAGTTAAGTCCCTTAAGCTTAACAAGGTTTTGAACATTTCCTGCCTGAGGGACTAGTGCAGGGATGGCAAACCTTTGTCCATACACCTGCCATTTTTCAAAAATGGGAAGTTACCGGCAAGACACGAGCGCGGAAGCAGTCCAGGGTTGTGGCAGGGGTTTCTCTGCGTGAGTAAACAAAGCTGAGTGAAGTTTTACCACTGACTTCGTTGCCCCCATTACTGAGCCACAGTTACATCTATGTTTCTTGAATTTTAATAATGTGACACTCTGCAATTTCAGAGTTAAGTAATTTTATTTATTAAGCTATGCCCTTTAGCGGTATTTTATTAGTTACATTTTTCACCCCACCACCCACGTCAAAACGTGAATGTGGTTGTGGCCTGCTATTTTTATATTCCTTGCTTAGAAAAGATTTAAAATAGTTTTAGTTGTGTTTCAAACATATTTATAAATCCCCCCCCCCCCCCTTCACACGTATGATGATGCCTAGAAGAGGCGAAACGCGTCATGTTTAAATAAATAAAACAAGTTTATGCATCCAAGACTGTCATTTACCAAAAATATCAATTACGGTTGCTGTGTCAGCGCCACTAGAACATGGAGTGGAGTGATTTTAGTTTTTCAAAAAATGTATTTAATGTGCCCAAGACGTGCTCCGGCGTAAAGCACATATTTTAAGTGATGTATTTGTCATGGATTCAATTTGAGAAAATGAAATACAGTAGCATATATTGTAGATCTATATTTGGAGACTAGAAAGTAGAGAGAGTGAATTTTTCCAAGTTTATGCTTTAAAGTATGCCTACAGCTCCATGAATTTATAACTTATAAATAAGCCATCAGGTTTCCTAGACGTGGCACTTACTTGTAACCCATATACTTTTTTTATCTTCTGAAACAAATGGAAAAATTATCAAATTTAGTAAATCACAGAAGGAACTACTTCCTTTCGGAAAAATAAAATGAAATTAAAATGTTCATATGTTTGTAAAGCTCGTGGGACTTAACTGCGGGGTCATCAGTCCCTAAACTTTCAAACTAATTATGAACTACCTTATACTAAAGACGGCACAAACATTCATGCCCGAGGGGGATTAGAACCACCGACGGGGAACGGCCTCGTGCATCGCACCACAGCGCCTCATTGCGCTCGGCAGCTCCTCCGCGGCAAAAATTAAAATATTTATTTTTAACTATGTAATACAGTGCTCCACCTGCATCACGAGTATACCCTGTCTTGTATGACTAGGAATACAAAAAGTAAAAAAATCGACTCGCTTAATGTGCAGTGTTCTGCATGAAGAAAGTAACTCTTAATTTTGTACCCAGCCACGAAAACATGGCAGTTGACCGCCGAGCACGCTAGGTACTGTCGCGTCAGTGGCGGCAATCATTGTCGCTTAACTAGTGCTCTTGTGAGCTCAGCAAGATGTAAACACATTCATGTTGAAATGTGCCTATTTCATTTTGAAATACATACTGGAATGATACAGCGCCAAACATTCTCCGTAACAAGGTCTCACTGCATTTCGCGATCTCTTCGCTCCACAGCTTGCACCGGCCTATTCCCGTGTGGTCTAACATTTCGGTGAAATCTCTCCATGTGGGACTATATAGCGCCATTAAACCAGAACCGATATCACGTTGACGATGAAGTGTGGTACTATGTCTTCAAATGTAGACGAACAAAGCCTAATTTCTTAAAATTGATGACGAGCCCAAATTATTTGGTCGTGTGCCACCAATGGCTCGCTATCCCTGAACTAGTATATTATGACACAGCTGAAGAAATCTTTTTGCTATCTCTGTAGATAGGCGTGTTGTGGATGTAGCGAACATAACGCCGCGTCGTTCTAGAGGCGACACCCAGCTACAGTATACAAGTATACAGCATTACGCTAGCAGTTGTTTGCTTCTTTTTGTATGAAGGTTGCGTCGTTGTACAAGATACGTGTTTGCATATCGTAGACCGCACTTACATTCTATTACTGTTTACAATAAAAAAAAACTTCAGGCATGCATCGTTAAAAGGTTACGTAATGAAATTCTAGATAAGGTGCCCCCCGGTAAGTGTTACGTCACCTAACTGCAGGTACGAGGCGCGTCTTTGACTTTCTTTTTTCCACGCAGTGAGTGCCATGCTCCGCTCTTAACACGACGATCTCTGACAGTAAAGGCGGTAGCCGCGTCCGGTGTGCAGGCATTTTGTGACGTAAGCTAAAAAGTTGGAAGTGCTGGAAATTAGTGTATGTGTGGATGATTACAAAATCAGCAACTACGAAAAACGCCGTAGTGCCGCTGTTATTGACAACACTTGGTGTGGCGCAGTAGCTGTTGGCTAGTCATTAAGCTGGCAGTGTTATCCATACCACTGGTAAACAAGTGGAAGCACCAAAGTAGTTGCTTCCCTCCTGCTTCAGTGGTATAAATTCTTACCACACGAATCCTGTAGAACCTGATAAATTGATATAGTTCATATATTACTGTTCTCCGAGTACCTGCTGAGAAGTTTCTTTTTATACAGAAAAAATTGTCACATTAAGGGCCGATTGTTTAGACCAGTACTTCTCAACATTGGGATGCGAAGATATGGTAGGGGATTACACTTGCAAGATGTAATAGTTGCATAAAAATTAAGAAAAAGGGGAATCGGGACTAGGACCTGAGACCTTTGCCATTTGTTCTAGGTTGTTCGTTCTGGGCTGTTTTTTTTTAATAGTAATTAGATTATTACAGAAGGCGTCAAACCCTGTGATCGAGTGTGTTGACCCACCACGTCGGCTCCATCTGAGCTATCCCGACACTTCGCGGCTTTTCCTTACAGCTTTGCTCAGATCAGTGGTAGAGCGCTTGTCCGCGAAAGGCAAAGTTCCCAGGCAAGAGTCCCGGTTCCGGCACACAAATTTAATCTGCCAGGAAGTTTCATATCAGCGCACACTCCGCTGCACAGTGAAAGCTTCATTTTGTTAAGTATTAGAATTCACTTTCGACTTCCTTTATCTATACCCAGATGCAATGTTCTTCCGTCCTTGCTGTGAATATTTTAATCGCTTTGTTATAAGATATCTTCGGTTCTTCTTAAGGTACGCATCTCTTTTTGGCCTCAGAACGCTTAGCGGATCACGTTATTTCATTTCTTTTGTGTCCCAGCCTCGTCGCCGCTTTTGTCTCGTTTCCGTCGTAGGTGTCGGTGGCCGAGTAGACAGACCGACACAGGAATAAGGATGCACGCTTGTGCAGGTAGGAGGTGACCATCCAGTGGGACAGCAGAAACTAGAAACACTGGAGTAAATTAGAACGAGATATATATTTCTTAGAGACTTAGTATTACTTAACTTTTACATTGCTCAGTACTGCAGAATGCTGATATATAGTTGAGCTAGAGGCCTGCCTAGTGCCTGTCCGATAGCAAAGTCTTCACTGGTGCCTATCTGATTCCGAAGTGTTAGCTGGTTCCTATCTCAGTCCCAAGTGAACGATGTCGTTCAGTCGTGGCCACTAGCGGAGTTGTAGCAGAGGGCGCTCGTGGCTGACGTAAGAACGCCGCGCCGTGCGTGCATGGCGTCGCGCGGCGAAAGTAGGTGGCGCGCACTTCGGACTTGTGCGACACCACAATTTCCACTTTTAAACACATTGGTTAACAGTGAAATTTAAGGCGAATATCTATCTTCTCTCCTCCTATGACAGTTTGAACCTTTCCATGACTGTAATTATTGCACCAAAAAATGAACATTGTGATAAAATTAATAGGGTAGTTTCAGATCTCGCATAGATTTGACACCATCTGACATTACACTACCTTCCTCTTTTAAACAACAATAATTTCCAATCAGTTTAGCTTTTTGTATTACGATCAACAAAAATGTTCAAATGTTTGTAAAGCTTATGGGACTTAACTGCGGGATCAGCAAAAATTCAAATGTTTGTAAATCTATCGGACCAAACTGCGTGGTCATCAGTCCGTAGCTTACAAAATACTTATGAACTGACTTATACTAAAGTCGGCACAATCATCCATGCCCGAGGGAGGATTCGAACCTCCTACGTGGGAGGCCGCGCGATCCGCAACGTGGCGCTCCAGACCTCTCGGCTACTCCTGCGCGCCTACGATCGACAAAGCGCAGGGTCAGACACTCGATAGAGTTGGAATCTACTTGGATGATCCAGTTTTAAGTCACGGAGAATTGTATGTTGCCTTATCCAGGGTCAAAACATTCAAAAATGTAAAAGTATAAGGGTTCGATATTGTCTGGAAGGAAGTAGTGGAAAAATTAATGGTATAAAATGATGCACAGTGTAATAAAGTATGATTATGTTCAAAGGAAATTTACATCAGACAATCTTAACTAATATGAAGGAAAATGTATAGCAAAATTGTGTGTCTCAGATATGGTGAATTGCAATGTAATCTATCAACACCATAAAGACGGCCACTAAAATCTGTAGATGGCAGTTCTTTATAATATACCATAAATATATCTGATATGTTATTTACTATCTAAACAAAATGCATGCACTTACATGGTTTCGATGTTACTTTACCGGTTGCAACTTACGGATCATTATAAACGCAGACATCTGCTAGCAGTATACTGTGGTGCGCTGTCTACGACCAGTGAATTACGTATGCTTGAGGTAAGGATATGTATGTGAATTGTCCAACGTATCACATGATACATAGCACAAAGTCTATCCTTATCGACATCTTTATAGTAAAGATCCGTCTCTCATAGTCTACGCTGCTGATAATAATGTAACCTAAGAAAAGTAGCTTCCATTTGCTTGACACTACAAATGTTCTTCCAACGTCAATTAACATAATTAATGCGTGCTACTGAGGGCGGATACAACTGGTGTTTATTTACGCGATATCCTTGGTAGTAATTTTTGTATCCCATCCTCGTCGCCACTTTTGTGTCCCAACTTCGTCGCCGCTTTTGTATCCCAGCCTTGTCGTAGGTGTCGGTGGCCGAGTGGAACGAGACCGACACGCTGGTGCAGGTACGGAGGGGAGCAGCCAGAAACTATAAACACTCGAGTAAATAAGAAAGAGATATATATATATATATTGCACAGAATGTAACAATACTTAACTTTTACATAGTACTGCAGAATGTTGATACATAGTTGGTAGAGGCCTGCCTAGTGCCTGTACAATAGCAAAGTCTTCACTCGTGCCTATCGGATTACGAAGGTCCTAACTCGTTGCTATCTCAGTCCGAAGTGCCAAGTGCGAAGTGTCTTTTCAGTGGTGGCCACGAGCGGGGTCCCAGCAGAGGGCGCTCGTGGCTGTCGTCGGAAGAACGCCGCGCCGTGCATGCATGGCGGCGCGCGGCGAAAGTAGGTGGCGCGCACTTTGTACTTGTGCGACACCACACCCCTCCCCCCCAAACCGCCGCGCCGTCGTGGCGTAGGGCTGAGGGCCACGGCGACGGCACTGGGAGGAGGGCCTGGGCGGGGGCGTTACTGGTGGGACGGGCGTCGTAGCGGAGGCCGGGATCGAGACGCCGTCCGCGCCCCGGCATCCGCCTTGCGATCCTCCAGGGAACCCGCCGAAACCTGGGGAAGGGCGCCCGCCCCCGCCCAGAGGGAGCAGGTCATCTTCTTCTGAGGTGCGTGGCCCAAGCTGGGGGGGCCCGCACGGTCCCGGAGTCCCTCTCGGTGACGCTGTCATCTGCGGCGGCGACAGCGGCGGCGACGACTGCGTCGGATGTACGTCGACGTCCATAGGGATCTCGTAGTCCGGGGACGAACGATGTGGTTGTGCTCCCTGGCGGTGAACTGGGTCTGGAATCAAGAAACCGGAGACAGGATCGCGCGGTCTGTGCAGGCGCAATTGGTTTGCGTGGCGCCGCAGCTCCGACCCTGTGGAAGAACGTACAACAAACATATTGCGCCCAAGCACGCGTTGAATGGTGCCCGGCAACCATGTCTTCTTGTTTCCAGCAAACACTCTATACAGCACCGGCGTAGAAACCTGAAAACGCGTAGCGCCATACGAACCGACTCGGTGCGTGGGAGGCTGCAGCAGGTGCAGGAGAGTGCGGTGACGGCGGCCGTGTAGCAGCTCGGCAGGAGACGGGCCGTCACGTGGCATGCACCGATACGTAGACAGGAAAATTTGAAGAGCTTGCTGCCTGGAGTGCTGACCTTTCATCTTCTCCATGTGAGACTTGAATGTTCGAACGAAACGTTCTGCTTCACCATTGGACTGAGGGTGAAAAGGTGCGGTGGTGATATGCTGAATGCCATTCACACGACAAAACTGTTGAAATTCCGCACTAACAAACTGAGGTCCATTGTCACTGACGATAGTTTCAGGCAAGCCTTCGATGCAAAACACTGATGTTAAGGCACTGATTGTACTAGAAGCTGTCGTTGAGTTCATGGCAATCACAAAAGGAAACTTGCTGAAAGCGTCTACAACAATTAACCAGCGCGTATTCCAGAAAGGTCCGGCAAAGTCAATATGTAAACGTTGCCATGGTCCCTTGGGGCGTGGCCAGTCTGAGAAACGCTGTGGAGGAGCCGCCTGATGCTCCGCACAAACAGTACACTGTGACGTCATGTCCTCTATCTGAGCGTCCATACCAACCCAGGTACAATGACGTCTGGCCAGTTGCTTTGTCCTAACAATGCCCCAATGTCCTTGATGCAGGAGGCGTAACACTTCTCGTTGCAGGGAACGAGGAACAATCACTCTTGCTTGGTCGTTGTCGGTATGCAACAACAGTACACCCTGACTTAAAGATAATGCATGACGTTGTGCAAAATAACGTCGAACCAGAGGCCGATCAATGTCTTTGGCTCTGGCAGGCCACCCTGAGCGAACAAAACGTGCTACCACACTTAGGTCTGCATCCGCAGCTGTTTCCTGTGCAACCCGACGAGAGTTCAAAGGAAAGTCTGCGACAGCGGAAGCATCTCTGGAGTCTATCTGACAACATGCCATTTCTGAAGAATCAAATGATACATCCTGGCCAACCGGAAGTCGGGAAAGTGTGTCCGCGTTGGCATGTTTAGTGGTAGGTCGGTACAAAATCTCATACTGATAATTTGACAATATCAAGGACCATCTCTGAAGCTTTTGTGCCGTACGTGGCGGAATTGGCTTTGTGGGTGAGAACAACGACGTGAGAGGCTTGTGGTCTGTCAACAAATAGAATTTTCTGCCATACAGATAATGATAAAACTTTGCGACGCCGTAAATGATTGCTAAGGCCTCCTTTTCTATCTGACTGTAATTCTGTTGCGTCGGCGTCAGTAGCTTGGATGCAAAGGCAATAGGACGATCGTGACATCCAATACGATGTGAGATTACAGCGCCTAGGCCGTACGATGAGGCGTCAACTGCTAACACTACAGGCTTCTGGGGGTCAAAGGGAATCAAACATGCATCACTGAGTAGTGCCGACTTTAGTTTGTCAAAGGCAACCTGACAATCTTTAGACCATACAAAAGGAACGTTCTTCCTACGTAAGTGATGCAGTGGAGCTGCAATCTGAGAGGCATTGGGAATAAACCGGAAATAATAGTTAAGCTTTCCCATCACTGCTTGCAATTCATGCACATTCTTGGGAGGAGGCAAGTCTTTGATTGCTCGAAGATGTGACTGTAATGGATGGATTCCTTGGGCATTAATCACATGGCCTAGGTACTCTATTTCAGTTTGAAAAAACGAACACTTTGCTTTATTACAACGTAGACCTGCTGCAGTCAACACTTTGAAAAGGCACTCCAGGTTTGCTAAATGTTCTTCAACTGTACGTCCGGATACCACAATATCATCTAAATAGTTCGAACAACACGGTACAGAAACTGTCAGCTGTTCCAAGAAACGCTGAAAAATAGCGGGAGCGGAAGAACTGCCAAAGGGTAGGCGTTGAAATTGAAAAAGGCCCATGTGAGTATTAATGACGAAAAACTTTTTTGACTCGTCATCAAGCGGAATCTGTAAGTATGCCTCTGCTAAATCAATCTTGGAAAAGAAGCGAGACTGTCCTAATTTGTCCATCAGTTCCTCAGGTCTGGGCAGGGGATAAGTGTCGACAATTGTTTGACTGTTCACTGTTGATTTGAAGTCCGCACAGAGACGAAGTTTTCCTGACGGCTTGGGTATAATTACTATAGGCGAGGCCCACTGACTCGCAGAAACAGGAGAAATCACCCCACTATCTTGCCAACGTTTAAGTTCTTCGGCAACTGTATCACGCAATGCGATAGGCACTGGTCTAGCTTTACGAAATTTTGGAACTGCAGATTCTTTTAAAGTTACATGTGCCACGAAGTCTTTTGCACAACCTAGTTCCGGCGAAAACAAGTCACTATATTTGTCACATAAAGCATTGATTTTATCCTGAGGCACTACTGACGAAATTTGAAGCACATCTCTTTGAATTGATAAACCAAACAAATCAAAAGCATCTAGTCCAAAAATGTTCTGTGTACATTTGGCCTGAAGAACAACAAAAGCAACTGTTTTTGTTACACCTTGAAAAGAGGCGGGCAGGCTACATGTTCCTAGCACGGGAATATTTTCACCTGTATAAGCTGTTAACACTTGCTGTGACGGCGACAGTTTTGGCGAACCCAGAAGTTCATAAGTATCTTTATTTATTAATGTGACAGCGGAACCAGTATCAAGCTGAAATTGCACAGTCTTATTTTCTATAGAGAGAGTAACAAACAGCTTGTGCTTCTGGCGCACGACCGGTGCGCGAATGTGGGCAACGTCTAATACATATTGTTTTCTGCGCTTGCGCGGGTTGCGTGCGGTAGGAAGCGGCGCATACTCGGCACACAGCGGATTAACCACACTGTCACTAGATGACACTACCGCCGGATCGGCGTCCGCGCAATGCGAGGCTACTGCACTAAAATTACTTTCAGTATCTACAACAAATCTACTGTCACTAGCTACACAGTACTGGGCACTATTACAAGGAGCAGTTGCAGAAGGCACTAATTTCACTACAGGAATGCACTGTTCATAGTCATTTTGCTTGTCCCGAACCCTTTTCTGTTGCACTGTTTTACGCGCTCGTCGGCGCTTGCTACGTGGTGCACTATATAGTTTTGCTATAGGCGCAGAACTACTTTCTTGCAATTGAGATCCAAGGAAAGCACTGTTCAATTCCACAGCCCGTATAACATTTACAGAATGAGCTGTTCTCGCACTCTGCGAAGCACTGTTTCTAACGTTACTGTTCTTTGAATTTTTAATTTGCATACACACAGACTGCACATGTCCCGATTTGCCACATTGATAACAGGTTGCGTTGCGACTAGGGCAATGAGCACGCTTGTGGCGAGACACACACTGGGGGCAAGATTTACGTACATTTTTCTGAAATGAGCGTTGGCGCCCGTTATTCAAATCACTGTTTCGAACACGACGGGGCGACCTTTGTGTCGCACTTTTACACTGGCTACTGTTCACTGTCTGTTCAGCATGGCCTGTACTATTGTAAGAATCACTAGTGCTACACTGAGAACTACGGCTAGGAAAGCGTCCGTTGTGGCGCACTGAATTTACACTATGGCTTTGCATTTCTACATCAGCTAAGTCAAAAGTATCATGCGCTTCTATAAGCTGCAGTACACTGTCTAAGGAGGGGTCAGACTGTTTCAGAATTGCTGCTCTAATTCTGGGGTCCTGAATATTCTGCGTAATCGCATCCCTCAACATCACGTCACTATACGAAAGTCCACAAGAGCAAGTAAATTTACATTGGCGGGTTAAGCCCTTCAATTCCGTAATCCACTCTTGGTGTGACTGCTGCGGTAATTTTTTAAGTCTGAAAAATCGGTATCGTGCAGCGGCTACAAGAACTTTTCTCTCATAATGAGCATTCAGTGCATCTACAATTTGTTCAAAGTCTACATCACGAGGAGATGCGTGCGGGAATAGTTTTTGCAGTAACACGAAAGTTTTGGGGCCCACCACAGACAATAAAAGATGCTTAACAGTCTGACCTGTAAGTTGATGAGCCGCGACGAGTTCTTGAAACTGCGCCAGATAATCACTCCATTCTTCCTCACGTTCGTTGTATTGGCGAAACGTAGGAAGTGTTGCGGCGGCAGGTGTGGGCTGCTGAAGCGGCGGCTGTTGTTGTTGGTTAGCTGCCCGCGCTGTCAGCTCGGCCACCGCCTGGAGCAACTGGGTGATTTGCGCCGTCTGTAACTGAATAATTTCCATTAAGTTTGGGTTCGGGGTAGTGGCCATGCTGACCGATTAGGCGCCGCGCATACAAGTAAATTATAACAAAACACAAATGCAATATGAAAGAGGACTCGCTCTGCAACAAAAAAGTCCACAAAACACGTAACTGAAAATGTTCCCCCAAAAATTCTTATAATAAGGGTGGGTGGGCGGGAGCAATTTCTGCGTGCTCCGGCTGCTGCTGTCTGGCTGCTGTAAGCGGGCTGGTCCACGGTTCTATCTCTCCTCGTCGCCACTTTTGTATCCCATCCTCGTCGCCACTTTTGTGTCCCAACTTCGTCGCCGCTTTTGTATCCCAGCCTTGTCGTAGGTGTCGGTGGCCGAGTGGAACGAGACCGACACGCTGGTGCAGGTACGGAGGGGAGCAGCCAGAAACTATAAACACTCGAGTAAATAAGAAAGAGATATATATATATATATTGCACAGAATGTAACAATACTTAACTTTTACATAGTACTGCAGAATGTTGATACATAGTTGGTAGAGGCCTGCCTAGTGCCTGTACAATAGCAAAGTCTTCACTCGTGCCTATCGGATTACGAAGGTCCTAACTCGTTGCTATCTCAGTCCGAAGTGCCAAGTGCGAAGTGTCTTTTCAGTGGTGGCCACGAGCGGGGTCCCAGCAGAGGGCGCTCGTGGCTGTCGTCGGAAGAACGCCGCGCCGTGCATGCATGGCGGCGCGCGGCGAAAGTAGGTGGCGCGCACTTTGTACTTGTGCGACACCACAGTAATGAAGACACACTAACGTGACGAGTATCGATGCATTTCAAATCAGCACAAGCTTACGTTTAATTGTGCAAGTTATTTGCATTTGACGTTAGGTACATTTGTCTACGCTAGAGTGTTTGTAACTCCGTGTGTCTTTCGGTTGATCTGACTGTCGGTCTATATAGCTATTACAAGCTATACTCTCAAGGAGTGTGAAATTATTTTGTGTTAAATAGTTTATGTATTGCTTAGAGTGATGTAAGCATATTTTTTCTTTAAAATTGAGGTTACGAAGGTACTTACATAAAGCCTGATGATTTTATGTTAATATGTACTATAAGACACACTGTAACCGTTGGTTGACTTTTAGAGTTATTAGTTCCAATATATTTGCGAAACGTTAATTAAGGATATTTCATAGTTAATTTGAGGTACATGCAGATTACAAAAGGGAATAAAATGAGAGTATACGGGGTGTCATATTTATCGTGACCACCAAACATCTCTGGTACAACAACAACGGCTATTGTAAAATACCTTCCACCGGTATCACTGTAAATATTTTAAAACTTTCTAAAACGAAAGCATGTGTGTTTTTAACACAAACGTGTATGTTTTGTAAATGGACACCCTATATTATTTCATCAGCAATCTATAGCATGACAAATCACATAAATAATGGCGTTGATTGCATCGCAATGCACCAATTAAATCCCGAGACAATGACGCTTGATATACGCGAAACGCGCGGCTAGCGCACGTCCTGAGACTCGGGCGAGAACCCCATGCTGCTCAGGACGTGCGCTAGCCGCGCGTTTCGCGTATGTAAAGCGTCATTGTCTCGGGATTTAATTGGCGCATTGCGATGCAATCAACGCCACTGTTTGTGAGATTTGTCATGCTATAGATTGCTGATGAAATAATATAGGGTGTCCATTTACAAAACACCTAAGTTTGTGTCAAGAAACATGTATGCTTTCGTTTTAGAATGTTTTGAAATATTTACATTCATGAGCCCCTGCATTACATGATACTGGTGAAAGTGGTTTTACTGTTGTTGTTATTGAAGATATTTCAGGTGTCAAGATAAATGGAACCTTTATATAGAGAGACTACGAGCGGATGCAGTGAGTGAACTACTTAATTTTGCAGTTTCATGCATGTTAAGTCTTTAAGCAACAAAAGATTATTAATTTAATACAAATAAACAATCCCTGAGACGGATTTTCGTCTCATATGTCAAAGACATTATTAATAAATCCCAAGCATGGAATTAAAATTCCCGGCAGCACCACAAATTTTAATTCAAAGCTTCGGATTTATTAAAAAAAAAAAAAAAAGATTATTATTTCGAGCATAACAACGAAATAAATATAACAGTTATCAAAGTCCTCAGTTTATTTTTTCATGCTCTGTTATAGGGCGACAATAGATACCAATGAATGAGGAGAAATAAAGCTACACAGCAGTTGAAATTATTAAATAGTGGTATTATATTCATATTGAGTAGTATCAAAATATTAGAAGATCTGTAATATATCTCACATTAAAAATTTGTGGTTCTCTGTGCTGCAATAAATAGCTGTGAGTGTTTTGCAAATGTAATTCGAATCCTTTGCGACGTTTCTATTAAATATTTTAAGCCGTTTACCTCGTCTTGTGGGTCATCATTTTTCGTTATTTTGGCACATTTATTTTGCTTTTTAATGTTGCCGCCTAATTTACTTTCTGTCGCTACATGCTTATGTTTGTTAGACTATGCTTTCGGCGACAAAGTCTCGTGACATTGTACAGTTCAGATAGGTTGTATTGCATCCACCCTGTCTCGATAAAACTGGTTTATTAGTAGTCGTGCCGTGAGTATGGAACACAAGATGAAGGTGGAACTTGTTTAAAGCTGTTCCTTTCGCCTACGTAAAATGTTGCGCAAATATATCCAAGTGGGTACAGATGATGGTTGGCTCCTCCATTAGCTTTCGGCATTTACGTATTTTATAAATTATAATTCGGTGGTTGTAACGATGCCATCGGTCGTGCCGCAGTGGCTACACCGCTTCCTCTAGATCAGCGTTTTTTAACTCCCTAGGGGGTTGCAAAGACTTGTTCAGGGGTTAGCCGTCACCCAAGGAAGTACAACCGCCAGTCAACAACCAGCCCAGTATACCCCTGACTGCAAAGGGTTCCATAATACAAAAAGAGTCCTAATAAAAGAGAAATTTACTTTTTGTTGAAATTATTTACTTCTTTAATATTAATTCTGAATTGAATATAACTTAGATTTATTCTACTAGTCTGTTATCGATGAATAAGCGCAAAGTCTGAAAACGGTTTTCAGGAACCATTCCTTAGATAAATGTACAAACTGAAAGAATTCAAAGATATTAAAATAATCTACAGTGTCTATACAGTGGCAGCTTTCTTAATCATCATAATTCGCTTCTGAATCTTGCCTAAGCTTCAAACACTCGTTAGACAAAATATGCATTTCTGTCGGAAACCATGTAGAATGTTTTCCATTCCGAAAAATACACGTTAAAACAGCGTCCAACAATTTACAAGAAAGCTGTAGCAATTGAAGGAACATTACGTTCGCTGCCTTTGAGGTAACGAACATAGTTCTGTTAGTTCGTGTTGAGTGGGGGTTCAGCGGGGGTGGCAGAATACTTTTAATCGGAAGGGAGTCGCGTATTGGAAAAGGTTGAAACGCGAGGCGTTAATGGCCTACCTGATGCATCTCCAGATGCATTTCCTTATACTTACATAAAAATCTAATTACATCCTGCACTGGCACGAGCAATAATTTTCAAAGTAGTCGTTAACCGTCATTCTCGCACAAACAACTGAAACATAACCATTAATCTGTGACCCCCATAAACAGAGAATATGTCGCACGTAAACGACCAGTACAGAGCATTGTGGTTGTTTGTCTTGCTTTGCTCTTACTACAGTACGTGGCTGCGGTGGAGTAGCCGAGCGGTCTAAAGCACCTCGCTGCGGAGCGCGCGGCTGCTCGCCGTGGTTGTTAGTCCTCCCTGGGGCAAGGGGGTGTGTGTGTGTGTGTGTGTGTGTGTGTGTGTGTGTGTGTGTGTGTGTGTGTGTGTCCGTAGGTTAGTTTACCTAGGTTTAAGTAGTTTGTAAGCTACGGACTGATGACGCAGTTTGGTCCGATAGATTTACAGACATTTGAACATTTACTACAGTACGTGTCAGATTATTGAATTTCTTGCTTGCGTTACACAGTTTACAGATGAAATCTGCTTAAAAGCTGTCGTTATTGTGTGATCTGATTACAGCTGATATATGTAAAGGACATATTTTTAAATAACTATTTCAACGATACCCGTATTCTGAACCTAATATTTGTTTTCTTCTGTTCCAGGTGAGCCCAATGTTGAATGCCTCCGTACCAAGCAAGTCTTACCTGGTGAGTTCAGTTTCTCTTCTCTCTTCTCGTTCCACGACGATTTCCAAAGTCCTACAGCTCGAAACAGTGCAGGAAACTGTACCAGGATTCTCAATACACAAGAGCTTTTCAGTTAAATGTGCAATTTAAAAACAACTTTCTTACGAGATACTGAATTTTCTGTTTATATTCACATTTACTTTCGGCTCTGACAATATCCCGTTTTTGTGAAGCCGCGTGGATTAGTCGTGCGTACTCAGCGTCGTGCTGCGGTGCGCGCTGTCGGGGGTTAAGAGTCCCCCCTCGGGCATGGATATTTGTGCCGTCCTTAGTGTAAGTTATTTCGTAAGTAGTTTGTAAGTTTAGGGACTGATGACCCCGTAGTTAAGTCCCTTAAGCTATACAAACATTTGAACATTTTGAAGTCCCCCCCCCCCCTCGGGCATGGGTATTACTGTTGCCCTTAGGTTAGTTTACCTTAGTTTAAGTAGTTTGTAAGCTACCAACTAATATCCACGCAGTTGAGTCCGATAGATTTACAAACATTTGAACATTTTGTGAAAAGAAAAATGGGAATGTTGGTAAGTCTTCATCTGCAGTAATTAGTCTGTAGATGGAGGGGGAGCCCGTTCGATGCCAGAGCGAGAGGTTAATAGTTCTGTCCTGGGTAATTCGGAATCGCTATCCCCGGTTTCTAGGGGTTGTACAAGAGACTTAAATTGTGCATGCCTCCTTTTGAGTGTGGGCAGTTTTTTTCGGTCAGACCGTGCGCAATATTGAACAGCGACACAGAACATGAAAGGTGTTTTCGATCGCGCTATCCCGAAAAGACAGCTGTGGTGGAACATGCTTTGGAAAACGGACACCGAATTGCTTTCTACGTATATCTATTATTAAACGGATCAACAGCTTCTGGGACAGCATAATAAACGAGGCAGTAGAGATCAGAATTTCAGAAAACACCGTCAATAAAGACGGCGGTTTGCAGCTCAGTACGGCTTGTGATCCCGTAGTTGCGGAGTTGAAGCGGGCGCGGCGTACGCGCGACCAAAACATTGCCTTAAATGGTCAGGACCTGGGCACCAGTGACGTCACTGGCGGCGGCGCGGCTATATATGCACGGCAGCGGCCGCGAAACGACAGTCATCCACTTGACAATGGCAGAGGAGTTCTCTGTCGAAAGCTCGTGGGCAGGAAACAACATGACGCGGCTTGTAACCCGAGATTATTTCATTAGTGGATATCGCCGCGAAAAAAAGCACGTCAGCAAACTACGTGTTTTAAAATTTTTGATAGGACATTTGCTTTTGTATTTCATGTATTTAATGCACAGCACAGACGTTTGTATCGAGGTGTTTTATCACTTGGACATTATTTTGTTTGTGGGTAACACTGTCAGTTCAATAATGGTAGTCTAATCTTCGCCACAGCACCAAAGACCACCACAGTACCAAGCGGCAAAATGTACTAGAAGCATGTTGTTCATTAACAACAATGCGACTTTAAGGATTGATACACAAAATACAGTATAAATCAGCTATTAATACGTTGTTATCCTGGAACAACACTGAAAATGAAAGAGTTAATCCGTTCTGAGTTAGCACTTAGTTAATATGTTGGGTTTGGTTGTGCACGTATTTATGTATTTGTTGTGCGATTTATACCCTGAACTGACGGGTTATTGTGTTTCTTTGGTGCTTATAGTTGATGTGGAACGGATCAGATCACGTCTCCTTCAGTATCGCGTCCATTTATGCCTCAGGACAGGAGGTGCAGGATGACACGGAGACCGGTCGGTACCCGATGGACCTTCCTAGGCCTGTAGGTCACACTTTAGTTTTTTTTAGTTATAAGAATGCTGATAAGTTTCCCAAACAAGGCAATAGTTAAAACGGATAACCAAACTAAGCCAGCAAGCTCATGTCTCGCCATATAATGATCAGCATTCAACTGATCTCTCTCTCTCTCTCTCTCTCTCTCTCTCTCTCTCTCTCTCCTTCCTGCGATTGTATGCGCTACCACATTTCATCTGGTCGCGCGACAGGAATTTTGCTGAACACTGGATCGGGATTGGTATGCGGACAGCACGCTCGCCAATTCCTCGCATATCTCGATGTCGCTCAACGCACGGGCCCTCCGTGAGCGGCGCAGTCACCGCCCTGTGCGACGTCTTGCATACTAACCGACTGCCCACAGATACACAGGGGAGGCTGCAATTCCAGGCCGACCGAAGGAAGGAAGTTGCTCATCGGTAATTACTGGTCTGTCGTTCAGGTTTTCCTCAATTTCCATGAATCGTTAAAGGTACAGGAAGTGCAGAGATGGTTGCCTTCAAAACATCACGTTAGACTTTCCATTCTTCCGCAGTCATAGCTTCTTCATTATATTCAATAACTAGATGAGTCAGCCTTCTGTCATTGTGCCCCTTCATCAACTCGTCCGCTTGTCTATGAAAACTCATAATCTGTAACTTTTCGTTGTTATCAGTGAAACAATGTCAAAAGCTTATTACAAGGTACTGTTTGCCGTGCACCATACACTGACTTCCGGTTTATAAAAACCCTCTCCAAGATAACATTCATACATGAGTTAACTATCTAATAATTAGTAAAACGGTGTTAGTCGGTACCCTCTTCTGTCGATAGGCTGGTGTCTAGAATTAATAAACATTGCAATAAAATGTTCAAATGTTTGTGTAGCTTATGGGACTTAACTATGGGGCCATCAGTCCCTAAATTTACTTACTGCTTACGAACTAGCTTATACTAAAGACGGCACAAATATCCATGCCCAAGGGGAGATTGGAACCCCCGACCGTAGTGGCCGTGCAGTCCGTGACTGGCGCGCCGCAGTCCCCTCGGCCATCGCGGCCGGCCAGAATGGAATAAAACTGTAGATTTGTATGATTTGCAAACAAACGAACACTCATTATATCGAGTGTTTCAAGAAGGAAAAAAATCTCCCTAATTGTGTCGTAGAATCTGCACAAAGCCAGACTATTTTATTTTGTGGAGTTTGATCCATCAACTCTCCAAGTTTGGTTTCCCGGCAGTTGGCACTCCTGCTTGAACTTCAGGCAGCACCACTGCCCCCCACCCCCCTCCTGTCCTCTTTTCCTCCTTTATTCATTCAGTGTAATCCACTTG
The DNA here is from genome assembly GCA_026315105.1 of Locusta migratoria. NCBI lineage: Eukaryota > Metazoa > Arthropoda > Insecta > Orthoptera > Acrididae > Locusta > Locusta migratoria. Next base: position 13,739,580 of record CM048747.1, read on the forward strand.
TGCGTGCAGTTAGGAGCAACTCAGCAACAATGTGTACTCAACAGATTATGCAGGTGTTATTTGGCTTACGAAAACTGAGTCAGTTAAAACAGTGTGACGTAATTTTAGGCATCAGTATGATGGTGAAAGGCATAGCGAAAATTATCGGTCATTGGTTAAAGTGTTTGAAGAAAACCAGTACTGTTATGAAAAGCAAAATCACCAGGTAGAACGAGAACTTCTGAACACGTGTTAACAGATCCGTGTTAGTGTGTTCGGAGCCCTTACAAAAGGATCGTCGTGGCGGTTGGGGTATTTACACCTGAAATTTTGGTGAACACGCGATGCGAAGTGGAATATCATCTCGACGAAGGCAGGACAACAAAGGGGTCCCGCGTTGGAATATGCTAACATTAAACAAACATTTGAAGGATTATCTGTACATAATATGTAGTAATTGATGTAATTTCTCAATTGTTTCCATTAGTTACTTGTACGTACTATTTTGGAGTATTGATGCGCATTCTCGAATCCCACCAAGTGGGACTGACAGACGATTTGAACATTAAGTTCAGAAAAGGGCAGCTCATTTTGTGCTATCGTGATATAGCGGAGAGTGTATACAGAAATGAAGCATGAGTTGGGATGGAAATCATTAAAAGAAATGCGTTATTTGTTGCGACGAGATCTATTTGCGAAATTTTTCATCAACTTTCTCTTTGGAATGTGAACACATTTTTCATCTCCCACCTACATAGGAAGACATGATCATGAAAATAAGAGAAATCAGATCGAAAACGGATAGATTGAGGTGTTCCTTTTTCTCGCGAGCTATTAGAGAATGGAACCGCAGAGAAACATCATAAAAGCGGTTTGATGAACCCTCTGCCATGCACTTCAATGTGGCTTGCAGAGTAGTAATGTAGATGTAGATTATAAGTATACTTAAAATTAGTTCTTTTTCAAACAGCCTGTATTTAAGGATATTATGAAAAATCGCTACTTCGTCACGTATGAGATACATCAAAGGAGTAGGTTTTTCTCCCTATGGCTGCAGCTCACAGAGCTGAGTGTGGCGGTTGCCTTTGGAGGGAATATAGGCGTAGGATTTTAGATTTATTCTGTTTACAGCTGTTTCTTTGGGTTTCCCCTATGTTTTAAACTACTCCTGTGTCAAAGAAAATGAGACAAATTCCAGAATGATATTTTGACTCTTCAGCGGAGTGTGCGCTCAAGTGAAACTTTCTGGCAGAACCTCCCGGTTCGGTACACATCTTTAATCGGCCAGGAAGTTAAAACTATTCAAATCGGGCACTCAGTTTTCGAGTTTTCAAATTCTCAAATGTTTGTAAAGCTACGGGACCATAAATAGTGGTCGTCAATCCCTAGATTTACAAACGGCTTAAACTAACTTACGCTAAGGACAACACACACCCATGCCCGAGGGAGGAAAATGTTCAAATGTTTGTTAAGCTTATGGGACTTAACTACGGGGTCATCAGTCCCTAAACTTACAAACTACTTATGAACTACTTACGAACTAAGACGGCACAAATATACATGCCAGAGGGGGGATTCGAACCCCCGACCGTAGTGGCCGTGCAGACCGTGACTGGAGCGACTCAGTCCCCTCGGCCACCGCGGCCGGCCCCGGCCACTACGGTCGGGGGTTCGAATCCCCCCTCGGGTATGGACATTTGTGCCGTCCTTAGGATTAGCTAGTTCATAAGTCGTTCGTAAGTTTAGGGACTGATGACCCCGTAGATAAGTCACATAAGCTCTACAAACATTTGAACATTTCGTACGGTCATTCCCGCGCGGCTTCTGAGTTTCAGCGAGACTAAAGCTCGGCTATCCTTTTTGGTGTAGAGGGAATATGTCGTCGTCGAAATGTAGTAGCTTGTTTCCGCAGTTTTTTCAAACCCATCGTCTTACAGACATGATTCATTTGGCTATGCATGTAAAGCCAAATTGTTTGGCTTTTTGGTCGATCTATTCTGGTCTGTTTGTGTCCAAAAGTCGTTGCCAAAGTGTTTGGGCACATAAAACGTTGTGGAGACTGTTGACATGCCAAACCGGTAGTGGCCGTTAGACAGCTAGTGCCGGTCTGCTTCTAGCCGTAGAGCTATGGCCTGGAACAACGAGACAAGTCGAGCAGTTGCAGACCGGTTGTCAAACCGGACCCCAGCCGATCGCCGCACTGTCCTTCCAGGTAAACCTCCCAAACACGACTGGGCGAGGTGGCGCCGTGTAACGCGCTGGACTCGCATTTGGGAGGGCGGCGGTTCAAACCCGTCTAAGGCCGTCCAGTTTTTAGCCCTCCGTGATTTTCCTAAGTGACTCCACGCAAGTGCGGGGCACTATCTACTTCCCAGTTCTTAACAAGAAAACACCGGGATCTTGTGCTCCGCCTCTAACGAGGACACTGTCAATTCTTGTTACCATCCAGTTAGCCAACCATTACGTAATAAGGAAGATCTCAAAGGATGAAGGCCAGTCTCTGTGTAAGCTGTTCTGATTTACCGTGTTTCCGCGTAAGTCATATCAAACGATTACCGGGACTTCCCCTCGACAACGCCTCGATCTGTCTTACTGCATTGTCCGTGCCTGACCAGAGAGACTCAGCGTTCCGACGCTAATGATCTCCAGCTTAAAAATAGATCTTTCCTTTTTTAATCCACAGATAGTTTCGTCAGCTGTACTAAGTTAGCAAATTATACGTGATCGCAAAATTATTTTACATGACTTGATGATTCATTACATAAGTTTTAACATGTAATACGACGAACGCATGGCAAACGGTTAACTTGTGTCGAGAGTTCTAGTTAATGTGTAGGTGAGCTTCCGTTATTCTAATGTGTGGTGAGATATTTTTTCTGTAGTTGTTAAAAGTAAAGGGTCCGTGAAGCGAAAGGCTAAAGGAATGAAAACCTCACTTTTGTCTGCAAATAGCGTTCTTGTAACTTTTTAACGGTTACTGAAATGTCAAAGATCTATTTGTTTCCTAAAAGTTGGGGAAATTGCTTATCTGCGGGGATTATGGTACAAAAAAATTTTGCGTTTTTTATAGTGCGTTTTAAATGAACACAAAAGTACTGGGCATCCAGGTAGCGAAGGAACAGCCAACTAGTTGACGTGTCACAGCTGATTAGCCAGTCATTCATTTTTCGTTCAGTCGTTTTTTTTCTGTCCAAACAACCAAATTAGTCTAGCGAGTGCAGAAACGTCAGCTAAATTAATGTTTTGATTCGGTCTCCTAGTGTAATTCGCATATTTTTAGGAACGACATTTTGAACTTTTATTACATTCAGTGCAGCACTTATATTTATAGGTCTTATTTAATGACGACGATCATTTGGCTGTTTGCCATTCTCAAGACAGTCAACAGCATAAACATACATATAATATAAATAAACGATATTACTGTACGCCTAATTTATATTTGGTTTAAATATTTACGATTTCCTCTTACAGTTCAATGTCCTGGAGTGCTTGTTTGCTCATATTATAAAATGTATAGCGCAAGTTATTTTTCGCACTATTATTAATTTTGTGGAATAGATCACTCAATTGACATATGTTTACAAAGAGTATATATTTATAAATTTGATAAATTTCAGTGATGTAAGCTATGAATAAAGATGGTAATATATTTAGGCTTGAAATGACATATATTACTAGTCGATTTCCTTTCGGATGCCTGATAAACTAAGAGTGTGTGCATTCGTGTCTAATGAAAAAGATGTTGACGAGACGTTGAACGTATATCGTCCTTCCTTTTCTTTTATGCAAGTAACATAAACTTCTAAAAGTCAGAAATGACACGAAGTGGCTGTTAAGGAGGGAGGAAAAGGCTATGTCGCAGTCTCTGATCACAGAAATAGTGTGGGGGACTGGATTAAGTTAAATCGTACAATTACATGGAAATAGCGAAGTGCAGTGGAACCTTAATTTCTTCAGTTGGAAGTAAATGTAATGATAGCGTTACGTTCGTTGTTAAGAGATTGAGAAATTAGCAAAAGCGTCATTGAAAACATCTTCCTTTCCATTCAGAATTTATTCAGTTCCATTCAGAATTGACAATTACTACATATACAGAAAGGTCGTGGCAGCAGTAATTTTTATTACATACTACGCGTTTCGGTGTCTCATCAGATAGATATGAACTGTGGAAATTTTTTCTTAACTATAAGATAGAAACAGCATTAGAAATGAAATCTTGGTCGACTTACATTCAAAGCTGATAGACAGGGAAAAAAACAGTTGATTATATTTATCAATTTCTGGCGTCCAGGCAGATACTATTACTTGGGCGAAACTGGCTTTGGCGTGTCAAGTAAACTAGGCAATGTATCCACGCCTATCCTAGTGCCACGTGTCGGCATATTTACTTGCTATCGGCTTGACACGTCAAAACAAGTTTTGCACATGTAACCTTACCTAGTCTCCATGTAGGCCGGTCACGGCGGCCGAGCGCTCTGCGGCGCGCCAGTCACGGTCTGCACGGCCACTACGGTCGGGGGTTCGAATCCCCTCCTCGGGCATGGTTATTGGTGCCGTCCTTGGTATCAGCTAGTTCATAAGTAGTTTGTAAGTTTAGGGACTGATGACCCCCGCAGTTAAGTCCTATTAGCTCTACAAACATTTGAGCACTTTATCCATGGTAGCATGAAATTTATAATTGTGGAGTTTGTATCAGATTTGAATGTAAGTACGACCTACATGCCTTGTCGTTACTAATGCTGTTTCCATGCTGTATTGATCTTCTCTGTACTTAAGATTGCTAAAAAAATTTCCATAGTTCATATGTGGCACCGAAACGCGTGATATGTAGTAAAAATAACTGCGAGCAAGACCTTTATCTACATTTCACTACATCTACATTCGATACTCACATTTAAGTGCCTGGCAAAGGGTTCATCGAACCACCTTTATACTATTCATCTCCCATTCCACTCTCGAATAGCGCGCGGGAAGAAAGAACACCTGAATCTCTCCGTTGGAGCTCTGATTTCTAGTATTTTATTCTGATAATCTTTTCTACCTTTTTAAGTGAGAGTCAAAAATATATTTTCGCATTCGGAGGAGAATGTTGGCGATTGGAGATTCGTAAGTAGATAACGCCGCAGCGATAAGCGCCGATCCTGTATCATACCCGTGACGCTGTCTCTTCTGTATCGTGACAATACAAAACGAGCTGCCCTTCTTTGGACTCTTTAGATGTCCTCTGTCAAACGCACCTGATAAGGGTCCCACACTGGGCAGCAATACTTCAAATGAGGACTGACAAGCATAGTGTATCTAGTCTCTTTAGTAGTTCTGTTGCATCTTGTAAGGGTTCTGCCAATAAAACGCAGTCTCTGGTTCGCCTTTCCCACGACTTTATCTATTTGTTCTTTCCAGTTTCAAGTAAAAGTAATTCGTCGGTATTTTGTGGAATTTTTATGGCCTTAACTTTTATCTTGTAAACTAAGTTTAACGGATTTCTTTTCGTAGTAATGTGGACGACTCAAGATTTCTCATTATTTAGAGTCAATAGCCAATTTTTTCACCGTAGTGATAATCTTATTCAGATCGTTCTGCAGTTGGTTTTGATCTTCAGGTGATTTTACTAGACGGTAAATGATGGCGTCATCTGCAAACAACGTAAGAGAGCTAATTAGATTTTCCCCTAAATCGTTTATGTAAATAAGGAACAGCAGAGGACCAATAACAGTACCCTGTGGAACGCCCGATATCACCTGTGCTATAGTCGATGGTAAAGCATCGATTACTCTGACAGTGACAGGAAATCACCTATCTAATCGTAAATTTGGGGCGATATACCGTAACCACGCAATTTGATTAAAAGCCGTATGTAAGATACGGTGTGAGAAGCGTTTTGGAAATCAAGAAATACGGAATCGATTTGTGAACCCTTGTCGATAGCGCCCATCACTTCGTGTGAATAAAGAGCTAGTTGTGTTTCGCATGAACGATATTTTCTAAATCCGTGTTTACCTTGGGTCAATAGATCATTCTGTTAGAGGTAATTCATAATATTTTAATACAGGATATGTTCCAAAACTCCGCTGGAAGTTGACGTGAATGAAATAGGCCTGTTGTTTAGTGGGTTAAATTTACTGCCTTTCTTGAATATAGGTGTGACCTGTGAAACTTTCAAATCTTATGGTACAGATCCTTCTTTGAGAGAGCGTCAGTATATGGCTGTTAAGTAAGGAGCTATCGCTTCAGCATAATCAGAAATCTAATGGGTATACTGTCCGGACCAGAAGACTTGTTCTTAAGTGATTTTAGTTGCTACACTACTCCGATGATATCTACTTCTACGTCACTCATTACAGTCTCTGTTCGTAATTCGAAATCTGGAATATTGGTTTAGTCTTCTTTGGTGAATGAGTTTCTAAAAAGTTGTGTTTAGTAACTCTGCATTAGTACACTGAGAGTAACTGCGATATACTTACACAGTTCGTGTGAACTCTATTAAAAGATAAATGTAGCACATTTTTTTCCTCTCCATCGGCGATTTGAGGTAAAGTAAGCCGCAAAGAAGTGCCCTCCGCGAGAGCCTTCAGTTTGTCGCTGTAAGCAGATGCGGTGCTAGAGAGAGGTTGTCTCCTGGAGTGAACGTACTGAGTGGAGCGGCGGCAGCTGGGCGTGCAAGAACGCGGCTGTGGTCTGCTGGCGTGACGTAACTGGTGTCCGCCCGGCCGGTACCGCACTGCTGAAGAAACGGCTTCCGCCTGCCGGCGCGCTAAACCCCTCGCAGAGCCCACCAGAGTGGGTCGACGGGCGCGTCTGCATGCTGCTCCCGACGTCGCAAGCTGGCACTGCCTCTTGCACAGTACGTCAACAGGCTAAAGCCCTCTCTACACGGGAAGTGAGAGCTTACGATATTACCCATGATGCACGGGTCACGCCGTCCGCGTACAGTGTAGACGCGTCACTTGCACAAGATGCACGCATACGATCGCTAGTAGACGGAATAGGATGGATCATATTCTCACGCGTATGGAAGTGCTTCGCGCATGCGAGGACGACCTAATGGGGAACTCAGCTGACAAACGAAGCCAAGTCGTAAATTTGTTTGAGAACGTGTACTTGTCTCCTGCTCAGAGAAACGTAGTTTTTCGACTCGGTCGTAAGTATTTTAGGTGGTGATACTATAGAGGAATTGCATTAAAAATTTAATATAACATGTGTACAATTTTTATTGAATACAGAGATATAGCTTTTAATATGAAATCCAAACAAACGTAGTGCAAATGTAAATCAAGAAATTTTCACTGATTTATCCGCCAGTTCTTGGTAGTACATCATCACACTTACTTAAAAGTAGAATTTTGTGTATCTTCTACACGTTCATTTCCACTTAGTTACCCGGTTTTCGGCTTACTAGGACATACTCAGACTTCAAACTACGTCGAAAACCTGTTATTTAAAAAAAATCAATATGGTGATCTACCAAGAACCGACGAAAGAATCAGTCAAAACATTCAAATCAGTTTGTTGTAAATACAAAGAGCTGTATCTCAGTATCCAATAAAAATTGGACACGCGTTATATGAAATTTTAACTGCAAATCGTCTTTATTACCACCTTCTAAAATATATGCTATTTTTCCTGAAACATGCTGTAGTTAACAGATGAAATACTTGTTTTTGGTGAGCATTACTTGAAGCTTCATCAAAGTAAAAGGTCTATGTATAGACACCTAAGCCTTTTCATCATATACATAGGCACCTCAAACCGCAGGGGCTGAAAATATGTAATCGCATCTTACAATGAGGACGTTAACACACGTGAGCGACGTAGTTACACACGAACTGCACGAAAACAAATAGTGTTTCACAGTGGTAGTCTAAAACACACATCTTTTAATCATAACAAAGTGATGTTAATCCAAAGATTGCCGGCCGCGGTGGCCGAGGGGACTAAGGCGCTCCAGTCACGGTCTGCACGGCCACTACGGTCGGGGGTTCGAATCCCCCCCCTCGGGCATGGATATTTGTGCCGTCCTAGTTCGTAAGTAGTTTGTAAGTTTAGGGACTGATGACCCCGTAGTTGAGTCCCATAGGCTATACAAACATTTAACCCAAAGATTCATTTGCTGTAACTTGACAACAAAGAAGACGCGTGAAGCAGACGAATCAACAATGCGTACCGTTTGAACGCTTCTTTGTAGTTCGACGGTCTATGGTCTTTCGCAAGGGGCGCTGAAGCTGACAAAGACTTCCTTGTGCGTGTTGCACGTCTCGTATAGAAAGGGCTTAACATACACAGTCGCCACACTCACTGCTGTGCATAAGTGATGTTTGTTTATAATTATTTGTGTACGTTATTACAGAAATAGTACAATTTTTGAGTTACAAGCGTTCGTAAAATACCAAGAGACATACATAATACGAAAATTAATGTAAAAGCAGCCGTACTTAACTGATTCAGTGGTATAACGAACTTCGTCGTGAACCAATACTTACGAATATGTGTATATGTGCAGGTTATTCTGCTGAAAGGAAGTAGAACATGTAATACGTAAGAGAAACTTCTATTATAGTCTGTTCTTACTATGACAAGCAGTTTTTTCGACACATATCAATTCGGTATGGAGTCTAATGAGTGCCACATTTTTAAGCGTTACTCGTCTTTGTTATAAGTGCATATTCTTTTGAGTGTGATTACTTCAGTTTAAGAAGACAATGTCTCTAAGATTCTTGCCGTTTGTGGTTCAGCTGTAGCAAAAATTGTGGAATTAGATTGTTTTTTGTTGACATCAGATAGGTTGCTTTTTTCGTTTTCTTGCACATCTGTGATGTTTTTCCTTCAGCTACAGTTGTGGTGACCGATTTGGTACGTTTTCTACTGCTTTTATTGCATTCTATATTCGTTTCCTACGTCCAACCCTCATGAACCTTACTGGAATTGTAGTGAAGAACGTTAACGTTCTCGGGTAGAAAAACGGCGTCTTTTTGACAAAAGGCAAGTCTTCTAATGCTTTCTAGCCAAATTTCTATTTTTGATAGTAAATGAAATTCAGGCCTGTAGATTACGAGATGATTGTAAATAAACTGTACCGTTTCGTACGTTATCACGGATCTTAATAAACCTGAGAAAAAGTTGGACCTATTTTTAAGTTATTACCTATTTTATGACACTACATACGTTCCCCAATGTAAAAAGTATGTTAAAATCAATCTAAACGATACTATTCGCACTCATCAAAAATCGTATTTAGAAATTTAGCTTTCCGACCGCTTGAAGCGCTGCTGTCGCAGAGTATAACAAAAATCTGCAGGAATGTCATGACTATTTTAGAATGTGTTACGTCACCCACCCCGGCCTTTGCCGCCGCCACCACCACCGCCTAGAGAGAAGGCAGCGGCGCTCTCGTGTGACGTCAGGCAGAGTAGGTTGCGCGCGCATAGCTGACTGGGTAGCCGCTGGAGCACTATGCCGAAGCAGCGAGCCAGTCAGCTATGCGCGCGCAACCTACTCTGCCTGACGTCACACGAGAGCGCCGCTGCCTTCTCTCTAGGCGGTGGTGCCTTCGCGCCTGTCTTGTGCTTAAAGCAAATCAATCTCTCTCTCTCTCTCTCTCTCTCTCTCTCTCTCTTTCTCGCACGCACGCCTGAGGGAGGACTAGAACCACCGGCGGGAGCGACCTCGCATTCTGCAAACGTGACTCTCCAGAACGCACGATCAATTCCCGCGCGGCGAAGGAAGGAAGAAAGGAAAGGTGATTGGGAGTTTAATGTCCCGGCGACAACATGGTCATAATAGAGAAAGCCCACGCTGTGATAGTTTGGGTAAGGAAATCGGCCGTTCCCTTTGAAAGAAACCATCGCGACATTTACCTACAGTTTTTAAGGAGAACGCAGAAAACTAAAACTGGGTGACCGGAGATGGATTCGAAGTTCCGTCCTACAGAATGCGAGTCCAGTGTCCTTCACCGAACGAGGTAGCGCAGTGCTTAAGATTCAAAGCTCAGCTCGGCAACGCTATTTTGTCTTGACGTGCTGAGCGCTTATCTGAAGAGCCTGTTATCAAAGACGGACATCTGTCGTTTGCCAGAACCTGAGATAAACGTCATTTTTTTTTTATTGCAAGATGTAGAGCTAATATATTTATAAGCTGATTCGAGCATTACCAACCCCGAATACTCGAGAATTTATACCTGTAAGTGACCAATATCAATTTGATTACTCAAGCACCTTCAAATTGTGTTTGAAAATACAGATGTCGGTCTTTGAAACAAAAACGTGTAGGTGTCCGCTTTTGATCTGAACACGCTTTCAGATCTGCGTTTTCGATACACAGAGATTCGCTTACTGCTGACGAATCTTTCACTGGTGTATAATCTGGGAAATTATAGGAATATCGGCATAAAGTGGAAAATATTAAATTCTGAACCCTATTACATACTGGAAAAATGGAGAACTACAATAATCAAACTAATCTTTTTAATTTTATATACAAAGAGAAATGTTACGCCACTGAATCTCTAAAATTATTAGCATAAGGTCTGTTGAAACTGTAGCCAGATTTTTCCTTAAACATCTTTAAGTTATTTCTGACATCGAACTTCTTTCCGACAAGTGATAATTTCGTACAACACACCTTACAATAGAACTGTGTAGTTTACAAGCTAGTCTTACCTTTTTTTTCTCTCCACTTTTCAGGTTGTCTGAACAGCTTCCTAGCTTTTACTTCGGACGCTGGTGATATGTTTTACTCGCTTTAAGATGGTTATTAGTAATAATACTACAAAAAATTACTGAAAACTTAAGTACGGGCTAATATGTCGTAGTACCTGGCACATACTGTCGCCATGTCTGATTTTCGAGTTCATGTGATCATATACTGTGTTCCCGTTAGTGCACACTGCTTCATTCAACAAGTGACCGAATTTGATATCAAGCTGTTATGTTGATGTCCACGTTTGTTGTGAAGTCAAATTTGTGTGATTTATCACATTTACGTTAATTTTTGGGAAAAACGGACTCCACCAATGAAAAGAGCGAAAAACTTCTTTTAGGATCGACTGCTAACTGAATTTCGACCATTAGGTAGGATGTCCCGGTTTGATATTAGGCTACTCACCTGTAAATTAATTTCTGACACACAGATTTCCATTTCGCCTCTGTATGGGTGTCTGGGTGTTTATTCATATAACCACTGCGTCATTCCAAGAATCAATTTGTACGTTCAACAGCTCAGACGTCTTCAACGTCGCAAATGAGTCCATCATTAAGGAGTAATTAATTCATCTTGGTGTGTGTGTGTATATATATATATATAAAATCTCTCCCACCATTACTTTTATCACTTTTATTTTAGGGATGGTTACCGACAGATGAACGTCACTTATGGATAGTTAGCTGTAGCAAATTCACTACCGTTAGTGATCATTCCAACCAGTACGCCTCATCGTACCTAGAAACATTTATTAAATTTTCATTGACATGGCATATAGACCCAGTAAAACATCCCCCTCAAGATGCGGTCGTAAATTCCTGAAGGTTATTATAAACTGCTAAAGTGGAAATTGGAATCTCAATGTTTTTACCGCCGTTTAAACATCTCTGTATGTTGTTACCGTTTTAGTGTTCTTTTTAATATTTACCATATAAGGGATCCGTGACCCTTGGAGATTTACGAAACTCCACGATATTTTTGTCTCAGTTCCTGGTATGGGTTATCAATAAAAACTGAGATGGAAATTTTTGCCACAGCCCCGACCTGAAGCTGGGTCTGCTACTTAATCGGCATGGGCGCTAAGCTTGCGCTACTCAGGCACATGGGCTTCACACACCTCCGATGGCAAGTGCAGTAAAATAGCACCGTTGCTTACAGCCAGTTAGACCACCTCACATTTTTTCGTAAGAAAGGCACACACATCGAGAATCACATCAGGTTTTTGTGTGTCTTAATGAGAGAAATCAGTGAATTTGAGGAAGCGACATAAGAATATTTCGCTTGTCAACCGTCCAGATTAATGAGCTTCGGTCTAACATACTAGTGGCAAACCAGATTCTAATGCTTTTCGCTACGTTTACCTTAGATATGCAAACCTCAGAAGCATAAATTTACCGTCCGGTGAACAACAAAAGTCCGTCACAGTATTTACACATTATGCAGACAAGAGCACTCCAAACTTATAATTACCTTAGAGTGATGTTCAGGTACGTCATTTATCCCTAATTTGTCACAGTTGTAAATTCTTTTTCCAGTATTTTTTTGTTTCGTCGATAAGTTTGGTCAAAACGTACAGAAACTATAATACTGCAATTTGATTTCAACCTGCAATATGACTGCTTTGTGACACGCGCCTCGGACTTGATCCCTGGTTTCCTAAAAATGTCCGGCTGTAGAACCAGAAACCAAAGGACCTAACCTAACCTTCTCCAGCTATGTTCGTTTCGTGGTTGAACGGATGCGGGCATCAGTTTCATTCTGAGAATTGATAAGCTAATCTGAGTTCTTCCATAGTCACAACAAAACGACGCTTTTATAGATATTCCACAAGCTCTAAATGTTCAAATGTTTGTAAATCTATCTGACCAAATTGCGTGGCCATCAGTCCGTAGCTTACAAACTACTTACACTAAGGTAAACTAACCTAAGGACAACACACACCCTTGCCCCAGGGAGAACTCGAACCTCCGACGGCGAGCAACCGCGCGCTCCGCAGCGAGACGCTTTAGACCGCTCGGCTACTCCACCGCGGCCACAAGCTCTAACTCTTTCGCACCCACCCTCTACGCACCCCCTACATTTGGCAAAACCCGTGTTTTCATTAAGTTACGTGAGTCTGAGAGTGATTTTTTTGTTTCTATCTGCTGCTCAGCGATCGTCTATACGGTGAGTTGCAACCCATCCTCGTTATATTATCAACCTTTTATTTAGGTGGACTAAACTTTGATAGTGAAGGAAAGAAGTTTGACAGACTTACCTTCCGTAAAAAATTATAATACCAGCTCAACAGGCCTCTTTTTATAGGCAGACCACGTTACCATCGCGGAGATAATTGGAACCTTAGTAAACAATAGCAGAGAGAGTTGGGTAAACAGTGACCAATCTGATCGCACTGTAGCGCATCTGGACGAAATTAGACCATGCAGAGTGTTCTTTCTCGGTAGTCCATCCGCGACCCCCACCCACCCCCGTTTATCTTTTTATCGTTCGATTTTGACTGAGTCCAAGCGAAATGCATGCTTCATGAACTTCAGGGGAAAAAACGTACTTGCTAGTGAATGTAATGCGCTGCACTCCTTGCCCTTAACTCCTTGAAAGCAATAGTTGAGGTCTTCATTTTGTAAGATATCTCGTTAGTTTTTTTTATGTTAAGCTATTACACAGTAAAACACATTAAGATGAAAGATATGGGGAAAAAATAACTTCCTGTTAAAATCGTTATGCTACTGACAGAGGAGATAACGTACTGGCTTGCGCAATCGGCGGTGTCAAGTTTATTTGTATCGGTTCTGTGCACGCTGTTGTAAAGTGCTTGCAAGGCAGCAATATGCTAATGCTTTTGGAGGGACTCCAATACAACAAATGGGGTTGAAAATCCTGTATTGTGTTGCTTTTCTTCTGCCTCATCGCGCGCAGCTGGTATAAAAATGTTTGTTAAGCTTATGGACTTAACTACGGGGTTATCAGTCCCTAAACTTACAAACTACTTATGAACTACTTACGAACTAGGACGGCACAAATATCCATGCCCGAGGGGGGATTCGAACCCCCGACCGTAGTGGCCGTGCAGACCGTGACTGAAGCGCCTCAGTTCCCTCGGCCACTGCGGCCGGCCAGCTGGTATATCCCCAAATTAAGATAAAGAGATAATAAGGCTCGTGCGAATGCATGCAAGCATTCTTTTTTCTCTCGTTCTATATGGGAATGGAATAGTAAAGCAAGTAGTAGTGGTACTGAGTACCCTCCGCCATGCACCATGCACCTCTGGGTGTATTGCGAAGTATGGATATAGATATTCACTTGCGCATGCTAATTCCACATGCCTCCTGGTCACCCGTGCTGTTTGAATGGCCAAACGCAAACCGTTCAGAAGTTATGACAATTTTATTTCGTATAGTTCAATAGTTGTCGCGAGAACGGTTATTTGTTGTGAGATGGTAAATGATTGTATAGCTGGTGACGGTCGGTGCTGCTGACACACACACACACACACACACACACACACACACACACACACACACACATGTACGTCTCGGCTCTGTTTGTTTCTGGGGAGCGTCAAAGGCCCCGCATCAGTTCCAGTAAGACGATACTCGTCACATGTGCCGTTCCTCGCGAACAAATAAACTGTTCAAATATTACGACAACGGTCCTTTCCTCGACGGAAGAACGCGGGTGACCTGTATTCACGTGCTCCGTTACAGTCGCGACTGTAAAGACAAACGCTGTGTCAGCTGTCAACACGCAACACTTAACGTACTCTTTCGGAAATGTCACATGCTTCTCAAGATGTGCCGCTATTTTTCTGGTGCAGTTTCGGGGGTATTGGTAAGGCGGCGTAAGTACACTATTACCAAAATGTTCTAACTGCAGTGGTCATCGATCCCTAAACTTACAACTACTATAACGTATCCTAGGAAAATTGCGCGCACGCACGCGCACGCACGCACACGCGCGCGCGCGGCACACTTTTAACAGAAACCACCCCAGCACATTAGTGTTATCTATTAAAGCAAATAAATGCTCGTCTTTGGACGTTGGAGAAGTAACACAAATTCTGTACTAATGAAGTTTAATTCCCAGACACCGAGTGACATTACAAAGGGCACCAAACGATTAAGACCTCCTTATTCAGAACACGAAACTATTTAGTGCAATGTTGCGTCCGTCTTGTCTGCTCTGGACAGTAAAATATTTAGCAAGAATCCCTGTGTTCATTTATACAAGGCAGTGGCTACCAGACCAAAATTCATAACGGCTTTTTTAAGTTCTGGAGATTTACATATGCTGGAATGAATCACGAGCAAAAAGATTCATTACCACCTAAACAACCAGACGAGATCACATACAGGTTCTAACTTTAATTTTATACTACCGAGAGAACGAAAACTTCAATCTAAGTTCATCAGCAAAACGGAAAAATGGCTTTAAATGAATCGTGACGTGTGGAAAATTTCTACTTATAGGTTGTTAACTAACGAAGTTGAGACACTTAACCCCAAGATACCTTTATTAACGCGCAATTTTTACTTGTGATCGATGTGTGTACGGTGAAGTTCTTTGAATTTTCGCCATTGCGCAGTTCCCATGAGGTAAAAAATTTCGTTCGTTTTTCCATATTGCAGCTAGGGCAAATCAGTAATGCAGAAAATTTACATATCAACACCACGAAAATTGGCAAAAAATCCTCAACTCTTCATACGAAAAGTATAATCGTGTCTGGTAATAATTACAAACTCGATACCCTGTAACGGTATTGAGCATTCTTTTAACATGTTCAACGTATTGAGAACAGCTACGAGTTGTCCTAACACGCCTGTTTAACTGTTGTGGCCTGGTTTCGACTGATCCTGTCCTGAATTTTGCAAGTTTTCCCAGCGAAAGCGAAATAACATCAGCTGTGCACGCTCACTTAAACGGCGACTTCTCTCTAAGAAAGTCAAGAAAACGACAGTGCGGTCCAGTTCCGTGGCCCCCTTCAGAACCTGTCTGCTGGGCCGGGGCCGGATTCTGCGCCCGGCTCTGCTTGCTTTCCGTCCTCATTCTGCAGAAATCGAAATCTGGCAAATCCCACTACCCTCCAAACCCCGATTAACTTCACTAGTGTCGCCCGTGCAACTTCAGAATAATCTTGTTCGTGCTGTGTTTTATACTTACTGTCGATTGCGGAGCATTTATCCAACGTTGAAAGACTAAAATTATATATTATAGCTCAGGCACATAATGTTGCTCAAATTTTATAAATAGGATGATTGATACAATATATAAGTATTGTTGCCGTAGCATGTCGATTTGTTAAACTATCTGTGTGTTTAATTGGCAGCCCTCGATAGTAGTTAGACTGTATTACTAGCCTAGCTCAGCGTGGGAATGGCAGCGCGGTTTAAGGACCCTATACACGCTCCGATTTATCGTATTTCCAACAAGCTGTCAAACGAACCAACCAATTGGTAGCAGCCTGCGCACGTTCCGACAAACTGCACGCAGCGCCACCCCGTTCTGGTGCCTGTCTGTCGAACTGTTTCGGTTTTCGCGTGTTCGCTGTGCAGACGACCTCAGGCATGGAAGTTGGTCGGGAAGCTCTACACACTGTACAATTTGTCGGGTAAAGTGGTGGGGAACTCGGAGATCGGGTGGTCAGGCACAACAAACCAGCCGACAAGGAAAGTTGGTCGGGTAGCGCCTAAAACCGCCCAATTTATCTGGTGACCAACGAATTGGTCCAATAAATCGCATCGAGTGCAGGGACGTTTAAGGTGCCATGTCCCGGATTGTGGGGCTGTCCCGCCGGAGGTTAGTTCAAATGTTCAAATGTTTGTACAGTCTGTGGGACTTAACTAAGGGGTCATCAGTCCCTAAACTTACGAACTACTTATCAACTACCTTTTACTAAGGACGGCACAAATATCCATGCCCGAGGGGGGATTCGAACCCCCGACCGTAGTGGCCGTGCAGACCGTGACTGGAGCGCCTCAGTCCCCTCGGCCACCGCGGCCCGCCGGAGGTTAGTCCTCGCGTTCTTTGGTGTGTTCATGTGTTCTGCTAACCATAAGTTTAGGGACCGATGACCTTAGTTTATTGCCTTACGTCTTGCACCAATAATAATAATAATAATAATAATAATAATAATAATAATAATAATTACTATTATTATTATTCATTCATTCATTCATTCATTCATTCATTCCATTCCCAGTCCGCTCGGTCAGCATTTCAAAAAAAAAAAAAAAAAAAAATAGCAGCTGCGATAGCTTTGTCATTGCCGGCCGCGGTGTCCAAGGGGACTGCGGCGCTCCAGTCCCGGTCTGCACGGCCACTACGGTCAGGGGTTCGAATCCCCCCTCGGGCATGGATATTTGTGCCGTCCTTAGTATTTGCTAGTTCGTAAGTTTAGGGACTGGTGACCTCGTTGTTAAGTCCCATAAGTTATACAAACATTTAAAACATTTGATTTTAATTTCAACAGTAATGACCAAGGTGTTCACGTGGACAGAATTTGGATTCCAACGTTGCACCAGAGAATTGACAATAGATGATTGTCTATCATATAGTCTGCGCAGTCCATGGTATGAAGCCTTAGTCCGCATGGCATTTCTGCGTGACAACAATGTCGATAATGAACAGATGTCGACAGATATGTGGAAAAGCGGGCTCGTACAACCATTGTTTCTGAATAGTGGAATAGAAAGGTAAGAAGATTAGTTCTAAAGGTGCACCAAAATAGTTAACTCATCGAAAATTCTTAGAGAAGACGCGGAATATTATAATCACCAATATGATCGATTCATTTTAAGTACAAATGGGAAAAATAGTCAGCAATTGACTAGGCAATTTCAAAAGTCCTAAGAAGGCTTCAATTTTACGGCTTCATATAATTTTGTAAATTGTGTGGTGTATGTACATAAATTACAGAAAAAAGAAAAGGTTGCAGCTATTAGATAACATGTAAATATTGAAAGGAATTTTAATGCCGACAATAGTAAAGTAGTAGTCAATCTGGTTTAAAAAAACTGCCAACATTCACCATAAATTGTTTTTGTGAAAGATCCTTCCTGAAAAATCGTATATTTTGTAGGTCACAAAAAGTTTTGCCATTTTGCTAACTGCTTGCACCTCTAATGAATCTAACAATTTTACTATATTGTAAACTCAATTCAGGAGCTGACCTCATTCAACTAAAATTGATAAAATTGCAGTGACCTTGTCTTTTGCGTTTTATACATGCCTTTTGGCGCTTTAAAAAGTTCCGCACTTGATTTCCTGCTGCGTTCAGAATACAGATAAGATTATCTTCGCCTATAGCCGTCATATTTTCAGTTGGCAATCTTGCTTTGTGTTTTGCAGACTACGCAGTGCTAATACGTCAGCTCTACTTAGTTGATAAAAGTCCGCTATCTTGAAGTCCACTGTAAATAACCAGACTTTCGTTTTAATTGCATCACAACACATATGTCTTAATGTAAATTGCATTGTTGGGGAAAGCTAAAAATACCGTATGACTAGTAATATAATGAACCTTTATTCTGCAAGAGCGGTTGTGTACTTGTACGTTCTGTTTATTTTATTTAGAACTTCAAAGGCAAGGCGAAAGTTTACATGTTTTTTCCGTTTATCTTTTATTTTAGTGTATTTAGATATTAGCCATTTAACATTGCTTTTTGTTAAAGCAATGAAGGGCCTGGAGATAACGAACGGCCTTAAATTGAAAAGACAGTGATTTCTAAATCACGATGCAAGAAAACATTCAGCACATAAATGCTACAGAAGAATATTACTCAGTTGTATAATTTTTAAGGTTTCCTGTATAGGTTTTACATAGTGTTTTGCCGGCCGTGGTGGTCGAGGGGACTGAGGCGCTCCAGTCACGGTCAGCACGACCACTACTGTCGGGGGTTCGAATCCCCCCACGGGCATGGATATTTGTGCCGTCCTAGTTCGTAAGTAGTTTGTAAGTTTAGGGACTGATTACCCCGTAGTTAAGTCCCATAAGCTTAACAAACATTTGAACGTTTGAACATAGTGTTTTTTCCGTGATTAAATGTTGATAGAAATTAGATGGGTTATTTTCACAGTCTCTTGTGTGCTCTTTATATGTAATTTGGAAATTTCTGCCAGTTTGGCCTATATATGATTTTTGACAGGTGTTACATGCAATTTTGTAGATACCCGGATTATTCTACTGTAGTGTTTGTCTCCTTTAAAAAATTTGTGGTTCAAACAGTGCTTGTTTTGATAGGCAAATTTGACGTTTGTGTGTTTCAATATTTTATTAATTTTGTCCGATATGTTTTCTATGTATGTTGTAGGTACGTATGTCGGTTTTTTCTTTATTGGAGTGTCTTTTGCTAATGTTCTCTCTCTGTGCAGCTTTGATATTTTTGCCTGTGATTTCTGGTGGTATAATTTTGATATAGAGAACACAAGAGACAGTGAAAATAATCCATCGAAATTGTATTAACATTTAATCACGGAAAAACACGATGTAAAACCTATAGAGGAAGCTGTTTGTAATCTTCTCGGGTTTGCAGCCGGATAGTAAACGGTCAAGTTGACTTTAGTATCCGGCTGCAAACCCGAGAAGATTACAAACAGTTATTACTCCGGGAAAACCTTTGTGGTCATATAGAGGAAGTCTTAAAAGTTTTACACATTATACAAAAAGGGCCAAAAATGAATATTCTCGAGGAAATTGAACTATATTATTCAGTTGCGCATTCAAATTTGAGTTAAGAATAATAATGCTCTCGCTATCTGAATGACGAAATGCGGCCACACAAGGGGAATGATGACCTAGCTGTACCACCACCACCACCACCACCACCACCACCAACAACAACAACAACAACAACAACGTTAGACACACAAACACAAACACTACACCGCCGGCTCAGCTCGACAGCTGCATGTGGTTGCGGCTGCGTTAAGCTCATTTTATACGACGAACGAACTTGTAATAGACTGATAATAGGGTGCGTTAATGGCGTTCGTCTGTCGTTTGAAGGGCTGCACTAGTATCATCGCGCTAGTACCGACGAGCGATAATCGACGCCATAAAGAAAGAAGGCCGGTCCTATATTCGGTACTAGCTAGTAGCTGCCGGCTGCAGTCTCTGCTCCATTGTCCACCTCCATAGCTCAGCGGTAGCGTCGCTGACTACCACGCAGGAGGCTCGGGTTCTATTCCCGGCAGGGGACTGGGTGTTGTGTGTTGTCCTGATCATCATCATCATCATCATCATCATCATCATCATCATCATCATCATTGTCACTTAAGTCGCCCACGCGGCGTCAAATAAAGACTTACACTAAGGTGGCCGAATAATCCCGCAAGGGATCTCCCGGCCAAGAAACCCATATACTTATTTCATCGATCCATTTAGTCCATTTTCCTTCGTATATCTTGCGTTTTGTCGAAGTTAATGATCGCAGTGTATTCCACAATGTATTTCTAACGGCGGCATTGACACTGTCCATCACGTCACGTCACATAAACGGCACGTTAAGTTTTCTCAAGAAGGTTTTGATGGAACGATCGTCTGATAACATCCGGAGTTAACCTATTTTCGTTACCCTATGTTAATGTTGTAGTCGACGATTTCACGGTTTACACGCAAATGTCTTATCTTCATTTTATTAGTATACTTCCGTTTAGCGGTAAATTTGGGAATGTTTCATGACGACTTAAATATTTTTCACAATTGAGCGACCTCCTAAAAGCGAGGTCGTCTGTTGGAAACCAAAAACTGGTTTGTTTTTGCAGTATTGTAACAGAAAAGGGTAAGGGCAATTGTTTGCTTGAATAAGACTGTAATTTGAGGACGTAATTGTCATTAAATATTATTTTAAATGAGTCAGTACAAATGACAGACAAAAAATTTAGTTGTGCACGACGGTATTAACTACGTCAGAGTAAATCGTAGTGGACAAAGTAAAGAAGCTCTATTTTTGCTCTTATAAATATTGTCTGTTTCTTCGCTTGAAAATAATGTCGATGTTTTGAAATGTTGTTTCACTTCCCAGCACTTAACCACACTAAGTTGACCAAAAACATACATTGTAAAGTTTCTTTCCCATCCATAACATTTAGCGTAAGATGATTTCCAGTCCATGGTGTACAGCAATCAGTCAGAACAAATATTCCTTCAGTAAAAGACGGTTTTTTACTGAAGGAATAACATTTAGCGTTGTTGTTTCCTCAATTCCAGTTTCAAACTATTAGTGTCTACATAACAGCCATTCATAACCTCACTTTCAACATCGGTTATTGGAATAAACAAATTGACGAGTGAATACAATTACATGTGATGGTGACGTGACCGTGACGTAACGGGCAGTGTGAATTGGCCTTTCGTATCTAGATGAGGTACCACTGCTTTACAGTCCCGAGAAACAACAAACTATTTCAATATAATCTCGGGCGAACTGCCGGATGTCTGTAACTTCTTGCCACGATATTTCGGCGCAGTCTTCTGCCCATCTTCAGGTGAGAATCACCGAAGTAGTGGCGAAGACGCACTGAGCTGTGCTATTTATGCCCAATTCAGCCAGTTTTGCGCATGCGCGTACTTGACGTACGCGTTGACTACAGCTACGTACGCTGCTCCGAGCGCCCTGGGTGGTGGAGGCTTGCCGTTTCGATATCAGATAGATTATCGTCGGCATTCAGTTGGAGGGATCTATGTCGACTACGAAGTTCTTCAATGACAGGATTACATGCAACTGAATGACTATGATAATCGATCTGATATCGAAGCAGCAAGCCTCCACCACGCAGGGCGCTCTGAGCAGCGTACGTAGCTGTAGTGAACGCGCACGTTTAGGACGCGCATGCGCAATGTCGGCTGAACTGGTCATAAATAGCACAGCTCAGTGTGTCTTCGCCAGTACTTCGGCGGTACTCACCTGAAGATGGCCAGAAGACTCTGCACCGAAATATCGTGGCAAGAAGTTAGACATCCGGCAGTTCGCCCGAGATTTTATGGAAATACCTGTACGCCGGGAAAGATTTAAACAATATAACAGCAAACCAGACTAGCAAAACATTCGCTAGTAGTGTTTACTGCATCGTTTACTGTCTGATGTTTATCGTTTAAACACGTTGCGACAAGATCGTGCACGAGTTCAGTAGTACTCCAGGAGCTCTTAAAGATACTTCTCCGTCTTAACCGTCGTATGTAAACGTTCGGGTCGGATCCGACCCGCCAGTTAGAAGAGTGCGCATGTCTGTCCCCCCCCCCTCCTCCTCCAGGACTTCGTGGCCCCAGGTACCCTCCCAGGCAGTCATGACGCACGCTCCGCCCAGCCAACATCAGCGCCACATTTGTTTGTTTGCTGTATAACCGTAGATTCCCCGATCCAGGGTCGGATCCGACCCATTGTGTGTAGTATTGTCCCTCCTCGCTTGGTCGGGTGTGACTCAGTGTTTATTATTGTGTTCCAGTCTTATATTGATTATTATGTTTAATATGGTTATATATTATTCTTCCAGAGTTCCTGACATGTGATATACAATTTCCTGATACGGGATATAAAGTCCTGATATGAGATATATAATTGCCTGATGTGTTATATATAAGGTACGAATATTTGATAGGTAAGTTACAGACCTGTGATTAAGTTTCTCAATTCATGAATTTTATGTGTATACGTTCCTAAGTCACAAAGTTTACGTGATATGAGTTTTCTGTAGTCTCTAATCAAAGTATATGTTTAGAAATGCCTAGAATACTGAAATAATTGTTTTTAAGTTATTTTATTTCATTTGTTTCTTTTTTCCCCTTTTTTTAAATGTCTTAGTAAATTCGAAAAGACTGAAACATTTCTTTCAGGTGCCTTAGTCATTCATTACTTTGCATATATGTAATTGAATGTTAAATAAACTATATATGTAAAACTATGTGAATTATTGATTCCCGTACTCAGAAATAGCAATTATGAGGCAAGGGGTCGGATACGAAGCAATGTTTATATTTGTGTGGTCACCAGCAACGTTCTATAGAGGAGGGTTAAATTTCGTTGAGCTTTAGTGGCGCTGCCTGAGCGTGCCGGATTCCGCAGAAGTGTTCTACACAGTCCAGTCCAGTCGTGGTGCCTGGGTCGGCAGACGCGACCGTCATCCCACTGGCAGTGGCAGTGGCGCGCCATTGAGCGCCGCCGGCTCCATATGTAACGCGTCCTTGGGCAGCCGGCGGTGATCTGCATCCAGAAGCGAGCGTCAGAGGCGGCGGCGAGCATGGAGATGGCTCTGGGCGGCTGGGGTCTAGTCTACGTGACTGCGGGCATGCGCGCTCGCCTTAATGGCAGCCGCGGAGCCGGGAGCAACGGCCAACACCAGCCAGAGGAAGGCGGCAGGCCCAGTGGTAGTAGCACCTGCCGCTCTGTTCTCTAGGGAACTCACTATAGAAGAAAGCCTGCGCACGTCGTCACAACATGGCGGCGGTGAGAGGCCTAGTCCTCCGAAAGATTGTAAACATTAGCAGTGCACGCTGTTTATAGTGCATTCTTTCGTTCAGGAGTATATTTATTACGTAAAGTGGTGTTGTGTACGGTGTGATCGCTAAGCTGGACGATTTGTGTGTGTGAGAGAGCACAACGTATGATCTGTTTTACTGACAAAATGTCGTTTCGATGTTCTGTGCCGAAATGTATTGGAAATTAAGACTGTGGCCCAAAAGTCAACGTCTTTAAACGTCCGGAGAAGAAACGGTTATATAAAAAAAAAAGTTCAAATGTTTTTAGAGCTTATGGGGCTTAACTACGGGGTCATCAGTCCCTAAACTTACAAACCACTTACGAACTAGCTAATACTAAGGACGGCACAAATATCCATACCCGAGGGGGGATTCGAACCCCGACCATAGTGGCCGTGCAAACCGTGACTGGAGCGCCTCAGTCTCCTCGGCCACCTCGGCCGGCAAACGGTTATCAAGAATTCCCAGGATAACTTAGCTCCTTCAAGTTAATGAGAGGTTTTCCGTTTTTGTTTAACCTTAAAAAAGAGTTTTAAGTCATGACTGTTTACCGTTGGATATTGCGATTAATTCTATTTACGGAACACCCCATTAGCTTATTCTTCTCCGAACGTTTAAAGACGGTAACTTTTCGACCAGTTGTAATTTCCTCTACATTTCGGCACAGAACAGCGAAACGGCATTTTGTCAGTAAAAAGATACCACACGTTGCTCTTACACACACACAAATCGTCCAGCGTAGCGATCACGCCCTACACAACACCACTTTACGTAATAAATATACTCCTGAACGAAAGAATGCACTATAAACAGCATGCACTGCTAATGTTTACAATTTTTGGGAGGACTCTCAGCCTCTCACCGCCGCCATGTTGTGACGCGAGCGCAGGCTTTCTTTTTTAGGGGGTGCTGCTACTAGGCGTTTAAAACAGGACGCAAGTGCCAAATAGCAGCATAACTGAAATTTTCGTGCTGGCACCGCTGAACATTAGTCACCAAAATGATGCGACGGGCTGGGGTCTGGGTTCTACATCTACATAGGTACTCTGCAAATCACATTTAAGTGCCTGGCAGAGCGTTCATTAACCACTTTCATAAGCTTTCTCTAATAGCGCGCGGTAAAAAAGAACACCTAAATCGTTCCGCTTTCGAGCTGATTCCTCTTATTTTAATCGGATGGTCATGTTTCCCTATGTAGGTGGGTGCTAGCATCATATTTTCACATTCAGAAGTAAAAGTCGCTGATTGAAATTTCGCAAATACATCTCGCCGCAACGAATAACGTCGTTCTTTTAATGATTTACACCTCAAATCGTGCAACATTTCCGTGACGCTTTCCTCCCCTGTAAAGTGATAAAACAAAACGAGCTGCCCTTCTCTGAACCTGCTCAGTGTCTTCCGTCAGTCCCACCTGGTGAGGTTTCCACACTGGGCAACAATACTCCAGGAGAGGACACACAAGTGTGATGTAGCCAGTCTCTTTGGTGGAGCTGGTGCATCTTCGAAGCGCTCTGCCAATGAAACGTAACCTTCGCTTCACCTTCCCCACAATATTTTCTGTGTCTTCTCTCCAGTCAAAGTTGTTCGTAATTGTAACTCCTAGGTATTTGGTAGAATTTACGACCTTAAGGTTTGACTGATTCATCGCGTAATTGAAGTTCAGCGGATTTCGTTTAGTGGTCATGTGTATTACTTCAGTTTTCTTTATTTAGCGTCAATTGCCAATTTTCGCACCCTGCAGAAATTTTATCTAAATAGATTTGAAGTTGCTTTTGATCCTCTGTTGACTTCACTAATCGATAAACGTCAGCATCATCCACGAACAGTATAACTGACATTTCTCTCCGTGTTGGCACCAGTGAAGACGAGTCACCAACATGATGCGACGGGCAGGGGCGTGCGTAGAGGTTATATACGCAGGTTACAACTTATGTAGTGACAACTATTTATTCACAACCAATACAAAAGCGTTACTGTCCTACAAAGTAGTCACCAGCGCTGTGTAGAACCCGTTGCCAGCGATGTGGAGAGCGTAGTATACCGTTAGCAGAGCCTGTTCTGTTGATGGTGCGTATGGAGTGGTCTACTGTCTGTCAGGTTTCTGGAAACAGTTCTAAAGCGTATGTCACGAAGTGTTTTCTTCATCTTCGGAATCAAATCAGTCACAAGGACTTACATCCGGAGAGTATGGTGGATGGTACAAGACCTTCCAGTCCCCTCGAGCAAACAGAGCAGCCACAACTTGCGCTGTAGGCGCTCCCGCAGATTGTCGTCCAAAATGATGGGTGGGTTGCGCAGAAAGTGTTGATGCTTCTTTCGCAAAGTTGGTCGCAGGCGATGCACCAAAAACAAACAGCAGTACTGTGCACTGACAGTTTCCGTCCTTCCTGTTTCCAAAATGTAGCGACATCGTTAAGTTAGACAGCTCGGTCACAAGTGAGTTTCACTCGATTGTGCACACGCCGATGACGTGGGACGAGCGGGTCCATTTGCTCGGAGGTAAGCCAGGTATGTGAACAACGTGTGCTATCTGCGACAATCGTACATTCCATTGCACAGTGTCTACACAGCATTGTTGCCACTATTTAAGTTCGAACCCTCCTGTATATATAGTTTTTGCTGAATATGCATCTGAATTGGATGAACACTACATGATCAGAAGTATACGGACGCCTGGCTGAAAATGAGTTAAGTTTGTAGCGCTTCCATCGGTAATGATGAAATTGTGTGGTGTCGGCCCACACTTAGCCTTGATGACAGCTTCCACCTCGCAGGCACCGTTCAGTCAGGTGCTGGAAGGTTTTTTGGGACTGGCAGCCCAGGAGAGGTCGGTGAGGCCCGGCACGAAGTTGTCGATCCAAAACACCCCAAAGATGTTCTATAGGATTCAAGGCAGGACTCTGTGCACGGATCTTACTGTCGTAATACTACACCGGCATAGGCAGTGTATTATGTACAGGGTACTGAAAATTTTCTACGGTACAGTAAGACCGTTCTGATTTACGAAATAAGCGTTGACCCCCACAACAACAACAAAATAGAAATATTTATTGCTGGACACATTTGCGCAGAAACAGAGATGTGCGTCATCCTACTAGCAAGATAAACACGATGCAAGGTTATTACGCAGAAAGTTAAGTAAATGTGTCCGGCAGCGCAGCAATCGGGCGCTTCCGGGGCCCACGGGAAATCGTGTGACGTCACTGACCAGCCCGGGCCCACGGGAAAATCTTCCGGTGCCCTGGCTCTAGTCCTGTGCGCAGTGAACAGGCGTGCTTTGGTTTCTGTGTGTGCTGCGACGAAGATACGCTCCATGTGAAGATAAACGTCTCTGTACAAAGCGTTCTCAAGGAACTTGTGATTCACTCAACAATTAATTGGCAAGACGCTCCCCCTCTGTTCACGGACGTAAGCTCTGCAATTGTCACACATCTTGGTTGACATTAATTTTGGAGGTATCGCTTAAAATGTCTTCACTGCAGTACTGACGCTGCTTTGATCTTCAAAGAGATACTAATGCCAAAAGTGTGTGTGTGTGTGTGTGTGTGTGTGTGTGTGTGTGTGTGTCAAAGCAAAGAAAGAGAAATACGATCCGCACCGAGAAAGTAAGTCTACCTGTTTTTAAAACAAAAAGTTACATGGAAGAACTTGATTGGCAACAGGCACAGCATTGTTTCAGCTACTTTTCTACATAGTCACCAATAGAAACCGGACACTTGTCATACCATGGCATCAACGTTTTTTATTCCCGCATCGTAAAAGTCTGCGATCTCTGAACGGAACCAGTGTATAACAGTCGTGTTCAGCTCTTACTGTGAAACAATGCGCAAACTGCGACGTGTCATTCAGATAGAGAGGCTTGGAATGCTTACTGCAGGTGTTGTGCTGCTCCATGACAATGACTCGGCGCACAACTACTTTTTTTTTTCCGAAGTATGGCTGTTGAGTGTTTGATCACGCAGCGTACAGAATGACCTCACTGCATGGCATTTCCATCTTTTTTTGCACCTCAAGAAATCTATGGCCTCCGGCCAGCTTTTTGACAATGACGTAGAGCTGAAGGTTACTATGACATGCTGGTTACACTCACACGTATCACATGATACAGGAATACAAAAGCTGATGCCACGATATGACAAGTGTCTCAATTCCTTCGGTGCCTATAACGGAATGAAAGTAATATTCGATTAATGACGGAAATTCTCCACACAGATGATAAATTATTTTTCACATGAGATAGACTGACTGGCCAGTACTTACCTTTTTGCTATACCTCAGATAGTTACACACAGAAAGAGAAAAGGACGAAAATAAAACAAGCTGACGAAATTGTTTCTTTTTCAGGTAACAGAGGAGGGGGAAAAAGGAATGGGAAGGTAATTCACGACCTAGGTCATGAATCGTCTATGACTATCCTCATGACCTAGGTCGTGAATTACCTTCCTATTCCTTTCCCCCCCCCCTTTTTTACCTGAAGAAGGAACACAGTGTTCGTGTTGGCAATAGTCATGTTGCTAAGCTGCCTGCTGCCTGTAAAAAAAAAAAAAAAAAAAAAAAAAAAAAAAAAAAAAACCCCAAACAACTATCTTAGTGCCTACCGTAATACAGTTATTTTTGTCTGAGAACTGACTTCTATAGGACAACCTTAGTCCTCATCTTTGGGTTGGCGTAAGTGTCTCTTCTCCCTTTAGCCCTGGGCAGGATTATTCTTCCAGAATGTTAACATTCTATTTCTACTTAGAAATACCTAGCCATAAGTTGGTAATTTGTTACCCATACTGATTCTGCTGACGGTTTTTCTCTTCGGTTTCACCCCAACATTAAAAGCTCGGTTTCACCCCAACATTAAAAGCTCGTTCTGTCGTACATTTTTCATAGGTGTTTTGACTAAATTGAGTGCGAAAGTTAGTACCACTTCAAACGACGACCACTTCAGCCGACTACTACTTAAGAATATGTGGTATAAAGTGGCAATGAACTTGGTTGATGCCATCCCAAGACGTTACAGTTCTTACATGATAACCTACTGAAGCAGTTGTAGAAATGTGGAAGATTTTCTTCCGGTATTCTTTGCACCTTTTAATGGTGGCCCTTCACAAACCGGACCTCGGTGCTGTAAATCAGATTGCATTCATGGATGCTTGGAGCAAATGACTAACATTTTGTGTAAGACCGAGACGTAAAGCTCAGCAGACATTTTTTAATCAGAACTGATCCGCCTCTTGCAACACACGTACTCGTCACAGTTTCACTGCTACACCGCTGAAATTCTGCGTGGGGATGTGTCGAAACTTCCCGGTAATCACCCACCGTGGCGGAAAGGAGTAACTCCTGCACACTCACAGGAAGCTGTGCATCGAGCTGAGGTGATGCTTGCATGCCACGCTGCTATGTAAATTTTATTTGATGTGTCCGCTCGTATTGATGTCACAAAATAATTCACAACCTGGTCGCTAGGTACGCAGTTACTTACTTTTCAGTCCGTTGACTCCTTTAAAGATGGGATTATGTAGATGTGTACTAATTCAATAAAAAATCTGACTCCGTAAGAACAAATAAGATTTAAAACGAAGTAGTAGACAAGTCAGAATGATACACACTAGTATAAACTTCTTTCTTGTTTTCGGATTATTATACATGTTGTCTTATAAGTAGCATCGAAAAATTAAACAGGTGGAAGTATATCTACACGATAATGAAACCAGAAACAACCCAGAAAAGATAGTAGATATCGAAGTTCCTGCGAATATGCGTTTCTTTAATTTTTTATTTTTGTAAATCTTAGTGACTTGTCTATATAGTTTTTCACTCCCTGTTCTTACAAGCTACTTAAAATAACTTACGCGAAGGTCCAAGCACGCACGCGGCGCGTCCGAGGGATGACTCGAACCTATGGCGAGAACGGCCTCCAGTCCGTGCAGCCTTTCCGGGCAGTTCACATTCCATTTACGTTAATGTTACAAGACTATTCAAGGAACTTTATTATAGGACGTACAATACTATTTCAGGCCGTTACACGTTAAAATTTACACTCCTGCCAATTAAAATTGCTACACCACGAAGATGACGTGCTACAGACGCGAAATTTAACCGACAGGTAGATCATCATATGATATGCAAATGATTAGCTTTTCAGAGCATTCACACAAGGTTGCCGCCGGTGGCGACACCTACAACGTGCTGACAAGAGGAAAGATACCAACCTATTTCTCCTCCACAAACAGTTGACCGGCGTTGCCTGGTGAGAAGTTGTTGTAATGCCTCGTGTAAGGAAGAGAAATGCGTACCATCACGTTACCAACTTTGATAAAGGTCGGATTGTAGTCTATGGCGATTGCGATTTATCGTATCGCGACATTGCTGCTTGCGTTGGTCGCAATCCAATGACTGTTAGCAGAATATGAAATCGGTCGGTTCAGGAGGGCAATATGGATCGCCGTGGTGGATCCCAACGGCCTCGTATCACTAGCAGTCGAGATGACAGGCAACTTATCCGCATGGCTGTAACGGATCGTGTAGCCACGTCTCGATCCCTGAGTTAACAGATGGGAACGTTTGCAAGACAACCACCATCTGCACGGACAGTTCGACCACGTTTGCAGCAGCATGGACTATCAGCTCGGAGACCATGGCTACGGTTACCCTTGACGCTGCATCACAGACAGGAGCGCCTGCGAATGTGTACGCAACGACGAACCTGGGTGCACGAATAGCAAAACGTCTTTTTTTAAACCAGGTTCTGCTTACATCATCATGATTGTTGCATCCGTGTTTGGTGGCATCGCGGTGAACGAACATTGGAAGCGTGTATTCGTCATCGCCATACTGGCGTATCACCCGGTGTGATGGTATAGGGTGCCATTGGTTACACATTTCGGTCACCTCTTGTTCGCATCGATGGCATTTTGAACAGAGGCCGTTACATTTCATATGTGTTAAGACCTGTGGCTCTACCCTTCATTCGATCCCTGCGAAACCCTACATTCCAGTAGGATAACGCACGACCGCATGTAGCAGGTCCTGTAAGGGACTTTTTGGATAGGGAAAATGTTCGTGTGCTGTTCTGGCCAACACATTCTCCAGATCTCTGACCAGTTGAAAACGTCTGGTCAATGGTGGGCGAGCAACTGGCTCAATACGCCAGTCACTACTCTTGATGAACTATGGTATCGTGTTGAAGCTGCATGAGCATCTGTACCTCTACACTCCATCCAAGCTGTGCCCAGGCATATCAAGGCCGTTATTACGGCCAGGGGTGGTTGTTCTGGGTACTGATTTCTCAGGATCTATGCACCCAAATGGCGTGAAAATGTAATCACATGTCAGTTTTAGTATATCTCTCCAATGAATACCCGTTTATCATCTGCATTTATAGTTACTGTAGCAATTTTAATGGCAAGTAGTGTACTTTATTAGAGCATGTTTTAAAGCAGGAGTTGGAACTGTCGTTTTTGTATTTTGTGGCAATACTATTGTCGTCTCCGCAGTCAGTTATAAATTACTCGAGAAACTCTTGGAGTACGTAAAAGTTAGACTATGTAATTGGTCTTTCCAGTTGTTACACCGTATCAAGAGGACGTCTGTACGTCAGTCTCCATATGATCCCGGATAGGAATATACAGTGAAATACTGGAGGCCGAGGTACTGGTCCTGTTAAGTGTCGTCTTCGATTATAACGACATGTTACTGTCGCCTCACATCAGCAACAAAATGTTCAAATAGGACATAACTACGGAGTCATCAGTCGCTAAACTTACAAACTACTTATGAACTTAAAACTTTCTGGCAGATTAAAATTGTGTGCCGAAACCGGGACTCGAACCTGGGACCTTTGCATTTCGCGTACAAGCGCTCTACCGACTGAACTATCCCGACACGACTCACGATGCCGCCTCACAACTTTACTTCCGCCAGTACCTCGTCTCCTACTTTCCAAACTTCACAGAAGCTCTCCTGCGAAACATGCAAGACTAGCACTCCTGGAAGAAAGGATATGGTGGAGACATGGCTTAGCCACAGCCTAAGGGATTTTCCAGAATGAAACTTTCACTCTGCAGAGGCATCGTGACTCGGGATAGCTCAGTCGGTAGAGGACTTGACCGCGAAAGGCAATGGTACCACATTAGAGTCCCGGTTCCAGCAAACAATTTTAATCTGCCAGGAAGTTTCATTTCAGCGCAGAGTGAAAGTTTCATTCTAATTATGAATTAGCTTATACTAAATACGGCTCAAACATCCATGTCCGAGAGGAGATTCGAACCCCCGACCGCAGCGGCCGTGCAGAGCGTGTCTAGCGCGCCGCAGACCGCCCGGCCATCGCGGCCGGCTCACATCAGCAATAAAACGAGTCGATGCTACAGGGCTACCTTACACACATACCATTCTGAGGCGTCGCCCAAGCATCGACAGGTGTAATCGGAGTAAAAGTGGAAGGGAAGTTCATTAAAAGAGTTTACATTTCTACAAACTAAAACCAAACTTCCAACTGAAGTCAATAGCAGTTTAAAACTAGATAGTCGCAGCTTCACATCAAACGACTCATTTTCGGGCCCATGTTTGCTGGAAATTTTTTCTTCTATTATCGTGTACTTCCAGATGTCGGTTTTCGATTCAACAAAGGCGAAAATGAAACAAATTGCAGTATGCGATCACTTATGGGTTCACTGTATTCGGTTTAGATGTAATACCAATGTGTGGCGATTGAAAATTTGTGCCCGGCCGGGATTCGAACCAGGGATATCCTGCTTACTAGGCAGACGCGTTGACTACTCCGGCACCGAGGACACAGTGACCATCCCGACTGCAGAGGACTCTTGCCTGCACGTCTCCCGCCACACCCAAATCTCAAGAACAAATCTTCATTCGCTGCACATTGGTATTAAATCTGAACCTAGTACAGTGAAGCGATAAGTGATCGCAAATTGCGATTTATTTCATTAAAAATGGACGCTGTAATGTCCAGATCAGAGTTAGACGTAAAAGAGCTTCTCGACTTTTCTGGCATCAACAGAAATTTTGAAATAAAGTCAGTCTTGCCACACTAACCCATATGTACAGAAATGATTTATGTCTTGTTGTCTAATATGGCATGACATCCAGGATGGAATTTCTCACGTCGTCCAATATGACTCTACATTTCCTGCCCCCCTTACATAAGTGATGCGATTTTTGGTCGTTGGCCATTCCACAGAACCACATCGGCTAATTGAATGACCACGAAGTAGTAGACCATCTGTTACTGACGAACAACTGGTCTATAATGTAGTGGAGCCCCGTGCTGTTGGAGTGGGAAAGCAGCCATGTTCATTCAGATATATGAAAAATACTACCACCTGCAGCATTTCCAGGTAGCTTAGAGCTTTTATGTTCTGGCCAGTAAAAAATTGGACCAATCACACGGGTACCCCATATTCCACAGCACACCATAGCACTTAAATCGCCAACTACCTTTGACGGTTCCATCTTGTGTGTATTCTGCTCACTGTAGTATCTGTGGTTGTTACGCCTGACTTCACCGTCGACAGAAACGTTTGCCTCATCACTCTACAGGATACCTTGTGCAAGAGACGGATCTTAATGTAACTTTTGAACTATCACTGCTAGGTCAAATTTGGTTACAGAAATGTACTAGCCAGAAAATGTTATTAGATGTATCACAAGAGCCCCTTTCCATTGTAGAACATGGACATAGATTTAAGATGGCTGAGTTAAAGATGGCGTCCATGATCGGTATATACCGTAAGACAGACCATCAGAGGCAGGCAGAGTAAGTTGTAATTTGCGGCTGTTTGCTGATGATGCTGTGGTGTATTGGAGTGTGTCGTATTTAACTGACTGTAATAGCATAAGGTTGACTTAGACAAAATTTCTAGTTGGTGCGAAGAATGGCAGCTAGCTCTCAATGTAGAAAAAGTAAGGCGATGCGCATGAGTAGGAAAAACAATCCTATAATGTTCGAATACAGCATTAGTAGTGAGCTTCTTGACGCTGTCGCGTCGTTCAAATATCTAGACGTAACATTGCAGAGCGATAAGAAATGGAACGAACATGTAAGGACAGTTGTGAGTAAGGCGGACAGCCGACTTCGGTTTATTGGGAGATTTTTGGGAAGATGTACTTCACCTGTAAAGGAGACCGCGTATAAAACGCTTGTACGAGCACGTCTTGAGTATTGCTCAAGTGTTTGAGACCCGCAGCAGATCAGTTTAAAGGAAGACATAGAGGCGGTTCAGAGGCGAGCAGGTAGATTTGTTACCGGTAGGTTCGACCAATGTGCGAGTGTCACGGAAATGCTCCGGCAACTCAATTGGGGATCGCTGGAAGAAAGGCGACGTTCTTATCGTGAATTTGTTGAGTAAATTTAGAGGGTCGGAATTTGAAGCTGAGTGTAGTACGATCTTGCTGCCGCCTACTTACATTTCGCGTAAAGATCACAAAGACAAGGTAAGAGAAATTAGGGCTCGTACGGAGGCATATAGGCATTTTTTTTTGACTCGTTCTATGGTGGTACAGTGTACCCTTCGCCACGCACCTTACGGTGAATTGCGGAGTATGTATGTAGATGTAATGGAATATTAAAGTTTCCCATGTGCCGAATAATTTTTTTTTAATGGTGCACTGCGACTTGAGACTCGCCCTGTACATTCATTACAGCACTGCCGCAGTCCAGTGACGGTGGCGTTGTCTAGTTTCCCCCAGCACTAATGGGTTCCGTGCTCGGCTTACGCCTCGTGCGGTCACGTAGCTCCACGGAGCCACATGGAGACGGCGCTACTTGCAGGCTACTCGCAGGCTGGTCATGTCCGAGTGACGTCCACTGCTGTCGCGAGACACCGCCTGTGGCAAAAAGTATACAGCGCGTTCTCAGGACCTGTACGTGACCAGCGGCTCGTACGCACGCAGGAAAATGGCGCTTCCGAGAACACGTGGAAGTGCGATATGCCGGATATTCCAAGGCCAGAGAGTGCGTGTGGCACGCCTCATTCAGGCTACGCGGTGCTGATGGCATTCGTCACGGCTGATACGTTACGGTAGTTTTTACTGTGGTGATCAAGTTTCACCTTGAACCTACGCAAAAACAGCTATGCCCGAGTCACACTTCGGCGAAACTGTCTAGAGATTCCACCAACATTAATCGAATCTCCGTAAAGCGAAAGTGTAGCTACGGGCTGACTAGCTTCGCCGTTTTAATGTTCATTTTCACTTCGCCACACTGTGATTTCTTGCCTCATATCATCCTCACCATTCCCTAGCGGTTTTTACTGCAATAACCTTACTTTTCCCTTTGCGAAAAGTATCGTTGAGAGAGATCGATAACTGAAATAAATCCTTATCTTCTAAATAATGGATTCATTCAAAGTGAAAGACATCCTGAATATCTTACTAATACTGAATACTGAGAAAGTGCAACACTGAGCTTCTATAACCAACCATTGTGGTGACTTACCACCGGGTTGAGCCTAATACCTTTAACATGCGCAACGCAAACACCCGGGGAAATGGGGAACAAATATACCGAAAAATTATGGCCCTCTCGAAAGTACTCCCGAAGTGTACAACGAAACTCATTATTCAAGTTAATCAAAGGGAGGGAATCTGACTGTGAGACAGATAAAAAAAATTGACTTACCTTGTATATTCTTACTACAAAACTGGAAACATGAACCAGCAAACAGTTCGCAGAATGCAGGATCATGAGTTTTTTCGGTAATAGCATAAAATATTCAAAAATGATTTATAGGTAATAATGCAGTCAAAGAATAATCACAAGTGAAAAAAAAGGAAAGGGGAAAACTAAAAATGAGAACGCGGAGAGCAAATTTAAAAATCAGAAATTGTATATTATGAAAGACATATAAGGCAGGAAAACATTACAGGAAATAACAAGTATTTTCAGCATTGGTCGTAAATTACCATTCATTCCAAATCGATTTCGACTATGGAATAGTCATCTTCAGTGTAACATGCTCAATTGAATTGATACATATCTCGTGTTACATGTCATGATTTGGCACTCTGGAATCTACATGGGATACTCTGCAAATCACATTTAAGTTCATCAAACAACCTTTATACTATTTATCTCTCATTGCATTCTCGAATAGCGCGCGGGAAGAAAGAACATCTGAATGTCTCCGATCAAGCTCAGATTTTATTCTGATGATAATTCCTACTTATGTAAGTGGGAGCCAACAATATATTTTCGCATTCGGAGGAGAATGTTGGCGATTGGAGTTTCGTAAGTAGCCCACGCCGCAGCGATAAGCGCCGTTTTTGTAATGATTCCCATCCCAGATCCTGTATCGTTTCCGTAATGCTGTCTCCACTGTATCGTGACAATACGAAACAAGCTGATCTTCTTTGGACTCTTTCGATGTCCTCCGTCAAACCCATCTGATAAGGATCCCACACTGGGCAGCAATACTCGAAGAAAAAAAAAAAATGGATCGACAATCTTAGTGTATGCAGTCTCTTTAGTAGTTCTGTTGCATCTTTTAAGCGTTCTGTCAATAAAATGGTCTCCGGTTCGCCTTTCCCACGACATTATCTACGTGTTCTTTCCAGTTTCTCTGAAGTAGTAGTACTTCCTAGGTATTTTGTGGAGTTTATGGTCTTCACTTTTGATTGATTTATCTTGTAAACAAAGTGTAACGGATTTATTTTCGTACTCATATGGACGACTTCACACTTCTCATTAGTCTCCAGTTGGTTTTGATCTTCAGATTTTGCTAGACGGTAAATGACGGCGTCATCTGCAAACAATCTGAGAGCTGCTTAGATTTTCTCCCAAATCGTTTATGTAAATAAGGAACAGCAGAGGGCAAATAATACTACCCTGTGGAACACCCAATATCAACTCTGTTGTAGTCGATGCCTCACCATCGATTACTACAAACTTTGTCCTCTCTGATAGGAAATCCCCTATCCAGTCGCAAACTTGGGGCAATATACCATAACCATACAATTAGATGAAAAACCGTTTGTGAGGTACAGTGTCAAAAGCATTCTCGAAATCACGAATTATGGAATCAATCTGAGATCTCTTGTTGATTGCACTCATCAAGAGTAAAGAGCTAGTTGTGTTTCGTATGGACGATATTTTCTAAATCCTTGTGTGAATATATCATTCTGTTTGAGATAATTCATAATACTTGAATACAGGATATGTTCCAAAACCATGTTGCAAATTGACGTCAATTAAATAGGCCTGTAGTTTAGTGGGTTACTCATACTGCCTTTCTTGTATATACGTGTGACTTGTGCAACTTTCCAACCTTTTGGTACAGATCCTTCTTTGAGAGAGCGGTTGTATATTGCTGTTAAGCAAGGAGCTATCGCTTCAGCATAATCAGATAGAAATCTAATGGGTATACAGTCCGGACCAGAAGACTTGTACATTTTGTAGCTGTGCCTTGGGGACTTGACATTTAACACGAGATTTGTATCAATTCGATTGTGCATGTTGCACTGAAGATGACTACTCCATAGTCAAAATCGATTTGCAATAAATAAATGGTAACTTACGAACCTCCGACGGGGAGCAACCGCGCGCTCTGCAGCAACGCGCCTTAGAGCGCTCGGCCATTCCATGTACGTTTGAAATCCTGAGTAGAATTTGTGTCCTCGGGGATTGTTGATAATTGAACAAGGGTGGATTTGTTTGATTGGGTTTGCCTAAAATATAATTGGCCTTTGTTAATTAAGGGTGAGATTTGTTTAGTGTTGATTTTATATTTGGGAAAATGTAGTACTTTAAGAGCAATGCTGCACTTTCTGTTTAAATTCTATTTTTAAAAAAGATGACCACATTATATATAATATGGCATAACGCATCGAAACCGGTCGTTTTTCCTTTTGGAGATAATTAATAAAACTAAACAGACGCTTTAACTGAATTTTGGGTATTTTTTGATGGTGGCTGCCCGCTATGAGGCAGTGGGCAGTGCCCCAGCGGCCGGCCAGTCGGCTAGCGATCGCGCCGGCATGGCGACTGCGCTGAGGCCTGTCTTTCTCGTTGGCCTCGCTGCAGTCGCAGTGACGTCACAGAGCTGTTTCCCTTGCGCCCCCTCATCCCTCACCATAGTGCTGCACCTGTCGCGCTCCCACTCCCCACCCCTCGTGAACCTATCTCCTCAGGCATATTTCTGTCTGTGCCACAGGTTCGCAGAGTTTAGGACCTGCGACCCTGGGCCCTTGCCACCTACATAAAGTGCCTTACTGGTTTTACAACGTTTTTATCTTCATCTCCGAAGCGAAGTTCTTTGTTACAGACAGTCTGCAACAAGAGAATTCCTTCAGTCTCTTAAACTCGATTAAACTTCCAGTCCCACATTGTAAATATTGTCAAAGAAAACAAATTGCACTTATTGATATGTTTTGAATAGTTTGAAGAAGATTTCTGGGATGATGTTACAATAAGAGAAGCATTTGCCTTAAATTTACTTCACTATCAGGAAACACATAGCTACGTGATACTTTCTATAACACAGATCAGACGAAGCGTGAAAAATGCCGTTACCATTTCCAGTGCATTACATCATTTTGTGTGTGCTGTATCGGAAATATGAGAGAACATTCAACGGTTTTCCAGTTTTAATGGTGAGTGTATTGCTCCTCCAAGAAAGTGTTCCAAATGTAGCAGTGAACTTAATCTGACAGCAGATGCCAAAGAAGTGTGTGACATTATGACCAACCAACTGGTAGGAAGACTTCAAAACTCTCATGTATTTAGCAGCTTCATCCAAAAGTTTGCTTCTTTTAGATAATATTTCCCAGCCTTTTTGATAAATACTGTTTCATTAGTCCGTTTCCTTGTCACGATATATCGAATGAACTGTAAGCCGCGCGGGAGTAGCCGAGCGGTTTGGAGCGCCATGTTGCGAATCGCGCGGTCTCCCACGTCGAAGTTTCGAATCCTCCCTCGGGCATGAATGTTTGTGCTGTCTTTAGTATAAGTTAGTTGATAAGTAGTTTTTAAGTTCGGTGATTGATGACCCCGCAGTTAAGTCTCATAAGCTTTTCAAACATTTGAACATTTGAATGAACTATAAGCGTTTTATCGCAATGATATATTTAGAGGCATTACATCGGTTTGTGAGCTTTTTACTTTTTTGTGGGACATTCCTTTGAAGAATCGTTCGCCGAAGTGCACAAAACATTACAAATTGCGCCAACTACACCAATTTCAACAGCAGAATGAGAGTGCAGTTTCAGCACCTTCAAAAAGAATCCAAACCTTCCTCAGGGACAGTAGGAATCAGAAAGACTAAACTCAATGGCTGTTTGTTACATTCACAACGAGGAAATCAGTGATATTCAAAACAGACCTCCTTACTTAACGTGCTAGTTAGGTAAAAATACACTTCAAACTGCTTCTAGCCAAGATTTTTCCCATATTTTTTACTTTGGCCGTAAGGCAAAAGCCAGGAGTATCCCTGTTGTCTCAAATGTTCAAATGTTTGTATAGTCTATGGGACTTAACTACGGGGTCATCAGTCCCTAAACTTACAAACTACTTACAAACTACTTATGAACTACTTACGAACTAGGACGGGGAGATTCGAACCCCCGACCGTAGTGGCCGTGCAGACCGTGACTGGAGCGCCTTAGTCCCCTCGGCCACCGCGGCCGGCCCCTGTTGTCTCTATGGTGCATTCCCAGTGGGGAAGAAGTCACATACGTCCTCCTACAGTTCATTTTTATTTTGACATCAGTATCAGTACACAGAAGCACAACGACAGTAAGTACGAACTTCACCGTGAGAAGAGCTGGTGAACTTCGGTTAGAATCCAAACACCTCCAATCCCCCAAATTCTTCAATAAATTTTTACCACAGCATAAACTCTGACACCCACAAAAGTACAGGGAAAAGTAGCGAAGCTTGGACCAGACCAACTGCAGTATTACACATACATATTCCCCCCCCCCCCCCCAAGCAATAGTAATAAAATAAAAACGTTTATTGCACATTTGTATAAATTTTTATTAGCTACAGTGTTTCGTGGATTATATTACTGCCTAATTATCATATTGAATATGATTCGGATGTGTTTAAATGTTGTATAAATGGAGGTTATATAATGAACACTTCAGACTGATCCCTTTATTGTGGGTACTAACGTTTTGTCTGAGCCTCGCTGGTCAGTTCTTCAGAGACTGGTTTGATAGTCTCACAGGCGTAAACTGATATGTTCGTACTAAGCCCGGTCATGATCTTTTAGGATATCATGTTTGATATCTTAAGAGACCATTTGCAAGGAAAAACAAAAAGTCTAGTTTTCGAAAATTCTAGAGTGCTCTGACCAATTAAAATATTGATATGTTAGTCGTAATCATTTCATGTACTCCATAGGTCTTGTTTTAACCACATATCTTGAGTAAATTTTAAAACTGTAAATGAGTGTCATAATTTTTTATTTCCGTGGTGTATAAACGTAGTAAAACCAAAAGCTGAAAGAGATTGCTATTAAATATAACACATAGATGACCTACTGAACTTACAAGGAAACATAATCAACTCGACCTCATATTTTCTTGAGTTAAAAGTACATGAGCTAGATATCAACCCCAGAAATCGATATCAGGTGGAAATTTGGCCCATTATTCAGATACCACGCAGTTACGGCCTCCTCAAAGTACAGCTGTCAAACATTCGCGCGCTCGGGTTGTTTCTCACTCGGCCCGCTTCACTTAGGCCGCTTAATGCCCGATTGCGAAGTGCTGTGAGCAGAGTCTGGTAAGAGGTTTGTGTTCGCGATGTACATTAACCCACAGGCTGTCGTGCGACACCTCCAGGAGCAGTATGGAATGATAATCAATCTGAAACGATTAAATGTTAAAGAATTAGAGCTCTTTAAAGTCGTCACCGGTAAGCATAATCATTTGCAATTATTGGACGTACCATACACGGTAAAAGAAAATACATAGCGCTTTCTTTATGCTTTTCCTTATATCTTCCAACTGCGTTGCAAATATTATAGACAATTGCGCTGATGAAGACGTGCTGGATATAGAAGAAAATAGCGGGTTCGTTCGCTGCAGATTTACAAGAGGATGACGTCGACGATAACGACGTTGCCATTTCACCACCGTCAGATTCATCCAGCACTTTCATTGCTTCAACGGAGTTTCGTCGTCAACGATGGTGAAAGCTGGTTTGATGATGTTTTTAAACAATCGAATACCACTCTGCCCGTCTCCATAACAGAAGAATATATGCAACGAGCCGTTTTCGTTATATACAGCGCATCGCAACTGCTCTGGAAACGAATAAGACCGTTTTGTCAACAAGCAGTGTAACGTAATGTAATTTTCAATACCTTTTATGCACATCATTTTGTTATATGTAAAGCTGACACTATTGATGTGGAGTAAACTTGGAGTGACAGTACATGTTTTTCATTTTGTAATATTTCGTCCTCCACTTCCCTAGTTCTTCAAAGTTCACATTTCGGGGGACTCGCTGTTGTCCCTTCATTAAGCAGTGCCAGACGTTCGGGCATTAAGCTACCGCAGTAAAGTGGGCCGAGCGAGGAACAACCCGAGCACGCGAATGTTTAAAAGCCGTAACTGCTTAGTATCTGCATAATGGCCCAAATTTTGACGTGATATCAATTTCTCGGGTTGATATCTAGCTCATGTATTTTTTCCCAAGAAAATATGAGGTCGCGTTGATGTTCCCTTGTTAGAAATCGGCCACGGTCTTAATTTTCGTTGCGTGTCGTAGATCCAGATACATCACTGTGTGACCATTATGAATGCTTCAAAAATGCAACAGGGAAACCCCTGGCTTTTGCCTTACGGTCAAGGTAAAAAATCTGGGAAAAACCTTGGCTAGGAGCAGTTTCAGGTGTATTTTTACCTAACTAGCACGTTAAGTAACGAGGTCGGTCTGGAATATTACTGATTTTCTCCTTGTGAATGTAAGAAACAGCCTGACTCCTACTGTTCCTGAGGAAGGTTTTAATTCTTTTTAAGGTGCTGAAACTGCACTCTGCCTGTGCTGTTGAAATTGGTGTACTTCGTGCAATTTTTAATGTTTTGTGCACTTCGGTGAACCATTTTTCAGAGGAATGGTTCATAAAAAAGATAAACAGCTCACATACTGATGTAATGCCAGTAAATATATCATTGAGATAGATCACTTAGTTAATTCAAATGTTCGTAGAGCTTATAGGACTTAAATGCGGGGGTCATCAGTCCCCAAGCTTACAAACTACTTATCAACTAACTAATACTAAAGACAGCACAAACGTCCATGCCCGAGGGAGGATTCGAACCTCCGAAGCGGGAGGCCGCGCGATCCGCAACATGGCGCTCCAAACCGCTCGGCTACTCCCGCGCGGCTTACAGTTCATTTTTCGATACATCGTGGCAAATAAACGGACTGTACTTTAATGAAAAACTATTGATTGAAATGGATGGGAAATGTTCTCTAAAGGAAGCAAACTTTTTTTTGGATCAAGCTGCTAAATACATGAGACTTTTGAAATCTTCCTACCAGTTGATTGGTCATAATGTCGCACACTTCTTTGGCATCTGCTGCCAGATTAAGTTCACTGCTACATTTGGAACATTATGTTGGATGAGCAATAAACTCATCAGAAACTCGAAACCGTTGAATGTTCTCTCATATTTCAGATGTATTGAAACATTTATATGCTATTTAAGTAATTACATTTCATTCTACCACTTCCAAACGAGATTATCAGCTTTTCAAGATTACGATGTATGGGGGTTTTGCTCGCTGCAACATTATTCTTCTGGGGCGTCGTGGTAGGAATAAATACTCGTAAGTACAATTTTTCACTTCTTCTTTTAATTTACACTCAAAGTGCTTCTCCACCAAACATTACAACTTTCAAACATATACAATAAACAGAACTTAGCTGACAGAACTTCCATTTTAAAACATCCCACTGACATAGCTTCCAAAGCACATTACAAAAGCCAAAACTCGAAGTCCCCAACGCAAGGCGGTAAGGCAAATATATAACATCGACAATAATGACGTTACATTATCCATTGTTCATAACAATTGAATATACTAATTTACAATTAACAAACACACAAAGAAAACATTTCATGTACACAAAAATAATACAATATAAAATGTAAATTATACATACAATAATTTTAGATGGCGCAAATATTTTTAAGTCGTAATTTCCGATCTTTCTGTTGACAACGAAGTTTGATGTTAAATGTCAATTAGTTAATGAGTACATGATACATGTTCCTAACATATATCGAGCTATCAATTATCTTGGCAATGCTCAAAATAAGTTCAAAATCTCATGTTAGTCAATATATAGGAAGAAGTACAGAATTCAGATTTCAACTATTACATTCATTGACACAATTAACT
Source organism: Locusta migratoria (assembly GCA_026315105.1). Taxonomy (NCBI): domain Eukaryota; kingdom Metazoa; phylum Arthropoda; class Insecta; order Orthoptera; family Acrididae; genus Locusta; species Locusta migratoria. The sequence goes on from CM048747.1 coordinate 13,782,089, forward strand.
GATCCACCCACCTTTTTTATGAGCCTAACATATATACAATGCTATTTATTTTCATTTGTTTTACAAAAGTTTTTACCCTTCGTCTATTTATTGAAATAATGTACAATTACAAAAGTATTGTTTATAGAACTGTCTGGAAGTCTCTTAATTAATGAAGTCTATCGCTTGTTTTAATCACAGTATCACCGAGAAACTGTTCTACACTGATTTGGCTGTCATTTTTAACTAACTTCGCACGCAACATCTATCACTATTGAACCACACGATTCCGGGTCCGACGCAGACTGTATCGTGCAATAACACTGAGATGAGGGCGGTTCGACGCAGACGGTATCGTACGATAACATTGAGATGAGAGGGCCGGCAGTATCGTCACAGTATTATAATCAAAATGATGTAAGGCACTGGATATGGTAACGGCATTTGCACTATTCGTGTGAACTGCGTTATAGAAAGTTGGTTTAAAACATAAAATTGTTTTCAATATGGAGACACTTTATTAGTTGCCGTCTGTCTTTTTGTGAGCGAGGGAGGTGGGTGGGGGGGGGGGGGGGGGCGGGGGCGCGAAGTGTGGAGAGGAGCGGCGAGGTGGCTCTGCGTCAAACGCAGGCCAAGCGGCATTGTCGGCGCCTGTGGCTGCCTCTGAAGGCCGCGGCGGTCCCGTGACGCCTGGCAAGCGCAGCCGCGAGATTCCTCTGACTCACAGGCAGCTGCCGCCAAACGGAGGCGCAAAAAGCCCGCCAAGGCGCACACCGGATACGGCTATTTTTACCTGCCGCGAGTGCTCACCGCGGCTCATTATTTGTCAGGAGATAGGCGTCTGGCTAGCAGGGCTTCTAATTAGCACGTAGGTTGTGCGGAGAGTAGCAAAGTGCTGATTGAAACTTCCTGGCAGATTAACATTGAGTGCCGGAACCGGGACTCGGACCTGGGACCTTTGCCTTTCGCGGGCAAGCGCACTACCGACTGTGCTATCCCGACACGACTCACGATGCCGCCCGACTACTTTACTTCCGCCAGTACCTCGCCTCCTACTTTCCAAACTTCACAGAAGCTCTCCTGCGAACCATTCTGGAAACATCCCTTAGGCTGTGGCTAACCCATGTCTCCACCATATCCTTTCTTCCAGGAGTGCTAGTCTTACATGGTTCGCAGTAGAGCTTCTGTGGAGTTTGGAAAGTAGGAAGTGAGGTACTGGCGGAAGTAAAGTTGTGAGGCCGCATCGTGAGTCGTGTCGGGATAGCACAGTCGGTAGTGCACTTGCCCGCGAAAGGCAAAGGTCCCAGGTTCGAGTCCCGGTTCCGGCACACAATTTTAATCTGCCAGGAAGTTTCATATCAGCGCACACTCCGCTGAAGAGTGAAACTTTCATTCTGGAAAGTGCGGATTGTCTGCAATACTCGCTGATAAGTTTAGGAAATGTTCAAAGGTTTGTAGATCTATCGGACCAAACTGCGTGGTCATCAGTCCGTAGCTTACAAACTACTTAAACCTAGGTAAACTAACCTAAGGACAAACACACACACCCATGCCCCAGGGAGGACTCGAAACTCCACGGCGAGCAACAGCGCGCTCCGCAGCGAGACGCTTTAGACCGCTCGGCTACTCCACCGCGGCTAAGCTTAGGATCCCGATTCTTGGTCAGGAGTACAATATATTGTGTACTTACTACGCTACAAAGCGGAGGTTAAATAACGTTCTTCTCATGCCCGCTTTTTAGTGTTCAGTACCTCAATCCGAGCGCCTCGGTGGTATAGTGCCAGACTACAAATGCAAAGGTCGTGGGTTCGATCCCCGCCAGGTCCTAGGATTTTAATGTTACTTTCCACTTCTTTCACCTCTGACAGTATTGCTCATGTGAAAAATACCGAGAAGGATCGTGGTTCGGAACCCACGTTAAACTGTAGCTCCCCCTATAACTGGATGGGTAAGTCAGTTCGATGGTCGGAGGAAGGCAACGGCATACCACCTCCAAATAGAACGATGCCTAGTAAAGAACTGTGTTCAAACCAATCTTCGGATTGTTGACTGCTTTACTTTTAAGAATAACAACCTCCTGTATGTTTAGAAAATAAAAATTTTAGAGCTCCTGTGTGCTCCGTGTCGTTATCTCAATGTCGCCTGAACCTAACGCCTAATGTTCCTTCCTGCCAGTCGGATTCTCCCTCCCTCCTCCCTCATTAGCTTTTCAGAAACTGTCGCAAGTGCTGTGTTGCAAACGTCTGGGAGTGGCCCGCCTAGCGGAGCTTAGCATGGCGATTAACTGACGCCTACCAGAAGAGCGATCTGCGACATGGCTCTCTGGCAAGTGTGCTTTGTTAACATGCAAATCTAAACGGCTGTCTCTTAAGCTTCGGCGTCTTACATAAGCGCAGATGCAAAACGACGTTACCTAGCGGAGCGAGAAGCGGTAGCATTACATGGCAAACGACGAGCACTAAAGAAACGGCGCGACGAAGCTACCAGCTGTATCACTTTCTCGCCGGCTGAGATTTCTCTCAAACACAATGGCTTGCTTTGCAGGCTTATCGAACGTCGAAGCTCGCCTTCACCAGTAAGCTCGGTTTAGCGGGATCAGGTTGGCTATTGCACAATCCAGAGTATGACACTGCAACAGCGTGAAATGTGGCGTGACAAACACGTCACGTCTAGCAACAGATCAAGGAAGTAAAACTAACCACAGCATGACACAGAAAACGTGGCACTGCTTTAATAAAAGGCCAGGAGAGTTCCGGCAAATAATTTGTTCCAATGTAGAAGTTTTTTTGGAGACGATATTGTTTAGAGTAGTAATGCAGTAATACAGTGGTGTCTGATGCTGCTAATGTCAACAATACGGCAAGCACGTATGCACATCATAATCTCTATCTATATAAAAGCGAAAGGACTCATACACACACACTCACACACTCACTCACTCACTAAACACGAAATATCGAAACCTACTTCACCTATAAAGCTGAAATTTGGCACGAATGTAGTTCATAGCTAGAAGACGACAGCTAAGAAAGAATTTTGCGATAGGGCTGATAGTGTAAGAGAGATGACGTCATAAACAATGAAAACTTCTCCGTCTTGCGGCACGTGATAGTGTGACTTCCAGTCCACTATTTGAGAAGCAGCACACTTAGCGACTTGCAACAAACTGTAACCATAATTTCAAACCTTTAAACCTTTAGGAAACGTTTTCTCGCTGACAACCACAGCAAAATGATGAAAGGACGAAAGTTTGTCGCTTACTACTTTCACGACGTTCATGCCGTAAAATTACAGCATTTGGCATGACGTTACAATTTATTACTCGTACAATATTGATTGTATTCGCAAGAAATATTACAGACAGTATACACACATACCACTGAACGTAATTTCAAATTTTATTATAGTACGACACTCAGTTCACGAGGTATGAAGTCATAAACAATGGGATGCGAGAAAAACTGTAGCATCACGCGATAATGTTGCACATTTCCTCCTAAACCATTGGACAGATTTCAACCAAATTTGATACACACATTCCTTACCGCGAGATAACAGTTCCTGCGGGGTTAAATCAATACATTGCTCACGATATGACTTCATAAATAATAGGAATCGCAAAAAAACTGCCACATAATGCGACGAGACTTTATTCATACACTGTACGAGAATGAGGGTACTTAGCGACTCGCAACCAACTTTAAACATAATTTCAAACCTTTATTATGCTTTTTCTCACTGACAACCACAGTAAAATGATGAAAGGAAAAACGTTTCTCGGTTATTAATTTCCCGCTGTTCATGGACTAAAAGTACGGCATTCGTTATGACGTTACAATTTATAATTTCTACACTAGAAACTGTAGCCGCAGGAAATTTTACAAGCAGTATACACACATATAGCTGAATGTAGCTTCGATATTGTATCACAGTACGACACGTAGTTCACGTGACGTGAGGACATAAAAGAACAGTAACGTTCATGGAAAACCTTCTCATCACGCACCAAGTATTGATCTGTTAATTCTAATTGCATTCGCAACAGATTTTAGAGACATATAGCTCTTCTACAAATGAATATATACCTGAAAATTATACAATTGTACAACATGTAACTCAATAAATGAGATTGTACGAATTTTATATATTTTTTGTATTTTAATTACTATCTTTGTTTGCATATTGCACTTATAATTTTGTACGTTACGCAAGACAGCCTTATTTCTTAAAATATTTTTCCATAAATATAACATTCTTTTAGAAGAAGAGATTCACAGACAGATAGAGAAGGGATAGGAGAAGTACTGACTCAAGGCTGGAATAACTAAATATCCGGGCAACGCCGGGTTTTTAGCTAGTCTTCATATAATTATATAGTGTCCGTATGTTTGTGTGTACGTATTACCCACAAATTTACAGTTCTGTTCCAATCTTTATGAAATTTTGCAAACCTAAGCTTCAATCCATGAGGACGGTCGCGATAAGTGTGAGAATCACGTACAACACACAGTCGACGAGATATGACGTCATAAACAATGATATGCGAGAAAAACTGCCACATCACGCGACGATGAGATACGAGCACATAGACAGTAACGTTCATGGAAAACCGCCCCACGCCCACGAGGTTTTAATCCGTTACTGCTTCACTGCTAATTGTATTCTCAAGAGATTTTACAGACACATAGCACAGTTATATATTAATTTTTATAATTGTACAACATATAATTAAATAAATGAGATCGTACGAATTTTGTCGTTTGTATTTTGACTACTATCTTTCTTCGTTTGAATAGTGCACTTACAATAGTGTACATTATGCGAGACAGCGTTATTTCTTACATATTGTCCGATAAATATAACATGATTGTAGAAAAAAGGAAATGGACAGAGAGAAGAGCTAGAAGTGCTAACTCAAGGCAGGAATAAATAAATAAATAAGTTCCCGGAAAACGCCGGGTTTTCTGCTAGTTTTGTATATAACTACTGTGTTGACGAAACATCAGTGCCAATTGATCATACTATTCACGCCTATTGTTTTATGTTCCTTTATTTTCTTTTTAATACAAACTGCGGTCTACTCAAACTGTCGGAGCAGTTTAGCTTAGTGCCGGAACCGTTTTGTCGGCTTCTCCAGCATGTTCGGAGACAAGGATTAAACTGCTAGTTACTGAGACCCAGTGTTTCCTTTTACAGTATATGTTGCTTTCTCTTGACAGAATACAAGAAACTCAGTCTGTGAATGATAGTAAATTACTTCGATTCTTACAGAAAGCCAACTCGCTTAAGTGTAGAAGTTACTGTTTAGCATCCAGATGACGGAAATAAAGAGCATTTCGGCCCATGTCTGATTGTACGATGAGAAACTGAAAGCGGAGCCTTTCGCGGTGATGACGTTCGACATGCCGATGGGTCACCCGACTGCGGGGCGCTATTCGAAAGTAGTAGACTGTTTGCTGTCCACAGTTCCACTCTCTGCCGTTCTTTAATTTGCATAGTCATCCATAGAAAGGCAAACACAGTTCAATAAGCACGTACTCTACACCAAATTTCCCTTGAGCGCTCGTCTACTGAGCACACACACTTGACATACTGGCCACAGCAAAGGAGAGGCACCCTATGTCTTTAGTGCGTCTCATTAACAGCCTTGAAAAGGAGGTCGCACAGGTCGGCGGCTACAACCACACTGAGAGCTAAAATCTTCTAACGTTACTTCTTTAACTTTGTTGCAACTTAAAGAACTACGTTACACCCTTGAATATTTTTGGCAAAGCTTTTCGTGGCCTGAAGATGACATAAGAAATTTTTGTCATGGTATATCTCCTTGCGGACAGTCGTGGTAATGAAGACAATTTTAGCAATCTTAAGACATGTCTCTGTGATACAAGGGATCATTTTTCACCATGGTGAAGTGCATCATCAGAGAACAGGAATGGCCGTTTTCCTATTAAAATTAACTATGACATCAGCTGATTAGTGCTTAATATTCTGTTATGTCTTTGGCCTCGTCTTCCAAGGTATTTGTTAGAACATTTTTAACCTGTTTCTATTGTGGTTCAGCCGTAAGTCTCTGGTAAGTGATCATCGGGTCACAATCAATGTGAAATGTTTGTATATAAAAGTCCCTTAACTACTGTCATCAGTCCCTAAGCTTACAAACTACTTAAACTTGTGCCAAGGGCAAGTAATACACCCATGCCCGAGGGAGGACTCGAACCTCCGACGGCAAGCAGTGACGTGCTCCGCAGCTAGGTGCCTTAGAACGCGCGGCCACTGTACCGTGCCAGGCTCACATTATCATGATTTTACTTTCTTTTACGTTTGCATTGTATTACGGTTACTAAATTTTAATAATTTGAGGAAATTTTAGGTCAGTATTTTAATTTGGATACCATTGGGAAGGAAAAACGAGTTGAAGTAAACGGACTCATTCCCCCCAGGGGGCTCACGGTTCTTTCGTGAGTACGTGCGTGGCGTGCACGGGTCTCCGAGCAAATGCAGTCTTCCTTCCATCTTTACTTCCCTAGACTGCATTTCCCTTCCCCTCCTTCCCTATCCTCTCCTTCCCCGTCCCAAATCACAAACGAACCAAACTGACTGATTTTCGATCGTGTAACGAATTACTACTACTAGCTGAAAACCTGGCGTTACCCGGATACTTGTTTTATTCCATGCAGTGTTTATCTATATCCTCTTTCTCTGTTAATCTCCTGCAGTCCATGTCCCCCTCCCACTGTCTATGGAATGTTACGCGTATATGCCAACTTACATGGCGATGGGTCAAACTGTATAGACGTTTATAGCAGGATACCCTCTGCCATGCACCATACAGTTGAGGATTATAAAAACCTCCATGAAAACTCCTATGGCCACACTTGCCACCTCACATGATGATCGGTCAAATGGTGTGTCTAATCTAAGGTATTCCCAACAAGGCACTGTACGAAATATTATGTAGATAGTGGTGTCCCTCTTGTTTTGAAGGTCAATAGTGCAAAATTCCATGCAGATCGAAATAAAACTGGAGGTCTGTATTAAATGCGGGCACACAGATACTCTGCTTTAACCCTTTATAGGGCAAAACTTATTTTTCTGAAAATTTGAAAGGTAATATTTTTAATGCATCTCATTTAACTTTTATAGGTATGTAACATGAACAGTATGATTTTATGTTCATTTAACGTGGAAGTGAAAGGAAGTAGGTGGATGATTTACAGACCACTATCCATCTTGGGTGACCCTTAGACTACTGTGGTTGGTGGTTATTTAAAAGACCACCTTCTTATATCTTGAATAAATAATTAAAAAATGGCATTCGGAATGCAAAGGACATAAAATTTTTAATAATTTACTATTACAAAAATTGAACATATTAAATTATTCAAACCAAAAACTATGAAATATTACAAATTCCAGTGGTAAACACGTTATTTATAATGAAACGGGTAAAAACAAGGAAGGTAAAGAGCAATGTACCCTGTTTTGCACTTATGGTAGGTGGACAAGATATCGACGACTATCCTATAAAGGGTTGAACAACATATATAATTAAGTTCATTAACATTGTTATTATGAAGAGAACACTATTGATTATTCAATTAACAGTGGCGTCAATCGTCATCAGGCACTGATTATTCCTTTCAGCGTTCAGTCTGGAGCATAGAACCCGTAATAAAAATTCCTCCATTATCGTCGTATCCAATGCTAACATTGATGACTCACCTGATAAGCCTGTTACTGAAAATCATTCTTGACAGAATGCAAGTACTTTCTCCTTCGTCTTCTCGACTCTTCTTATCCTCTGCTGCCGAACCCACGAGTTTAAGCTATCCTTGCTTCGCTGTAACTGCTTCTCTTCGATAACCACATTATTTAAACCACCCTCCTACCATTGTTCCCATCTATTAGTACCTACAATCATCGTCGCTACTTTATCTGTGAGCTCAACCTTATTAATAAGGTAACTTGTGTCCACCTAGCTTTCACGCCCATGCAACAAAGTTGACGGAAGTTCACTGCTGACTTCCTTCTTGCAGAAGAGAGTAGATCGCAGCTGAGCACTCACTGCATTACCTTTGCTACACCTTGCTTCCAGTCGATGGCGTCATTAAAAACAAAAGTAGTTTGTAGTCCTAAGGGACCGAAGTGCTAAAATCAACAATCGCTAGACTTACAAACTACTTAAACTATATTACACAAAGGCCGACACTCATCCACGCCCGCGGGAGGACTCGAACCTCCTGCGGGAAGAGCCGTCTCATCGCCTTAGACCACGCAGCTTCACACCTTGTTTTTCGATTCTGATACCTTTAAATGAAAATGTTTCCTTCCAGATCATGTTGAAAACTTGGAGTGCTGTATACAACAGAGAAATAAATTACATGACTAAATGCAAATGTAACAGATTTCAAAAACAGTACAGTGAATAAAAACGAGTAAAACTGTTAGTATTTTGTTTAATGGACCTCCGTGACCTAATACTTTCAGAGGGACATTAAAGTAAATTTTAGATTAGAAATAATGTTCATACTACGCAATTCATGTTGAGTAGTATCTTTGTCCAGCTAGTGTAGAAACAGTGTACTTCAGCAGGCCGCGGGTACCGAGGGGACTGAGGCGCTCCAGTCACGGTCTGCACCGCCACTACGGTCGGGGGTTCGAATCCCCCCCCCCCCCTCGGGCTTGAATATTTGTGCCGTCCTTAGTATTAGTTCATAAGTAGTTTGTAAGTTTAGGGACTGACGACCCCGTAGTCAAGTCCCATAAGCTATACAAACATTTCAACATTTAGTGTACTTAACGGAGTACAAGGGGGAGACTGGCCGTTAAGTAACTGGCTAAACGCTTTATGCAAGACTGGGCCGTGGCTGAAGTAGGCGCCCTCAGGCCAACCCACGTCGTGGTGTGCCTGTGCGCACAGTACTTTCGCCACTGCGTTTTTCCTGCTGCAGCCACCCACGCTTTCCCTGTACAGTAATCGCCAAGCCGCGTCTCATTTGCCGATGGTGTTAGCAGGTATCTCACCCATACTCTGACTAGTGTTAGACGTCTTTGTCATCTGTAGCAGGCGCGGGTCCCAAGTGGGTCACGAGCACATCCCTCAGTCTCCTTCCCCTCTCCCCCTTCCCCCTCCCAAACACTGAAGCCTTGTATTTATTTATTTATTTGTTTTTTCAGTTACAAAAGTTTGCGTGAGTTTCCGGAAAACGTTGCTTGAAAACTAAAAATCGCAATTCTCGAAAAACCTTTAACACACATATTCGATAGCAAATGTTCAAATGTTTGTGAAGCTTAAGGGACTTAACTACGGGGTCATCACTCCCTAAACTTACAAACTACTTATGAACTAGCTTATACTAAAGACGACGCAAACATCAATGCCCCAGGGGGGGATTCGAACCAGCGGCCGTGCAGACTTTGTGGAAAAACAAAGACATTAAGGTATGTTATGGTTATTCCTAAGGCGCGCTGCGTTTTCGAGTATGTTCTTCAGCTGGGAAACGATAAAGAAATTGACGAACAATTGTTTTCTTTTAGAATGTCAAATGGTAAGGTAATGTCTCTTAGAAATTTTGTTTCATGAATGGAAGTTCATGTTACACTACATGGTTAAAAAAATCTTCTCGGATATTAAGTGAACGGAGAGATATAGTGTGGTATTTAGAGGGCAGACTATTCCATTTCTTGCAAATATGTTTTCTAGTGGATGTGTTTAATAAAGCATTGTTTGATAACTAAGATATCTGCTGTGAAGTTCTTTATAAAACAGTTTCCGTATCATGGTTTGCGTCTGATGTGTTTTCTACAGGGCAAAGTTCAGTATATCCAACTATTTGTCAGATAGCTACAAGTATTTCTTAACAATTGTGGAATGTGATCCAAACACTACAAATTAATTACACCACTTGATGACAACGTAATCATGTGTTTGTTAGTGAAATTAGGTTTCAGTAGAGCGGTATTCTCTGAAAAATTTTCATGCCACCCAAGCATTCCTTTATATTTGCCATTACACTCGCATAAAAAATTTGTTTGTACTCTGCTTAACTGAAGAATTTCATGATTGTCATCTTATGCACTTCCACTTCGTGCTACATGCGTACAGGTCATTCTTTCGTTATCAGTCACTGTCAGACTTAATAATGACCGCATTCAATACTATGCTAATTTAGACAAGCTGATTGTTTTGACATTTACAGGGCCATAGTCATTCTTAGTCATTGTCAACCTGATTGGTGTACAGCATTGATATTCAGACAAACGCTCGTAAACATATTTCTATACACTCACGCACATGTTCTAAAACTATATAGCTACTTTCCATTAATTTTATGTTATATGCGTTTCACCGTTTAGTGGTGGTAATTTCTCGTAATCTCCGATCGTTATTAAAGTGTGATATCACATTTTTTTCAATTCTATCGTGTTGTAGTTTGTATTTTGTCAAGTGACAATAGACTTATGATCTATCTATATTTTAACATAAAAATGTGATAATCAAATGATTGTAAATCTATGAGACTTCACTTTTGTCGTTCAGTCCCTAGACGTACAAACTGCTTAAACTAAACTAACATAAGGACAACACACACTGCCATGCCCGAGAGGATTCGAACCTCCGACGGGGAGCAACCGCGCGCTCCGCTGGAAGGCGCCTTCGTGCACTCGGCCATTCCACTGCGGCAATGTAATAGTCCTGACTTACTCAGTTTTTCCCAAAAGTACCCAAAGATCACCCTTAACTGCAAACCAATAAGAATCATAGAAATGCATTTCTAAAAATTTATTAGTAGCATAGGAAGCTGGATTTTAAATATACAGGTTAGTTCGATAGCATGTGCAAGTTTCTTCTGCTAGACAAGTTTTGAGAATATTTCTAGATACAAAGAAGGCATTAAAACCATAAGGTTACATTGTCAGTTATACGTATTGCGAATTTAATATTGTCTTGTAACAGAGTTCAGAATGCTATTTCCCCTGTTGTTAAAATTGTAATAATAGTCCCACTGGCAACGTAGCTGACGAGCAGCAAAAAATGAATGCCAGGCACTTAAATGTAATTTGCAGAGTATCCCATGTAGATGTAGATATATGCAGTTGACGGATTGTAGCGTCTATGAAATTATATGGATTCACTGAATGATTAGTGTGAAGTCTGTTTGTGCAGCGACAGTTATTACTCGTATTTTGAAATTACACTTTTTTGTTCACAGGTACGTGTTCCTGCTACAGTGTTGTGGAAGTAACGCAACTCGGTGAGTCAGCAAACCGCAAACATAAATTAAGATTCAAATAACATTGTAATTTCCTTCACGGTACGTAGGACGCTACAGCTGATGCCAAATGGGTTTCATTAAGAAGTGATAAGCAAAGTGTCTCCTACAGGCTTATATCTAAATAACCATCGAAACAAAGTCTGGGCGACATTTCGATTGAAAGTTAAAACTCCCGTAACACTGTATAATAGAATAAAAAAAATAAAAATAAGATGGTTCTTATAGCAATACGGTTTCATTAAAGGAGAAACATTTCATACACCTTCTCAGTAAAATTTGGTACCTACCCTGCCTTTCAAATGGAAATTAGGTCGTAATCGTGCAGTACAAACTAGACGACAGTATAATGTTGCTATTATAAGTAACCATAAGCATTAAGAGGTGCCCATCGGAGAAAGTAATACAAATAGTACGTAGAAATTAATATTCAACTTTTGAGGAATTCTGAAAAGCACCTAGTGTTCCAAGAAACAGTTAAGCCTCAAAATTTACTAAGTGGCGAGCACTATAAAAGCCGCAGTGCGGGTTTTTTATTATTTATTTATTTTATTTTCCTTCTGAGACTGGATTTTCGAGTACTGCCTCACCTAGAACTTGAAGAAATATTAATGAGTATTGTCATAATTACGAGGGTTATTTTCAAAGTAATAATCGACTTTTATTGGTTTGAGAGTGTTTATTGATGAACCCATACACTTAAATTTGCAACATTGTCACCGCAACCGTTTAAACAGTTTTCAAGGCGTGGCACCAGCCTCTCGATCCCAGCATTTTTGTAAAGAAGTTTGACAGTAACAACATGATAAACTGTTGACAATTTGTGATGCAGCTCATTAACAGTAAAGCGCCTGTTCAAATCTGAACGGCGTACTGTCGTGAATCAAGACTTTACACAAGAAATTGAGGCATTCGCCAAAACAGGTGCTTCACCGTTGATAAGCTGCATTCGAAATTTCCTCAAGTTTCAGGGTCAGTAGTTTATCACACTGTCACGGACAAACTTCACTGCAAAAAAAAAAAAAAAAAAAAAAAAAAAAAAAAAAAAAAAAAAAATGTCGGCCAGGAGGAAGCGTTCTTTGTTGCTGGGATCCCTAAGTTGGTGCCACGATTTGACAAATGCTTAAATGTTCATGGTGATAAAGTTACTAGTGCAAAAATACAATTTACGATCATAAAGTAAGTTTCTTTTCCCATTACAAATAGGTTCGCGTTTTTAAAATGACCCTCCTATGAATGCCAGCCAGCACTGGCTATGGGCTCAGATTAGAACAAAACCGGTCTATTGAACAGCAACTGTGTGAAATAGAAGTATCAGACTAGCAGTTGTTTTTTTTTTTTAATTTATTTTTGTGGATTTCGGGATGAGGTCTCACAGAGAGACCACATGGGTATCGGATTTTAGAATTTCTTTATATTTATGGTACGTGAAGTTCAGAACTTAAGTAACAATCAGCCAAAGACATTCGACGCAAGTCTCAAATTCTTGAGAAAATACACTTTGAAATTTTGCAAAGTGCACGTAAGTACCAGTAATTAAAACGGTTGCTTGATTTGTCGGTTTAGCTCAGGTGGTAGCGTACTGGCGTCACAACCATATATTCGGAGGTTCGAATCTCACTGGAACATTTTTCGTTTTCTCATTCAGTTATATAAAACATTTTGGGATCTCTGATTCCACTTGTCTGGTTTTCCTTGTGTGTGCATGTAGGCGAGATGAACACCTTGCCGTCACTTAAAATGATAATTGAGTAGGGTAGCTTCTTGGAAAGCCATCAGTAGCTAGGGAAATGACTTTCCAAACACAGTGCCGTAGCTCTTCACAAACTGAACAATCAGAGACCACCGACGTCAACTAAAGTGAACCAGTACTGTAATAAATGTAACTTACGTTTTTTGATTGACTATCTTTATTAACATTTTTCCATAAAATACAGAAAATTACGAATAAACAAACACGTGCACTTTTCGTATTAATTGCCATTAGTTATTAAAATTATGTAAGTGTTAAGACACAACGGAAAAAATCTCCCAAATATTCGAACCACTCCGACCCCCAGCTTTTGAAGGCTAGAACGTTTCCAACAGAGCTACACGAACAGATGCGGTTATCATTTTACTTATTGCTACTTAATCCATACGTGTACTTTGCGAAACTTTAAAGTCAATTTTGTCAATTTTTTAGATTTGCGTCGAATGACTTTGGCTGGTTGTTATTTACGTACCATATATACGAAGAAATTGTTATCCTATACCCATGTGGTCTCCTTGTGAGACAAACGACAATGCAGGAGTAAGTATGCTTCCCTTAGGTCGTTCGCGTCTTGTGTGGCAATGACTGCTCCATGTACTTCGCCATTTCCGTCAGCATAAAAATTGATCGTATTGTTTTTGGATTCGAGTATCCAACACCTCGTAAACTATATTTTTCTCAAAACTTAGCGCACCGTAATCTTGATTGCACAGCAGAGGTAAACAAGACGACGCAACCAAGTTGGACTAAAAAGCGTTCATCTGGCGCGCCAGCTAGTCTGTATAAGTAGCTTTTCCGTCACCTTGCTCAAAAATGCTTTCGTCTGCCCAGAAACATAAGCAGAGTGTTAAAAATATGGCTGAACACACATACATATTTTTACAATATGTACAGACAGAGGCCATATTCATTTCCTCCAGTGTTAACTGCAGTGACTTGTCGACGGCAGATGTAGTCAATTACTCCGAAATCTTGACGTCGTGAGCATCACGTGCAGGCTCGTAAAAACAAACGGAAGAGAGAAAATGTGCGAAATGTTGTTTAGTGTTTCAGGTACAGATGTTGTCTTGATTCGTATATATTTATATGTATAGACAGTATTCGACCGCTTCAGTGAAGATGCACAACCAGCTACCGAACTCTTGCGGGAATTTAGTGTTTAGTGCTGCGACATAGTGGGGACAATAGAGGGAAACATAACATTAGTTGTGTGGCAGTTGTGAATTTGAGTCGCGCGGTAAGCGCGTCCAAACGTTCAGGTTCTTGTAAACCTAAGGGATCGAATTACTGAGGTCATCGTCCCTACAATAACAAACTACGTGAAGCCCTTTCTAATCGATGAACGAACTTGATAAGTTAATGACAACCGTCTGTCGTTTCAATGGGGCCACTAGTATGATCGCGCTAAAAAGAACGCGCGATAATCGTAGCGATAAGGAAACAGGGCCAGTGCGGAATTCGGTGCTAGTGGGTTCACTGCGCATGCGCCAGTTAGTAGCTGTCTGCGGCAATCAAGGCTCCGATCAGTCTGCTATTTTGCTTCCCAGTTACGTGTATTTTGACTTCTGTCAAAGTTTGTAGTCTTAATCGTCGCAAGGAACCTTCTGAACAAGTGATAATGTTGTATTTTTCGTAAATATTTTCATGAATGTTTTTAAACCTTTATAAATTTCCTTATTATTCAATGATGCGGAAATGTGAAATCACAACTCCTGCTGTTAGTACATATTTACATTCTGATGTTTGGCATAGCCTGTACCATAATAAAGTACGCATTTTTTCGCTCAGTCACAAAATCGTAAATATTAGTTAATAAAGCTTGAAGTTATGACAGCACCCGGTTTTTTTTTTTACGTTGTTAGAGCTTACCAGAAAGGAAAAAGAGACATAATTCCGAAATTCATTTGGCTCCTCCGGCATTAACTCTGTCATTACCATGCTGTAAGCATGGCGGTTTTCTTCCTTTCTTCTCTGAAGCCACGGTCCCGTCCAGCACCTTCTTTTTCTTTAGTGTTGTATCCCCTTCTACCAACGAAAGCCAATGCAAATGCAACTGTCGCTATGGCTAACTTTACCGGTATTTAACTGATTTCAAGAAAGCGTACTACTGGTTTACAATCCCGAAAACAACAAGCGTGACTTGCGACACATTCGCTGGTAGCGTTTACTCTCAGATAGCGTTTATCGTCTAAACACGCGCGCGCTCGAGGATGACTCGCCAAGAGCATGACGCCTCAAATCACGCGGCCATTTCCGTGCGCGAAGTGTATCAGGATGACCGAAAAGGTCCGGCACACGTGCTCTGCTGACGTTGTTGTAAATGTATTGGAGCCCCATAAGGCAGCTAGAGCAGAGAAATTATTTCTTCTTATTACTACCGACGCGCCCAGCTTCGCACGGGTAACATTTATATTACATATCTATAACAATCGATGTGTACTTCAGTGAAATTCCGAACATACGAAAGTCGTGTGTAATTCAATTTATTAATCTTGGCTTGAGGAACTAAACGACTTCAAAACCATACAGTGATGGCAGTATCCTTGGCCAAAGAAATTATTCATCAAACATTGGAAACAAATGAAAATTCATCGTGAAGATGGACAGGATCAACAACTGTATATGTAATGAAAACCATTTTTTTTCCATCACAGTTGCACTATTTAGAAGTTGGTAACAAGTTTCCGACTTCAGAATGAAACTTTCACTCTGCAGCAGAGTGTGCGCTGATATGAAACTTCCTTGCAGATTAAAATTGTGTGCCGGAACCGGGACTTGAATTTGGGACCTTTCTCCTTTCGCGGGCAAGCGCACTACCGACTGTGCTATCCCGACACGACTCACCATGCCGCCACACAACTTCTCTTCCGCCAGTACCTCGACTCCTACTTTTCAAACTTCACAGAAGCTCTCCTGCGAACCATGCAAGACTAGCACTCCTGGAAGAAAGGATATGGTGGAGACATGGCTTAGCCACAACCTAAGGGATGTTTCCAGAATGAAACTTTCACTCTGCTGCGGAGTGTGCGCTGATATGAAACTTCCTGGCAGATATCCTTCCTTCCAGGAATGCTAGTCTTGCAAGTTTCGCAGGAGAACTTCTGTGAAGTTTGGAAAGTGGGAGTCGAGGTACTGGCGGAAGAGAAGTTGTGAGGCGGCATCGTGAGTCGTGTCGGGATAGCACAGTCGGTAGTGCGCTTGCCCGCGAAAGGCAAAGGTCTCAGGTTCGAGTCCCGATTCCGGCACACAATTTTAATCTGCCAGGAACTTTAAGTTTCCGACTTGTTCGTCCATTTTCAAACCATAGGCCTTATTCCAACCGTAACAATAAACTGCAGGAAGCAAATGACTGATAAAATCTGTACGTTGTCCACTGTTAATACATGATGCGAGCATAAAGGTCGGGGTGAGAGTTTAAAATTGAGAAAGATTAATTTTTGAAACCATAACCACCAGCTGCGAACCAAATTCCTAAACATGCAAAAACACTGGAACTGCGATTGCGAATGTTTGACTCGATTTCTAGGGGATGATATCACACGTTCGCAGCTTTCCTTCCCTGCATATGATTAACAAAACAAATTCATAATAAAATAAAGTTCATAAGAGAAAAGGGTGTACTAACTACTATTTTTGAAAACACGTGAAAGTTCACTTTATGTTGTTTATTTCACAATATTTGAACCCTGTGGCTGATACGTCTGTACGTCGACACATTTACCAAATAAAGTTATAGCTCGTGAGCCCCCAGACAAAATGAATATTTGTCGCGAATTGTTTTCACACCACGTGGCTGTCTCAAACACCGTTTATGTTCATGCCTATGCGACGACACGTGTTACATTAACAAATCACAGTCACTTTAATTCAATGCGATGCACACCTTGTTCCACCGGCTAAATATTCACAAACACACAGTAGCACTCGATTTAACTTGGTACAGTCTACGACGAGCAACCACACGTGGCGATTGCCACAGACAAAGCTCAAGTCACCAGCTCGAGATCCACATGCCGACTGAGGCAGAGCGACCCCGCCAGGCCAGCCACACCACGTGCTCTCTGGAGTCCTCACTTCCTGCCCTCGCGCGCGCGCGCCAAAACTCAGCTGCCGGGGTTTTTTCCCCCTACGTCATCAACTTCCCCATGTAAGCTGTTGTAACCGATTTGCCAACGTACAGCGCTCAGCCAATACATTTCTAAAACTTTACTTAAAATCAAAATAATTACACTACACATTAAACAAATATTTTCCTACGTTTTTATATTAGTATAAACATCCTTTGTACTGTTTATCATAATCGTGCAATTTCTTATACCACAGATAAGTGATTTAACTGAATCTTTCAAGGTAAATTACTCAAGATTAATTGAAAATAAAATGAGAAATAGTTAATATATTATTTTTATAAACAAACATTGCCATGCTAGTTGTGTAACTGTCTTGTCTTCGTTGGTAATTTATTACTTTTCATTGTCAATTAAACATATTACGCCAGATGTGACTATATCAGCTAATGTATTGTTTATTTATCAACAGGCTATTTTGTAATGAGGGCCTTAAAGGTTCCTAACTGCAACGTATTACTTCAAATGCCAGTAGTATTAGAATATTTTATTTCACGCTGTGCACTGCACTGTGCCTGGCACTCGCCATTGTCCCTCTCTCCCCTCACCGGAAAAGAACCTGGGAAATCCTAAGCTGGAACAAGCCACCAACGTCGGCCTGCTCGCTGGCCTCCCGTCAGCTACAAGCACACAGCAAATCTCAACGTGGAGAATTTCTACCTATGGCCTAACTATAAATGTTGTCACGCAACTACATTGCTACCATAATTAATAAGATTAAAATTGTGTAACATTTAGTGCATTGGCATGGTCAATGTTTGCAGTGAACTTAATACTGTTTAATTATCAAATGCTATTAATTACCAGTATTTCTATTGGGCGGTAATCTCACAATGATTACATAGAAATTCAAAATAGGTTAAAATTATGCGTTCACGGGCCTCAAACGTGTACCAACTTCTAAATAGTGCAACTGTGACGAAAAAAGAAAAAAAGCAAATGGTTTTCATTAGAAACAAAATTTTATTTCTTCTAACAAAACTCCATAATTATTTCGGATAAATGTCGCTCATGAGATGAAATCAAAACTAAATGTATAAGGGTGACTAAGCAAAAGACAGAGTAATTCTTCCTCTACGGTACACAGACGGCACGGAAATCTTGAAGTAAAATGTTTACAATCGTTGGTGAACGCCTCTTCTGGTGGCGGTGTTCGTGGGTAACGCCGCGGGCCAGAGCAGCGCAGTGGCTGGCAGTCGGCGGCGCAGCGTAGCGGAGACACCACGGCGCAGAGTCTGCTGGCTGCTGGCGGCGTCTGCGGCGTGGTCGCAAGACCCCAGCCGCCGCTGCGTCGCCCCCTTCAACGCGGTGCCCAGTGAGATCAGTGCCGTTCTTCACGTGCTGATCCGAGCTTTTCTCGGTTCTCCCTTGGACGTTGCTAGCAGACATCCGCGAACAAGTAGAGCGTACGTGTGTGACGACGCTTGCGCGGTACGGGAACCACTGAGAGGATTTTTATTTTTTTATTTATTTTTATTATGGGACTTAACTACGGGGTCATCAGTCCCTAAGCTTACAAACTACTTATGAACTAGCTAAGACTAAGGACGGCACAAATATCCATGCCCGAGGGGGGATTCGAACCCCCGACCGTAGTGGCCGTGCAGAACGTCACTGGCGCGCCGCAGTCCCCTCGGCCACCGCGGCCGGCACACAAATTAGTTGGTATGTCTAGGGACCGATGACCTCAGTAGCGGAGTCCCTTAGGTTTACAAATATTTCAACATTTTATATTAAGTTGTGTAGGTTGCTATACTAGAAATCGTTTAATGCAGCATGTTCAACATAATGCCATTATTTGATGTTGTAAATATTTATTTATTTATTATTATTATTTTTTATTTTTTTGAGAACTCTCTTTTACTGTTGCCACACAGCTTCGGAGTTATTCTCTGCTTCACTCGTCTTTTTTTTCTATTTTGCATGCAACCATAGGCGTAACCAGCATATGATTTCGGGATGGGTTTCAAATGATGGACGTTGTAATAACGTGTACGATTAATAGGTCTGCAAACGGGACTAATAATGTCTATTTTATCATACCACAGAAGTGTATACTAGAGTGTCACCATAGTACAGAAAAACATTAATAAACTACTTAAAGCTGTACGAATGGCAGTGGGAGAAGCTTTCAATAACTTTTGATGCATTATCAGAGAACCATTCCTAATTCAAAATTTTGTGGTACGTGAAAGCTGCCAGTGGCAAGAAATAAGGGTACAAAATTTTCAGTAGATAGGAACCTTGATTCGTTTACATAGGAACATCGAGAAATATTGCTGACAACAGGCGATTCTGAAGGAATTTGAATAGTTTACGAAACAACAAAGGTCCTAGATGAGTTTTGTTACTTGGGTAGTAAAACAATGTATGGTGGTCGCAGTAAAGAGGATGTAAAATGCAGAATGGCAATAGGAAGAATAGCATTTTTGAAAAGGGAAATTTGTTAACATCGAATATTAATTTAAGTGTAAGAAAGTCCTTTCTTAGGGCATTCTTGAGTGTTACCTTCTATGGGAGTGAAACGTGGACGATAAATACTTTAGACATGAAGAGGATAGACGTTTTTGAAATGTGGTGCTACAGAAGAATGCTGAAGATTAGGTGGGTAGATCGCGTAACTAATGAAAAGGTACTGAACAGAATTGAGGAGAGAAGGAAATTTTGGCATACGTTGAAAGAGAAGGGATTGATTGGTAGGACACATTCTTAGACATCAAGGAGTCGTGCATTTAGTATTGGAGGGAAGTGTGTGGGGTTAGAATCGCAGAGGAAGACAAAGAGACCAATACAGTAAGCAGATTCAAATGGATGTGGGTTGCCGTCCTTGTGAGGAGATGAAAAGGGTTGCTCAGGATAGAGTAGGGTGGAGAGCTGCATCAAACCAGTCTCCGGGCATTTATAGTTTCTACACATAATCTCCGTCGGATTTAATCCCCCTCTGTGCTATAATTTAGCGGGATCCTTTAAGCAAGGAATTGTTACTAGTGATGCGATGACAAGAAAGGCACACTTATGTATAAGGAGCAGACAAAAGAAGGAACCTGGGGAAAAAACTGAACTGCGCAATATTGCAGTAGTAATCACCGTAACAGTTAATACATTTAACTCACTGTGAGACAAGTCTGTCAATTGCTGCATGCAAAGCGCGCACATAGTTGGTGGCCTCCTTCGCTCCTTACTCTCGGTCTTTATTTGCGATCTTTAAATGAAATACAGGCTTCATAGTCTCAGGTGTGGTACCAAAATAGTTCCTAGAGCTAGCTAGCGAGCGAGTTGCCCGCAGCTGTAAGACTTCAGACTTACATGGAGGGCTGCCGATCGAATGCCTGTTGCGATAGCCTACGGCAGAATTTGACAAAGTATTTTGACTGTTACAGCCTGACTGCAGTAGAGGGCAGGCAACGAAGCAACGCACGCAATGTCTAGTGGTGGTGGAAAAGCCGCATGGGCTTGGAAATTGAACACTTCAGAGAATGGCCAGTACTTCAGAGTACATTCGTGTGGGAACGTACTCAGAAACGCACGTAGTCAACAAACCGGCTTAGAGTCGGGTTCTGACGTATTTGGTTGCTCACATGCTGCGCGTTCGGCGAACTCTGTTTACTCCAACGACAAACCAGTCGCTTCGATATTTAGAGCGCCGTGTTCTGCGGGCAGCCTACGTCATCGGCGAATCCCGTCTCCATCATCTGGCGTTTCCAGTTCCTAAGAAAAAGGGAATTACACCAACCACACATAGCTGTAGGGCCGTTACGCATTACGATCTATGGACCTGAACCACTTGCTGTCGTTGAAGACGCGTAATGCAGTCAGGTCAGGAAAGTATTTTTAGCGTTTATACCTGTGGCGTCTATTCCGAAAGAACAGACGTCTCTTCTGATCCTGCAGTTGTTAGTGTTTTCATATTCGCGGAATATACGACTTTAATTGCGAATGGACAAAACTGAAAATGTATACCCAGCAGATATTCGAACCCGGGTCTCCTGCTTTCTAGGCAGTTGCGCTGACCCCTACACCCCTGCGGACACAGTGATATTTAGCGTATCACAAATGAGTGTGAGAAATCATGCTACGAATGTTGTTGGCAGCCAATGCCCAAATGCTCAAAAGATTTTGACAGATGTTTGTATAGCTTATGGGACTTAACTACGGGGTCATCAGTCCCTAAACTTACAAACTACTTACGAACTAGCTAACACTAAGGACGGCACAAATATCCATGCCCGAGGGGGGATTCGAACCCCCGACCATAGTGGCCGTGCGGACCGTGACTGGAGCGCCTCAATCCCCTCGGCCACCGCGGCCGGCGCGTCAGATAGGCAATTTAGGGATTGCCGATATAAAGTAATGTATTATATCTTTATCGACGGTTTTGGGAAATTAAATGAACATAAACAAGACTATAGTGTGTTCAATTAGTTCTGTTCCAGTGCTTGGAACCCTTAGCAAATAGTAATTCCACCAGTTACGGAACAAATTTCCAAATTAAAATAGATGTTAAAAACAGTCCAGGTCGGAAAATTGTTTTTATTTCATGAAAGTTTTTAGACTTTCTAGATTATCTTCAAATAAATACCACCTGCTATGGAGCAGTCACGTTCGTGCGGCCTGCTGTGTCCACCGCCACCGCCTGCCATCGTGGTGGTAGTCTCCTGAGGATGGTCTAAATTGACGGAAACCGGTCATGAAATAGAAACAATTATTTTGCCATATTAAAGTGAAATAGAGGCTTTGAATTAAAATTTGTCATAGCCGGGACCTCCTGCTTACTAAGTAGACTAGGCCATCGACACGTGTTGTATATAGGGACTGCACGGGCGGTCTTCAGGGACATCACATTCCACTGCATAATCTTCAACGCTGCCTCGGGTTCCCTTATAAATCCTTACGTATCAAATTGCCAAGGATCTCCAACAGCGGAATAGTACCCCAGCGGAGAACGATAACGTAAAATCGTACCTTATATCTCCGACAAAGGTGAAAAGGTGATATATTAATACCAAATGAACAATGTCCAGGCCGGCCGCGGTGGCCGCGGGGACTAAGGCGCTCCAGTCACGGTCTTCACGGCCACTACGGTCGGGGGTTCGAATCCCCCCTCGGGCATGGATATTTGTGCCGTCCTAGTTCGTAAGTAGTTCATAAGTAGTTTGTAAGTTTAGGGACTGATGACCCCGTAGTTAAGTCCCATAGACTATACAAACATTTGATTTGAACAATGTCCAGAGACGTATTGTCTTGATATCTATTTTACACTCCTGGTCATTGAAATTGCTACACCACGTAGATGACGTGCTACAGACGCGAAATTTGACAGGAAGAAGATACTGTGATATGCAAATGATTAGTTTTTCAGAGCATTCACACAAGGTCGGCGCTGGTGGCGACACCTACAACGTGCTGACATGAGGAAAGTTTCCTACCGATTTCTCACACACAAACAGCAGCTGACTGGCATTGCCTGGTGAAACGTTGTTGTGATGCCTCGTGTAAGGAGAAGAAATGCGTACCATCACGTTTATGACTGTTAAAGATCGGATTGTAGCCTATCGCGATTGCGGTTTATCGAATCGCGACATTGCTCTCGCGTTCGTCGCGATCCAATGTTAGCAGAATATGGAATCGGTGGGTTCAGGAGGGCAATACAGAACGCCGTGCTGGATCCCAAGGGCCTCGTATCACTATCAGTCGAGATGACAGGCATCTTATCCGCATCGCTGTAACGGATCGTGCAGCCACGTCTCGATCCTTGAGTCAACAGATGGGAACGTTTGCAAGACAACAACCATCTGCACGAACATTTAGACGACGTTTGCAGCAGCATGAACTATCAGCTCGGAGACCGTGGCTGTGGTTACACTTGACGCTGCATCGCAAACAGGAGCGCCTGTGATGGTGTAAGCAACGACAAACCTGGGTGTACGAATGGAAAAATGTAATTTTTTTGGATGAATCCAGGTTCTGTTTACAGCATCATGATGATCGCATCTGTGTTTGGCGACATCGCGGTGCACGCACATTGCAAGCGTGTGTTCGTCATCGCCATACCGTCGTATCACCCGTCGTGATGGTATGGGGTGCCATTGGTTACACGTCTCGGTCACCTGTTGTTCGCATCGACGGCACTTTGAACAGTGGCCGTTACATTTCAAACGTGTTACGACCAGTGGCTCTGCCTTTCATTCGATCCCTGCGAAACCCTACATTTCAGCAGGATAATGCACGACCGCATGTTGCAGGTCCTGTACGGGCCTTTCTGGATACGGAAAATGTTCGACTGCTGCTCTGGCCAGCACATTCTCCAGATCTCTCACCAATTGAAAACGTCTGGTCAATGGTGGCCATGCACCTGGCTCGTCACAATAAGCCAGTCACTACTCGTGATGAACTGTGGTATCGTGTTGGGCATCTGTACCTGTACACGCCATCTAAGGTCTGTTTGACTCAATGGTCAGGCGTACCCAGGCCGTTATTACGGCCAGAGGTGGTTGTTCTGGGTACTGATTTCTCAGGATATATGCACTCAAATTGCGTGAAAATGTAATCACATATCAGTTCTAGTATAATATATTTGGCCAGTGAATACCCGTTAATCATCTGCATTTCTTCTTGGTGTAGCGATTTAATGGCCAGTAGTTTATGTCGCGTCTGCGGTTATTTAGCGATCTGCACTCTTTTTAATTTTGACCATTACATTAAGATAGCGGTTTCTTCATTATTACTAATTTGTGCCATTAAGAATCGGAACAAGCATCTTTCGCAAGTATATTAGAGATGTTCCATACCTGTGAACAGCGTCGCTCATTACCATGCAAGGGGACTTGATGCTGTTTGTCGTCCTCACCATAATTCCGTTATCATCGACGTGCAGTTCGTTCACGTGCTGTGAAAGACTTGCACTCGGCGGTTGAACCACCACAAAGGCTGTCTTTCGGGCCATACGATCGTTAAATCATTCACTCATTCGTAGAGATATTGTGGGATATCATACGGTAACAGTGAAAAGAATATGTTCTTGCAAAATTATGTTTGTTAAATTAAGGTTGTTGATATTAGAAGCGGGCTGTGTAACAATTATACTAACATGCAATGAAATTCCAAATGCTGCTTTAAATATGAGTATATTTATTTTACAATTGGGCCCATTTCGGCTTTACCGCCATCTTCAGGTTGATGTTAGATGATCGTGACATCCATATACATCAATGCTTTTCGTGCTGTCAATTTATTTATTGCTTGGTAATTTTATTAAATGAATATTTGTTTTCATTTACGATTTTCGTCTTGATGTGACTGCTTCTTGACAGATAACCAGAGAAGTAACGTGGTCACATGCTGTTTGTTTCAAACAGAACAAATATAGAAACTTCTTGGTAGATGAAAATTGTGTGCCGTGACCGGGACTCGAACCTAGGACCTTTGCCTTTCGCGGGCAAGCGCTCTACCACTGAGCTATCGCTACACGACTCACGGCCGTTTCTACAACTTCAATTCTGCCAGTACCTCGCCTCCTACTTTCCAAACTTCACATAAGTTCTCCTGCGAACCTTGCAATACTATCACTCCTGGTTGAAAGGATATGGTGGAGATATGTATTAGCCACAGCTTAGGGATGTTTCCAGAATGAAACTTTCACTGTGCAGCGGAGTGTGTGCTTTAGGGGTAGCTCGGTGGTTAGAGCGCTTGTCCGCGAAAGGCAAAGTTCCCAGGTTCTAGTCCCAGTTCCGACACACAATTTTAATCTGCCAGGAAGTTTCATAACAGCGCACACTCAGCTGCAGAGTGAAAGTTTCATTTTGAGAATAAATATTGCTTTAATAAAATTACGAAGCGATGAAAACCATTGACGTATGTAGTTGTTACGACCATCTGACATCACCTGAAGATGACGCTAAAGCCGAAATAGGCCCTTTTGTGTAATAAATGTATGTAAAGCAGCAATTGGACTTCCATTGCATGATTTCTTTGAATAAAATTTATAGTGCTGCAGGCCCGAGAGAGACCAAAGTATACTAACGTTTATGAAGATCCATGTCTCAGCATTCTGATGTGGTGTCTGGTCTTTCTGATCACAAAGATAATATCAGAGAGATAGGGCCCGTACAAATGCACCCAAGCATTAGTTTTTTCCCCTATCTATATGATCGTCGAACAGGTAAGCAAGTAACTAGTGATACTGGGTACCTTCCGCCACCTTAGGGTGGATTGCGGAGTATGTATGTAGATGTAACTAATGCGACGGCAAGAAAAGATCCTTAAATTTCATTACGGGTGCACACGTAGCTCGATACCTTTACGGGAGTCAGCTAACCAGGGTCGCGAGTAAACGAGACAACTAGCCAAGGGACACTGCGGTGGTAGTGTAACGTGTCAAGGTACTTCCTGCAACTGCTATATACACCATGGCCCAATTGGCTTTGGACAGACAATCTGCCTTGTAAGCAAAAAACCCGCCTTCGATCCCCGGTCTTGACGCAAATTTTCAGCTTTGCCGTTGAATTCAATTGAGTGTCCACAATAAGCAGCTAAACCGCCCCTGAAAGCCTTAAATATATTTGTCATTTATTATTTTTTGTATTCTATTTCTATTTTTACACATTTATACTTGTCTTATATTTACTTACACTACGGTACGACACTTTTCAGCCGGCCGCGGTGGCCGAGGGGACTGAGGCGCTTCAGTCACGGTCTGCACGGCCTCTACGGTCGGGGGTTCGAATCCCCCCTAGGGCATGGATATTTGTGCCGTCCTTAGGATTATCTAGTTCATAGGTAGTTTGTAAGCTTAGGGACTGATGACCCCGTAGTTAAGTCCCATAAGTTCTACAAACATTTGATTTTTTGACACTTTTCAAATGTTATTTATTTACTTTTTTAATATTTGTATTCTCTGAAGCTATGATAATGAAAAAAAATTTTGTGAAAAAAAAAAAAAAACAAAAAAAGAAAAACACGTACACTACATAGTGTAAAAATAATCCGCATATAGCGTCACAACTGCAGGAACATTAGTGTACAGGGTTGTTAAATTCATGTGGCTTCTCTCTTAAATATCAACTTTTGTACCATGAATACTTACAGATTTATAAATCGATGCGACGGTAGTGTATTATAGATGATCGATTGTAGTTTGATAATGTTATTTCGTAAATGGAAATATACATCATAGTTGTACGAAATAATTGTATCTGAAACATGATTAAGAAAATTTTACCAAATTCTGAAGCCAAAAACATAAGGGAATTGTTAATAATCTTATTTGCCGATAATTAGTCTATTGTTTCAGATGTTCTGGAATTATGGCCACTCCACCAGGACAGTAAACATTTGTGAACCATGATTTTTCATGATGTTCGTTATATTACCGGATTATGAAGCTAAGATCAAAAACACGGTGCTATTTCCAGTACACGATCAGCGAGAAAGCTATGCTAATTTTTGCAACATTGCAAGACTGTGTGCGGTACCTGCTTTGTAATGAGTGAA
The DNA here is from genome assembly GCA_026315105.1 of Locusta migratoria. Lineage (NCBI taxonomy): Eukaryota > Metazoa > Arthropoda > Insecta > Orthoptera > Acrididae > Locusta > Locusta migratoria. Next base: position 13,808,710 of record CM048747.1, read on the forward strand.
TTCTTAGGCCCTGTGTGAAATTACAGGCACGCTACAGCCACGAAGTGCGTTCGTATTCAGAGACAATAATCTGAGGACGTAGGTAACGGCTGACAAATTTAGTGTAACGCGCGTTTTTAAATCTAAAATTATTACACTGAACTTACTTTCAGCTACATGAAAATTCCTTAGTATTTTCATTGTTTTTAAACATACCTGTGTAACATTAATAGTTCATGTAAATAAGAGATTTACTGCTTACAAAATCGGCCTGACACAGATATATTCATTAGTTAAGACGTTTACTAGTTTGTATGTATCTAGTCTTTCTTTTAACCCTGTCATTCGCAGTGTCGTTCCTACTCAAGACGTTATTAAAATCTGCTTTATATCGGTAGTCTCAATCCTTAAAGTTGCATTGTTAAGGTAAAACGTGCTTCTAGAAAGACACTTTGCCGCTTGCTGTGGCATGTACCAACTGCACAGGCATTAACCTCTCCTACTAGGAGGTCGTGTTAGGTTGCTGTCTATATCTTACTTAGAGTTCGGTATTTGTTCTTCATTTCAGCAGTGAATTGTCTCTGATGAAGATTATGCCATCAGTATTAATCTCAAAAAATAACGTCCATCGGTGAGATATATTAAAGAACATTTTTTTATGTTTAGTGCATTGTACTAATACAGAAAATACTGAATTTTCATTTTTCGAAAGTTGAATTCATGCCCAGAAAGATATCCGCCAGAATTTCTTCTGGGGAATATCGTTCAAGGTAATCTTAATGGTAGAGTTTCTTGAAAATGGTACAGATTATATAACAGTTTCCTATTCTGCAAAATGCCACCTTAACGAGTGGTTTACTGATTTAGAAAATAATTTTGCAAATCATTTTATATGTAGTTGGATTACGCGTAAAATTTTCAATTTTTTCCTAATTTTTCAAAATCTTTACAAAATTGACGATGACTGTTGGAAAATTATACTGCCTTAAAGATAGTTACTTGACATTAAACTTTTAGGTGAAACATTTCTTTATCTCCCTTGGTTTCAGAGACATTCGTCTAAAATCAAATGTCACATTACCTTTCAGGGTGGTTTTACCCCTTGAACCAATATAAAAATCGTTTCTTATTTATTGCTACTATAAAAGTGTACAGAGTTGCAATAAAGTCGTAGATTAACACAAAGGTTTACTTGTTTTAATTAAAACATGTTATTTTGAATTTCGGGTCATGTGAGGGAATATTCTACAAAGCTGTATGATAGCTGACAGGTGGAGAAACATTAAATTTCTTAAGTAGGGTAGTTCATAAAAGTGGACGTGCTTGATCGGCTTCTCTATCAGTGGATTCACTTCCCATTTTAAAACACATTTCGAAACAAGAAAATCTACAGAAAGAAAGTATTTAGTAGTAAAGCGACAGGTTGAGCCGATAATATTGCTTGTATGTTTCTGTCCAAGTACACTGTCATCGTTTCTCGTATTGCAGAGCACTGCTGTTGGTTACGAAAGATACGCAGTGTTTATAGTACCTCCGGTTCCTCATTACCCGACCGCAAGAGTAAACTTTGCAGTTTCTTAGACTACCTCCAAGTATTGACTGTGCATCCCTCTATCACGAGTTTAGCTTTTTTTTACCAAGTACTTGGAGACGGGCTGTGTGCTTTGCAGCAGCTGACAGAGGCCGCACAAAGTGAAATAAAAAATGAAAACTGGGCTGCGAGAACTCAAGGAGAGTGCAAACCAAGGACTTGGCGGAGGAAACTAGCAAACGAGGCAGCTGCAAAGGTTGGAACGAACCGTAGGATTTGTGCAGAAACAAAGGCTGAGGTCGTGTGGTCATCATAAAATCCTTTAGAAATATTATAATTTGCTTCGTGTGCAAATATTCAGATGCGATTCATCAAGATGTTTGGGACTTTCATAAAAGCGAAATAAAACAGTAGCGGAAGGACTTCATTCGGACGGTAGAACATGAAGAAAAATTTAAGAGTGTTAATTTACAGTTTCGGAGAACAGGCGTACAGTTGCGAAAAATTTCAGAATGGAAGGAGGTATGCAAACTGTAGAGTCTTTTCCAGTTTCAGATCATAGACACTGAGAAAAGATCCTGAAAGAACTTATTAGCGCATGACACTTAACTTATTTACAATATTGGTTGCAGGTAGTCGTATTCCACCGCTACCGACATTCCAGTACCAAGCTTTACTTGCTGGAGCGATTTACTGTGGTACGACCACAAAGCCAGTTTTGGGATAGGCAGATGTCAGATATATTCATGTGGCGTCTGTTCCGAAAGAACAGACGTCACTTCTGATCCTGCAGTTGTTATTATTGAACATTCACAGAATATATGACATCAACTGCGATTGGGCAAAGCTGAAAATGTGTACCCAGCCGGGATTCGAACCCGGGTCTCCTGCTTTCTAGGCAGTTGCGCTGACCACTACACCACTGGGGACACAGTGATCACCGCACCTGCAACGACTACCTAAGCACGCATCCCGTCAGATACAAATTCCCAGATTCGCCCAATCGTAGTTGATGTCATATATTCTGTGAATATTAAATAATAACTGCAGGATCAGAAGTAACGTCTGTTCTTTCGGAACAGACGCCACATGTGTATATATATAATATGCCGGTAACGGGCAATGATCCTATCGTTAGTGGGGAGGGGTGGACAAAGTTTGAAGCCCTTACTCTTACGGGAATTAGTTTAATAACTAAGAGTTTGAGTACTGTGGGTAGGGCGAAGCTGGGAATTCGTATCTGACGGGAGGCATGCTTCGGTAGTCCTTGCAGGTGCGGTGATGACTGTGTCCACAGTGGTGTAGTGGTCAGCGCAACTGCCTGGAAAGCAGGAGACCCGGGTTCGAATCCCGGCTGGGTACACATTTTCAGCTTTGCCCAATCGCAGTTGATGTCATATATTCTGTGAATATTAGATGTCAGATAAATGGAAAAAAAAATTAAACCGAGAACAATTCAACTATATTCTTTTCCAGGCAAAATTATCTTCTTATTTGCTTGTTATTATTCTTTGTCAGTTTGAGGCTATTTACGTTGAAGTAATGGAATAAATGGAGAAACACTGCTTCCATTTCACGACCTTCCACTCTTAGAACTGCGGTCCGATTTATGTGAATGATGCGAACATCCGTTCACCCACTGTATTTCCCTACATTAACCTAGGAAAGTAGTCTCGGCAGAGTACTTGGCTCCCATCCTTCTCAGGTCCTGACATCAAATAGCTATATACATTATGACGTGTCCAGTATCCTTGCAAAAGTGACACACGGATTGCTGCTTCTACAGCTATTACTACTACTACTGTTGATGCTGCTACTATCATCACAAGGTACGTGGATAAAAGAATGTAAGAGATTGAAAGATGAGGAAATATACGGTTTATCGTACCGTCGATTAGAGAGACAAATCACATGCTCAGATAAAAAAAAATTGTTTCCTGAGTTAGAATCTTTAGTCTTTCGAAACTAACAATATGACTGTAGATCATATGTGGCTTACACTTTAGAGACCTATTGAGAGCTTTATACCAAACAAATTAACAAAAAACCGGCCTTATCCACCATGGTATGCAAAACAGAGCAGATCACTCTTGAAAAATCAAAGAAAAAGCCGTTGCAAATTTACACACACAGTCCCCAAGTCTGATTACTTTTACTGAAACTCTAAGTTTAGCTCTAACTTCAATGCGAGAAGCTCTTAATAGTTTCCACAACGAATCTGTCACGTAATTTGATAGAAAATCCGTTGAAATTCTGGTCGTATGTAAAGCATGTTAGTTGCAAAACACAATAAATACCTTCACCACGCGATAGTAATGGTGGTGCTACTGATGAGTTCTGACAAAGCAGAATTGTTAAACAAAACTTTTGGAAAAGTCCTTCACCAAAGAATACGAAGCAAGTACTCCAGAATTCGTATCAAAACCAGCTGCCAGCATGCGTAATTTAGAAGTTGATAGTCCTGGTGTATTGAAGCAACTTTCATCGTTTAACAAAAGTAAGTCTCCCAGTCTCAATTGTATACCAACTAGCTTCCTTTCAAAGTATGCCGGGCAATAGCCCCATACCTCGTTATCATATACAACCGCTCGCTCAGTGAACGTTCCGAACCCAAAGGTCACTCCAATATTCAAGTAAGGCAATAGGAGTGATCCATAGACTTAGTCCTATATCACTGACGTCGGTTTGTAGCAGAATTTTAGAACATATACTTTCCTCAAATATTACGAACCACCTCGGAGAATGACCTAACTTTCAGTCAACAATGATTCAGAAAGTATCTTTCTTCTGAAATACAACTAGGCCTTTACTCACAGGAAGTAAAGAGTGCTATCGGCAAACGACCTCAAATCGATTACATATTTATAGATTTCCGGAAGGTTTTTGACACTGTACCTCACAAAAGGCTTATAATCCAATTGCCTGCTTATGAAATATCGCCACAATGTGCGATTGGATTCAAGAATTCCTGTCAGAAATAACAGTACGTTGTAATCGACGAAACGTCATCTAGTAGAACAGAAGTATGCGTTCCGAAGGAAGTGTTCTAAGGCCCCTACTGTTCCCTATTTTTATAAACGATTTAGGGGAGAATCTGAGTAGCATTTAGACTTTCCGCGGAAGATGCTGTCATTTATCGGTTAGTTAAGTTACCAGAAGATCAAAAGCAACTGCAAAATGATTTAGATAAGATTCATGCATGGTACAAAAAATGGCAATTGACTCTTAATGAGAAGTGTGAAAAAGTCATCCATATGACCATAACAAAGCCGTCAAACTTCATTTACAAGAAAAATCAAATTTAAGGGCCGTAAATTGAACTAAATACCTAGGAATTACAATTATAAACAACTTTAATTGGAAAGAACTCGTAGAAAATATGGCAGAGAAGGCGAACCAAAGACTGTTCCATTGCCAGAACACTTAGAAGATGCAAAAGTTCTACTAAAGAAACAGCCTACATTACACGAAAGATTTTGGAGTTCCCGTTTTCCGCGCGCGCTAGGAACGGTAGAGAAATGTCGTAAAAGCGGTTCCATGAACCCTCTGCCATGCACTTAAATGTAATTTACAGTGTATTTGTATAGATGTAGATTGTATTTGTTAATGGTGGGGAAAGAAAACGAGCCGTTAGAAAGGAACCATGCCGACATTTGCCTCTGGTGTTTTTTTGGGGAAATCACGGAAAAGCTAAAGCTGGATGGCAGGAGGTGGATTTGAACCGCCGCCCTCCCAAATGAAAGTCCAGTGTGTTACCACTGCGCCCCCGCGCTGAAAGGGATGGAGGTAGTTTAGGCGGATTACGCCAGTCTAGCTACGATCTGGTATTATGGGAACACTTTAATAAAGCCGTCTTTGGTGTGAAAGGGAGGGGGGCGGCGTTCTGGGGCATGGTTGTGAGAGATACAGAAATAGGTTGGGCCTGTACTGATTAGTTATAGCAATGTCAATGAGATTTTCACTGTCGACATTTTGTATACTCGTTTTATAATGAGCTCCGCTAGTTTGAAACGAGTGAAGATCTGCCACAAGGATCGAGAAGGGCTCCTGGTACTAGTGAGCGATTTGTGGTCATCACGACAGTCAAACTTCTTGCCAGATTGAGATTCGCTCCAAGGTCTTCTGCCTTTCGCTGGCGAGTGGTCTACCAACTAAATTGCCTGTTTTAATGAAACTCCAGCTCCAGTTGCATTTATTGGTGCTTTATTTAAGCCCACACTACCGGTTTCGGCCTCTATGTTAGGTCATTTTCAAGTGTGACAGACCTTTAAATATCGGTGTTTTCTTCTTGTTAGACGGAAGTTTTAGTCCTGTCGCCTTCTATGCATTTGTCAGTAGTATAGTTTCGGCATGAATAGACACCATCTGGGAGGCGTCTAACTTCACATCAGTTTAACGTCGTTCGCTGGAGAACTGGACTCATCACTTTATCACAGCCTCCGAAAGTTGAACTCACTATTTGAATCAATGTCAGCGCCCAGCACGCAATAAACATTACTCACATCTTCGATTACGATGCTCGTATGCTCGACATATATCGTTTGCAAGCCGCGACTCTTAGATGCAACGCATCTGACAAATTATCTACCATATGCTCTTACGTGATATCACCATTTTCTGTGTAACCGGGTCAGAAAAGTCACAGAAAATGGTGATATCACGTAAGAGGATATGGTAGATAATTTGTCAGATGCGTTGCATCTCAGAGTCGCGGCTTGCAAACGATATATGTCGAGCATACGAGCATCGTAATCGAAGATGTGAGTAATATTTATTTGAACCACAGTTGCGGCAACAGCATGAATCCAGTGATGGAGAAACTAATAAATTGCCTGTGGTCGCCTCACAAATTGTGCCAATGTCTCGTCTCCTGCGTTTCAAAATAAAATGAAGTTCTCGTGCGAACCTTGCACACTTTAAATCTTCTAGGAAGTTTAATATCAGCGCACACTCCGTCGAGTGAAAATGTCATTCTGGAACCATGACTGCTTTTACAGAAGCACCAAAGTTGGCAAGTGGTTAGCCCTGCTGGACGACACGACACACAATGGGACGGAATCCCTAAAACGTGGCCAAAGCCCCGAGGTGACGTTTAATTCACACGAAACTCATCGAACGAGAGTTTTTGAGGTCGTTGATCAAGAATTTCATGGTCAAAATTTTCTAAACAAAATGGCGGAGCTAATATAGCTACATGATCCATGAAAATCTAGAATAATTTATTAACAGCGTATATATAGTATTTAGACACTAATAATTAATACACTGCAAACATGATTTGTTTATGATAACAAAATATATCGGAAAAATCTTAGATTCCACACACATTCTAATTCCATAATATAATGTTCAAAAATGTTAAAATGTTTGTTAAGCTTATGGGACTTAACTACGGGGTCATCAGTCCCTAAACTTACAAACTACTTATGAACTATTTACGAACTAGGACGGCACAAATATCCATGCCCGAGGGGGGATTCGAACCCCCGACCGTAGTGGCCGTGCAGACCGTGACTGGAGCGCCTCAGTCCCCTCGGCCACCGCGGCCGGCGGATTACAGAGCAGCAGTAGCGCAGTGGACAGGGCACAGCTCTTCCAGAAGCTTCGGTACGCAGTGAAAACATCATATGGCAAGAAAAATCTGTTACGGAATGCCAAATTGCGACACTACACAGCAACTGTAAGAAATGCTGCACTGCATGCATCAGAAACGATCACATTCGGTAAGAGAGCTTGTATACAGTTGGAGGAGGAGGAGCGAAAAATTTTAAGAGACATATGGGGCACTAAAACAAATGGGGATATCTGGATTCACAGAACACGAGAGAAAATGTACGAAAATACGGAAAAGGAGGTTACGATTTGTTGGGCACATCATGACTATGGACGATGAGAGATTGACTAAGAAGATATGGAATGCAACATGTCATACGGCGAACAACTGGGTGAAGGAAGTCGGAGATGCCTGGAAGACTGTAGGAATAAAAGAAAGGAATCTGCAGGCACTGGGCAGGACAGGGAGAAGTTAACGGGTTGGTGGACGGTCACAGGTGGTCTGACACTAAAATCAGTCATCATAACAGAAGAACAAAGAAACAGAAGAAGCGGGAGAATGAAGAGGCATTGGGAAGGAAGATGACGTGATAAACGAGCCACACGTGATCCTGAAGGGTCCTAACGAAGCACAAGAAGAAGAAGAATATATACGATATCCTATACTTATTATAAATGCGAAAGTATGTATGTTTGTTACCGCATCACGCTAAAACTACAGCACTGATTTAGATGAAATTTCATATAGAGATTTCTTATGTCTTTGATTAGGACATAGGCTACTTTTCAAAATGTTTATTACAAGTTATTTATTTGAAATATATCCATAGAAATACGTAACGGTTGTAAGAAGCTTCTAATACAACAGCAGAAGTGCTCTGTAGTGTATGGCATGTTTAGCCGCGAGGGTTAACGCTGCATGGTTACGAATATCCGTTGTTGGGGCAATGGTTCGTGCCTTGCTATAGTGGAATTTTTTCTTTGTTATTGTTATCTTTTTTACTTTCGAATATACAAAAAGATTCTTGGATACTGCCAAAACGGCTTAACTGATACATAATTACATACACAAGAAATCTGAATGTTGGCGTTTATGCCGCATTCATTTTCATTTGTTGTAACAAATGAAGTATGTATGTATATAAATTGTAGACTTTAAATAAAATATGCTCTAAGTACCATGGCAAGAAAAAACATTGACGTTTTGTGAACAATGGGATCTCACGTATAAATAGCGTACGTAAACCTCAACGAAAGTAGTAGCAAATGCACACAACAGATGGCAGGCGGTACGCTGCAGTTACCATATGAAACGTTGTGTGTTTCAGCCAACTGCAACGATATATATTAATGTGAATGTCTGTTCGGTGTACGCGTATCACGTCCGAACGACAAGACGCAGAGACTTAAATATTTGTACCGTTACTAATTTATACCTGATGAAGGTTTTAGCCACGGTTTTACAGCCATCTGATACATATTTAGCAATTTGAAGAATATAACGTGAAATGCGGAACAAGAATTACTCTTTGAAAATTATATTTACTCTTTGAAAATTGTTTTATTCGTTCCATTGTTGCTTGAGGGTTGATAATGATAAAAGGGTGGAGTATATTGGAATGGAATATTATCGGTGTATATAAAATTCTACGTGTGTGTGTGTGTGTGTGTGTGTGTGTGTGTGTGTGTCCGATAGCTATAAGGGGGTGGAAGATATGGTGATTGAAAGTCGTCAAATTATTAAAAAAAAAAAAAAGACTGAAGGCCAGCGATGACGTTTGCGACTCTACAGCAAGAAGGTTACATACAGCGAAACGTGATGCCACAGACCATATATTTCGTCTGTGTGCTACAATTTCTTCAGGTCTTTCTCTGTAAGGATAAGCGTACGAATAAGAAATCATAAGAATAAATAAATAAAGCAGTAAAAATAAATTTCTTTTAAAACATATCTTTAAAAAAAATCGATTTAACTTTTCGCGCATTACATCAAGTGATTACAATCACTATTGTTGAATTTCGTGATCGGATTCTTCGAAACGAGTGCATTTATTCCTGTGATTGGCTCTACACTACTTACGTTCCTGATAAATAATCAACCAACACGCGAGCAGAGCCGCGGGTTTAAGCTAGTTATTAATAAATTATGGATTTTAATGGGTCACGTTGCTATATTAGCTCCGCCATTTTGTTTAGACAATTTTTCCATAATATTCGTAATCAGCTACCTCGAAAGCCTCCGTTTGATGAGGGGTTTTGGCCACGTCTGTGCGGCGGTCGGAATGAGCCACAGTTTAGGTCGCGACCGCAGTGTGGGGCACCCTCCGGCAGCGCTCGCCTTCTGTTCGTCTGGTGGCGCTGCGGCTGCGGCTGCGGCCGGCTCTCCAGGAAGCGGCGCGCGCCGGCTGTCCCACTTTCGCCTCCCGCCTGCGCTGCTCGCGAGCTTCCCCAAACACGCGGTGCTCAGCGCCCGTGCGGTAATGCGTTGCGTAACCGCGGAGCGCGTCGGTCCACGGCCTGCTGTGGTCGCGTCTCGCTGACCCGCGCCTGTTATGTTGCCACAGCCGGCGCTCCTACCCGAGGCTGACCGAACGTTGCGCAAACCTCCAACACGCTTCCTAAGACTAAAAATACGCGGGCGATCACACCTCCAACAGTGGTCTCCAGGTACCGTACACTGTCGGTAAAAAAATGCTCTACTGGCCATTAAAATTGCTACACCATGAAGAAATGCAGCTGATTAACGGGTATTCATTGGACAAATATATTATACTAGAACTGACATGTGACTACATTTTCACGCAATTTGGGAGCGTAGATCCTGAGAAAGCAGTACCCATAACGACGACATCTGACTGTAATAATGGTCTTGATACGCCTCGGCATTGAGTCAGAGCTTGGATGGCGTGTAGAGGTACAGATGCCCATGCAGCTACAACACGATACCACAGTTCACATTACTGGCGTATTGTGACGAGCCAGTTGCTCGGCCACCATTGACCAGACGTTTTCAATTGGTGAGAGATCTGGAGAATGTGCTGGCCAGGACAACCGTCAAACATTTTCCGTATCCAGAAAGGACCGTACAGGACCTGAAACATGCGGTCGTGCATTATCCTGCTGAAATGTAGGGTTTCCCAGGGTTCGAATGAACGGTAGAAACACGGGTCGTAACACATCTGAAGTTTAACGGCCACTGTTCAAAGTGCCGTCGATGCTAACAAGAGGTGACAGACGTGTAAACAATGGCACCCCATACCATCACGTCGGGTGATACGCCACTATGGCGATGATGCATACACGCTTCCAATGTGTGTTCTCCGCGATGTCGCCAAACAGGAATGCGACCATCATGATGCTGTAAACGGAACCTGGATTGATCCAAATAAATGTTTCGCCATTTGTGCACCCAGGTCCGTCGTTGCGTACACCGTCGTAAGCGCTTTTGTCTGACGTCACACGAGAGCGCCGCGGCCTTCTCTCTAGCTGGTGGTCATAAGATGCCTGTCATCTCAACTGCTAGTGATAAGAGACCGTTATGACCAAGCTTGGCGTTCCGTATTGCTCTCCTGAACCCACCGACTCCATATTCTGCTAAGAGTCATTGCATGGCGATCAACGCGAGCAGCAATGGCGCGATACGATAAACCGCAATCGCGATAGGCTACAATCGTACCTTTATCAAAGTCGGAAACGTGATGGTACGCATTTCTCCTCCTTACGCGAGGCAACATAACGTTTCACACAGGCAAAGCCGCTCAACTGCTGTTTCTGTATGAGAAATCGGTTGGAAACTTTCCTCACGTCGTAGGTATCGCCATCGGCGTCAACATTGTGTGAATGCTGTGAAAAGCTAATCATTTGCATATCACAGCATCCTCTTCCTGTCGGTTAAATTTCGCGTCTGTAGCACGTCATCTTCGTGGTGTAGCAATTTTAATAATCTGGAGTGTATTACACCTGAGAAGAGGATGTCGATTTTGACCTGAGACGGCAGAGACCACAGGGGAATGGATGTTCTGATAACGGTTTCGACGACGTCCGCCGACAGATGGCGTAACATAACTGTGTGCGCCCTTTAATAGGGATTTTTTTTTTTTTTGAGCCTACTGCTCGGTGTGATATTAACGTGTGGATGAAACAGGTGCCATGCCATGTAGACGCACTTATGCTTCCTACGGTCAAATGAGAGTTTGAAAGAAATGTGGCTTTCCGAGTGGCGGGATGGTCCTTTTCGAGAATTGTCATGCAAACTGGACGTGCTGAGTGAGTTGTGCAACGATACTGGTTACAATCGTCACGTGAACATTCTCACACGATATTCTGGACGTTAAAGCAACATAGAATGCCGCCGAAATCGTCGTATTGTAATGGCAACAGTGGCTGAGTGTACAGCCGCCACAGCACAGATAAGAGGGTTTGTGTAAACAGGGACGGTCGGCAGTCGATTGCTGCCAGTGAGAGTGCAGGCAAGCACGTGAGTGTCTTCTCACGCCACTGCATCGGCGTGCGCAGCTTCAGACAGAGGGTCACTTGTAGGGTGGGCTGGCGGGCTGTGGTCTCAGTCGTCGAAAGCATGTTCTGTCTGCACGCAGGTGATGGTCCTTTGCGCATACTACGTACACTTATCTTAGAAGGCATTCGTCCTAGACATATTGGCTCCACTTTAGGTCTTACAGTCCGGGCAGCGATAAGCTACAACTGTTTAACCTTTCACGTTTGTGGGGAGGGGGGGGGAGGGGGAGGAACGCTGACCTGGCTAGGTACGTGCAGAATGTTGTAAGACACATCCTTTGTCACTCTTGCAACAGAAAGGTGATGTTTTAACAGGATAATGCTCGCTCACACTCTGCACGGAACTGAATATGATCTGCAGGCCGCGCAGCAACTTTACAGGCTATCACGATTTTTTTTTTTTTCATTTATTTGGCCTTCTGAGTGTTAACTCAATGTGGCCATCTACAACACACATAGCAAATGTACATATATTTAAATAGACAAAACAGAAGTACATTTTGTCAAAATGGTAAAGTGGAAACAAAGCGAAAACTGCATTAAATTACAATTTAAATAATATTGGAACATTTTCACATATTCACAACCAAAACCTTATATTACCAATACACTTGATGATTATTGTGCTTGTGTCCAATGGAGCAGGTGCGGGAGTTTACGTCCAGCCACGCCGCTGTCCGTGCCGGTGCTTTGATCGCGAGGGCGGTTGTCGCCCTGATGTTTGTGTGAAGTGTTCCGACAACCGGGGTGGTTGTTGATTGTATTGGCGAGTCCCTGGTTTTATGTTTTAACTGTATGTGACCCGAAGATGCGACTCTAAGTCGCGAAACCGGTCGTCTTTTTTAAAAAACAAAAACAGCTGAAGCGGACCCTTTTATTAGAGATGTATCACCTTAGCTGTGGATGTCCGTCAACAAAGGCTTTATGTTCAAGGTGTGGGTAGGATCAGGCGACAGCTGACGCGTGCGATTCTTTAACCCTTTCAGTCCCACATTATGAAATCAGCTTTGGAAAAATTAAAATTCAGTGCTTTCTGTAAAAATACAGTGCAGTATTCATCAAAATGTGTGTTTTTAAACTTTTTGGTCGAACTATTGTTTTGTCATGTATTTCATGGACAACACAGGTTTGTATCGCGGTATTTTATTACTTGGACGTAATTTTGTTGACTTTTAACTCTGCCAGATCAATACTGCTAGGATAATCTTCGCCACAGCACCAAAGGCAAGACAGTGCACTGCTGGAGTAAAATAAAGGGAAGCACACTCACATTCGCACTCTAAGCCACGTACAGACGGCAACGCAACGCAACCTCCAAGATAAACAGATTAATGCCTCAGAAGTGGCTACACACCGTACCAAGCGGCAAAATGTCGTACTAGAAGCATATTGTTCATAATCAAAAATGCAACTGTACGGATTGATGCACTAAATACGGTCTAAATAAACTTTTAATAAGTTGTTGTCGAGTAACAACTCTGGGAATGAAAGGGTTAACCATTAGCTCTTGCAGAACGACGTGAAGTAGTCCAGAAGGCCTGGAATAATATCTCCAAAGACAGTATTCGCCATCTGTACGAACGAATTAATACCAGAATCGGCTCCGGCGTTGCCGACCGTGGGGGCTATCGGTGTTTCGGGATGGCTCGACACGTAGTGCCTCAGTCGCGCTTGACCCACTGAACTGTACATGTAATAATTTCATGTAGGCTTACTCCATATTTACTATTTAAACAAAAAATCTTGAGTGAATAGGAAAACTCTATTTCCGTCTCTCCCCTCATGTAAATTCTCCCATCAACGTAAGTCATTGCCTTTGTATATAGTCAAACTAGCTGCAAACAGTGTTGCCCGGGGTGTACATGGAACCCAGTCTTCTTTAGCCTCTTTCTTCCTCCCCTACTTTATGAAAAATTACATTTATCTGCCAACGTTCATGGTGATTCATGAAGCATCATCGGAGTTCATTGCAAGATACTTTCTGCGATGGACTGGACGATGGCTTCAAGAGTATAAAAATCTTCTCTTCAAAAACGGATGAGCCAACTTTCATGGTGATCTGCCGAACTGTCTCGTAGACTGTTGAATGGAACATTACGCCATGCACCGTACGAAATTTTATGTATTCAGGGATCTTCCTGTTTTGAGAGTAAAATTTTATCAAGATCGGTAAATAACTGTAGAGTTTTATATAAATGAAAAACACTTACTCTTCTTTATTCAAAATGTTCAAATATTTGTAAAGCTTAAGAGACTCAACTGCGGGGTCATCAGTCCCGAAACGTACAAACTACTTATGAACTACCTTAATACTAAAGACGACACAAACGTCCATGCCCGAGGGAGGATTCGAACCCCCGACGGGGAACGACCTCGCGTATCGCAGCATAGCGCCTCAATGCGCTCGGCCGCTCCGCCACGGCTCTTCTTTATTGAGATTGATATAGTAAAATTTCGAGTCGTAGTCAGAGTTTTTAAGATAAATTTTCTCTCCATCGGTTTTCCTCAGATTTGGCAGTAGCTTCGGAATACCCCAGCGTAGTGCTGACATTTGTTGATGGTAAATAAAATTTGGTAAGGGAATTTATAAAAACGAGGTTTGAAGACGACAGTCCGCCAGACAACTAACTATTCCGCATATCACTCGAATGACATGAAGAGTCCCTGGCAGAACAGAACTGTGTGTCGGATCGGCCTCTATCTGGGACTTGAAATGAAATGATCGTGTGGCATTCTTGGCCGGTAGATCCCGTGTGAGATTGTTCGGTCGCCTAGCGCATGTCTTTTTGATTGACGCCACTTCGGAGACTTGCATGTCGATGATGATGATGATGATGATGATGATGATGATGATGATGATAAGACAAACACAACATCCAGTACCCTGCCAGGAATCGAATCTGCCCCCCCCCCCTGCGTGGTACTCAGCGACACTGCGCCTGAGCTACGGGAGCATACATCTGGGACCTGAAGGATCGCGACAAAAGCAGGGGGCGAGTGACTCAAGGAAGTAAAGCTGTAAGGGCGGGCCGCTAAGATTGCTCAGTCCTAGAGCACTTGCCCGCGGAAGGAAAACATCTTGCCGCGATGGAGAGACCGAGCGTTCTAAGGCGCCTTGCTGCGGAGCGCTCGGTTGCTCGCCGTCGAACGTTCGAGCCCTCCCTTGGGCATGGTTGTGTGTCGTTCTCAGTTTAGTTTAAGCAGTTTGTAAGTCTAGAAACTAATGACCAAATAAGTCTCATAGATTTACAAACATTTGATAAAGTTAGTCCTTGCATCTGTAGTGTAGACTACAATGAAGTGATAATAGCCGTGTTTACAGTGGATAGTGTGTAAAGTCCGAAAGAGCTGATAGTAAATCCACAAATACCTCCGAGGCACTTCACTAGTTGTCTGGAAACATTGTGTCAAAAATAACTTCAGGTTCAACCATCCTGAGAAGACACATTCTACCCTGAGCTCATTGAGGTTGGAAATGTTTAAGTCGTCGCCTTGGATAGAAGTTTACTGAGTCTCAAGGAATGAGAATGTTGGATGAATAGGTAACTTTTAATTGCCATACAACTTTTGCTCGCAGATTCAACTTTATTTCCGAAAGGGCTTCAGCTTATTCGTGCATGCGCATAGAAACAGCCACTTTCCTTTTGGAGGCATACATACAATAATAGACGTAAGTTCTTTCGAACATATCCGAAAGAGCACACCATTAAGACATCAACAGCTGAATATTCACGAATATTTATAATCGTATGTATGCCTCCAACAGTCAAATGGCAATTTCTGGGCAGATGTACAACTACGCCCGACTGCTTACGGGAATACAGGTAAAGCTTCAAAGAAGAGGAGAGAATGGGCAGGGACATCACAATCGCAGTGTGCGATAGATCGATAATTTGGGCAGAACTGGAAGCGTCCCTTGATAGCTCGATTAGTTAAGCAGACCGCATACCCAAAGAGGGAAATTCGGGTTCGCCATTGAATTTATTTCAATGCCCTGTAACAGTCAACATGTTCCTAGATTTCAATCTCACTGAGTAACTTACTCTGAAGGATTTGTATCGCATTGATTTAAAAATATTACTTGGTTTAATTTGTTTGAAGTCCTAAGAGAAATATCGTCAGTTGTCTTCACAATAAATTTTACTCAACCGGTTTGTCTGGAGTGATAACATTTTGGAATGCCATACGACTTCAATTCTTTTTTATAGGTCCAAAGAAATTGCTCCAGACACTCTACATGGCGATAACGATGGAGTAGCCGTCTGCTCTAAGGCCCTTGCTGCTCCTCGTCGGAGGTTCGAGTCCTCTTTCGTGCATGGGTGTGTGGTGCGTGTGTTGTCCTTAGCACAAATAGTTTGTAGGTCTAGGGACTGGTGAAGACTACAGCTTAGTCACATAGCTTTACAAACATTTGAACAATTGGTAGAAGACTCGCTTCGTACTGGCGGCAACACCACTTGCGCAGGCTAGCGGTCAGCAGGCGACTCGCTGGTTCTCGTGTTACGTGGCCACCTGGCCTATTACGTGAATATGCGCTGGCGCTCACCTCTGTCCTATCATGGCCGCCACATTCCCCGCTGTTGGGCAACGGATGGACCGGCTAAGACCTGGCTTTCTTCTGTAAGCACAACACCAAACGGAATGTTGGTTTCTGTAGGCTTTAGAGGCGACTCCGGTTCCATACACCACATAATCTGTCATGCCTCAAAGCGCAGATCCGTTGTCGATAAGTTCCACTTACCCTTCTGACATAAGTTTTCGACCTGCTATGGTCGAATCTGCGGTTAGGAAAGTTAGAAAAATCGTAAAACTATCAAATCAATACTTTATATTTACCATAAATGTTTGTGTTGGAATGTTTTGACAACAGTTCCACTGTTCCATAATCAAACTTAATTTCAACAAAAACTCATTTTACGCAATGGTACAGTGGTTAAGGTACGTACTGGACTCTAATTCGGAAGGAGCACAATTCGTATCCTACTTGGGTGCTCTGATTTTGGTTTCGCATTGTTTCCCTAAAACAGTGAAGGCTAATTGACTCATGTATCAATCACAGACTCTCAACCAATTTTGTCGAAAAATAGGGAAATAAGTAGTGTCAAACGTAGGCTAACATTAAGGCTTTTTCTGGTTTCTTCTTAATAAGCAGAAGTAGAAATGCTTCAGATATTGATTATAAAATCTTGTTTTTCCTCCCTTCCACACTCGCGTCCTTAGTTGTCAGAAAACTCCTAAAGGTAGGAGAGCTAGTGTTATCAAAGATGGTCATATTACGTGCTCCCATATAACCAATGGCAACTCTAAACAAATCGAGCAAAGTTCTTGGTACTTACAAAATTGGGATGCTTTTGTACGAGGTGAGAATTACCTCACATTCCACGTGAGATCTTAAAGCTTCATACCTTTTCAGAATAGGCCTTGACTTTTTGTTGGTCTGCAGGTCAGTGAAACAGGCAATATACGAGCCTGTGGACAAGACGGCTCAACCGTACACGAGAGTATACAGGTTATGGGTGAGGTACAGGCGTGCTTACTATTGTGAGGTTTTAGGAGCAACTTTCTATGGCACGATTATGTATTTCATAATGTGCACTGAAAGTTAACAAATAAGGCGAGTGAAGAGACGATCTCAGGTGATCAATCAAACGTGTGGACACTGCTGGAGCAATTTTGCAGACAGGCGAGTTAGTACCCGATCTGTGGCACACTTTGCTGTTGTGAATGCCACTTCAACCTTTGCTGAGAGACTCTCCAGAGATTTCAGTAATTAGTGACGATTATTTCTGATTAAAGCAGTATCCTATATAAAACTTCGCTGTACATGTTTATTTGTAGCATAACAGAACTGGTATCTGAAAGACCGTTTTCATGACATATATACAATGCCAAACACCTATTGATTTTGTACTGTACTGTAATACATATTGGAATGCAGTCTCATAAAATCAGGCGATGCTGAATGAATTAGATTAGGTAATGAAACAATGAAGGTGGTAGATGAGTTTTGTTACTTGGATAGTAAAATAACATATGATGGTCGCAGTACAGAGGCTATAAAATGCAGAATGGCAATGGGAAGAAAAGCGTTTTTCAAATAGAGAAATTTGTTAACATCGAATATTAATTTACGCTCAAGGAAGTCCTTTCTGAAGGCATTCGTCTGGAGTGTTGTATTGTATTGGAGTAAAACGTGGACGACAAACAGTGCGGACAGGAAGAGGATAGAGGCTTTTGAAATGTAGTGCTACAGAAGAATGCTGAAAATTAGGTAGGTAGATCGCATAACTAATGAAGAGGTACTTAACAGAATTGGCGAGAAAGAGAATTTTTGGCATACCTTGACTAAAAGAAGGGATCGCTTGGTAGGACACATTCGAAGACATCGGGGAATCGTAAATTTTGCATTCGAAGGAAGTATGTGGGGTAAAAATCGCATAGGGAGACCACGAGACGCATATAGTAAGCAGATTCAAATGGATGTTGGTTGCCGTTCTTATGAGGAGATGAAAAGGCTTGCTCAGGATAGGGCAGGGTGGAGAGCTGCATCAAACCAGTCTCCGGACTGAAGACCACAACAACTGTAGTACTGGGAGGAGCCAAAGGGACGTGCTCCAACCTGGGAGAACTAAAAACTTGCTGTTAATGATTCAACTTACGTACTTTATATTTCGATTAAGTGCTATATTGCACCTACTATTTAATCTCCATTTTTAATTGACGTGAGATGATTACCTGCTACAATTTATCGCCACATGATGGTGGCATAGCCCATTGGAACAGATAGTCTTAAAATAATTATGTCGCGATGTTGGCTCTTTACTTTTGAAGGTAATTATTAATATTTTTATAGCACGAGGAAGTGGAGAATTTTGTGATGGTGGAGGCAGTGTTTCTGCCGGACTATCTAAACATTAACTCCTAAATCATATGTAAGCAATGGATTGTCGTGTTATAGCTTAAGGTCTGACTGTTCCTCGAATTTATTAGCTATGAACTGAAAAGTTGATAAAAAGCCTGAACTACCGACCTGAAGTGACCACAACGTAGTAAAGAAGTGGAACGAGAGGTGGCCGGTAACCTTCATCCTCTAGGAACTGTCAGCTATTTTTTTGCCGGTGATTTTAACTAGTTGAATGCAGCTCATTACTCTGTAGCTATTTTGTTCATGCCATGTGATGTCGGCTTTTGAAGCGATGTTTTTGCTGACCGTAATTCGTTGCAAAAGGTTACTGCGGTGGCTGAACGCCAAGGCGGATATTTCTTTAGAGAAATGACTTGAACAATCTCGCTAAAAAGAGAAAAAAATACCTGCCTAGTCCCCAGATGGTAGAGTTGAATTACCATGTTAAAGATCACGATAAAAGTTATTGCCTGATTTTGTTGTCAGGTGATGACGGATTTAACGCGTTGCGTTTGTTTTTCCTCTTATTAGCTTTCTGAACCGCAACCGATGAATATGGAAGCATTATAGGATTAGTTTGTCCTCCGTCTGTCCGACTATGAAGGCTTTAAAAAATTAAAGGGCATGATGTATAAATTTCAAAAATACAGTAGATACTATTATCTACGGGCTCTTCGAGGTGCAAGAAAGAAGGGGAAAATATTCTAAGTCATTGAAAATAAAAGATAAGATTTGTCATATTTTCTTTCACACACTCATTCATCAAAACCTGTAATGTACTCCCTCTTAACGTATAAGCATGAACTTTAATAAGACGCTTTCACAGTACAAATAAAGGAAGAAATCTGAAGATCTTTAATTTGCAATTGCATCACTTCTTTGTCATTGCAACGTTAGATAGCATTGATAGTCTGACAAAATTCTCAGTAATTACTCTAAGGATTTTGATATGGTTTCAAGTACTAGGTAGAGTGATTAACGAGGAATATTTGTTTAAATAGCCCGTAGCTATAAATTAAAGGACAAAAAAGTTAAGAGCCTAAGTAAACTGCCTAGCCTTTGCAGACGATATTAGCGATATTGAGACGGAAGAAGACGCGATGACAGATTGGCAATCTAAGCAAGACAGCCAGAAGGGTAGGACTAAGGATCGCCTATAACAAGACGAAGATATTGAAAAACACCTGGAAGATTGGAAAACACCTGAAGAAACAGAGGAAAAGGTGGACAAATTTAAATACCTGTGAGCATATATAACAGGAAGAAACAGGAGGAATGAAGGAATTGCAGAAAGGATAAAGGGAAGTACTGGACCCAAAAAGAGGTGGTAAGAGATGGATGCGAAGGCCTAGGGAAGAACTCTACTAAAACATGAGAACAGTATCGGGAGAAATCAGACTCAGAGGAGGAAGGTTTGCGGCACATGTATTTGGAATAAATGTGGACAGTATGGCGAAACGAGTATGTCAAACAAAGAGGAGAAGATGAAAGACAGGAACCAAGTGGGTTGTTGAGCTTCGGAGGGATTGCTTGGAATTGAGGATCAAGGACGGAGGAAAGGAAAACTGCAGTAATAAGTGTACACCGGAAATGTGCCGGAAATTGAGGACGCAGAAGGATGTAACATAAACAATATATGTTTTTGATTTCTCACTACGTTTTCGTCGACGACTCTTGACATACCAAGATAACATTGCAGATAATCAAAGATAAGATATTCGTTTTTATCTAGAACAGTCGCGTCTGTCTGACAAGCTAATCTGCAAAACTGCTTGAAGTTCCACGGGATTTTAATAGGTAACTTGAGCGTATCTTAAAGTAATGTGCAGATTTGATTTTATTAAAATCGGGTCAGTGACAAAAGATATCGTAATGTAAAGTGTTTAGTATTATGGCGTAGTCACTATACAAGCTGGATGAAAACTCTGTCTCGGAGCATAGAACTGCAGCTTGCCTCAACATTCATATGTGTTGCACAAGATTTCTCTCTGCCCACCGTGTTTTAATTTGGCATGCGCATTTCCATCAGTTACTACGTGAAAAATATGCTTGAATACCTTTTGATTTGAAATTTAACAATGCGCAATGTTTATCACTTGTTCATAAAACCTTCCATTTTTTGCGGATATTTCAAAAAAATTTTTATGTATACCCAATGTAACTTGTTCATAAAACCTTCCATTTTTTGCGGATATTTCAAAAAAAAAATTTATGTATGCCCAATGTAATAGGCTGATATTGGGGGAGTGGGCGTACTACATTAGTGAAACAATAGATGGTTCTGTTAATCTCGTACTTCAGAGAACCAATACCGCTGCTAATTTCCAGCTTGCGGTCAGACAGCATTATTTTCGGAATATTAGGTCAGGGATTACAATTTCGTCAGGATATTTGTATTTATTACTTTCCCATTGTGTATTAAGAATTTAACGAAACTACTTTGCGTCTTTCGAAAGCAGGTTTAGATAGAAAATAATTATCTCCTGATCTGTAATTAATGCATCGCTTACGTACACTAATTACAGGTCCATTGTTGGTGAATCTGTTTAACTGACACTTCTCATCTTGGCTGAGAAGTTTTCTTCTTTTACGTGGGATACGGCAGATCGTCCTTTATTACTCGATATGAGCAAGCTCTTTCGATAGATTTTATTTGCAAATTTTTTATTAAAGAGAGGAAGGTCTAAGGATGAGGAAGGAAACGAATTACTTTAGCTGCAGTAGGGCATTGAAACTACGGTGTCAAGTGAAAATGTGAGTCGGGCCGGGATCCGAACCGAAATTCCACAAAACAACAACAACCACCACCACCACCACCACCACCAGAAAGTAATACTGGGAATTGATCCAGGTTTGCAATTCCACTATTTTTAACGAGAATCAGATACTCCATTAAAGCATTCCACGGGGCAATTGACGTTTACATAACACTAACAACCTTGTGGCCAGCTGTTTCGATTTTTTCATCGCAGGAGTCGTACGCGCCGGCCACGGTGGCCAAGGGGACTGAGGCGCTCCAGTCACGGTCTGTACGGCCACTACGGTCGGGAGTTCGAATCACATCCTCGGGCATGGATATTTGTGCCGTCCTTAGTATTAGCTAGTTCATAAGTAGTTTCTAAGATTAGGGACTGATGACACCGTAGTTAAGTCCCATAAGCTATACAAACATATGAAACATTTGAGTGGTACGCCAATTCACGTCAGTAATGGCAACAGGGACGTCATCTGAGGAAGACACGTCTCTGCCAATGCCAATCAGGAGTGCATGTTTAATGGAACACCAAAATTAATGGATGAGAATTAAATTGGTGAATGCGAAAATGCACAAATTTCAACGTCACACGTAATTTTAAAACATTCTATAAAATATTCATACGTAGAACAGATATGTAGCCATTATTGATATCGACAACAGCCAAATTTGGTATGGACGAACTATCTACAAAACATTTAACACACCAAGGAATTAACGCGTTTGATGCCGGTGGGCAGTGACATAGTGACATAAATCGTAGGGAAAAGTTGAAAATTTGTGCCCTAACGGGATTCGAACGCGGTTCCTCCTCCTTACTAGCCAGTGATGCTGACCAATACACAATTTTTCCTTCAGGTATTCGGGTAGCGCGGTTCTTTGTGGATTTGGTATTGTGCTTTTTCAAAGTTGATCCTTCAGTTCTTGGCTCTTTCCTCTTTTTGTCAGAGAGGATATCCAACACTATCAACGTGCCAGCTACGCCACCAGGGACACAGTGGAACCCTTGGTGCGGGAGTCATACTGTGATATCCGGATTTTAATTACATTTATTTCTTTCGGGGTTATTGCCGCGGGAAAGAACACATGATTTTTCTTTCATGGATGGCTTATTGAGCAAAATGTGTCGACCATCTTTTACCTTTACATCTGTTCTGTGCAAGCCACTTTACTGTTGTTGCGTCGAAATCAAATAGAAAAAGTTACGTGGTGGTGGTGGTGGTGGTGGTCTTCAGTCCGGAGACTGGTTTGATGCAGCTCTCCACAATACCCTATCCTGAGCAAGCCTCTTCAACTCCACATAAGACCTGCATATGTCTGATTCTGCTTACTGTATCCATCTCTTGGTCTTCCTCTGCGGTTTTTATCCCACACACTTCCCTCCAACGCTAAATTCACAATTCCTTGATATCTATGTCCTACAAATCGATGCCTTCTTTTAGTCAAGGTATGCCAGGAATTCCTTTTCTCCCCAATACATACTATCCTTTCATTACTCTGGGAGACACAGTTTCAATTGGACAAAATCTGAACACGGAAGAAACTCTAAGAGTCCTTCGCATATACGCGTATTTAAGTCGTAACCTAGACTATTATTTCGAAACATCAGTCTTTGTATGTACCTTATCAGTGAACTAACGTATTCTGTAAGACATTGGTTCCCAAACTATGGGACGCGGGATGTATTCAGGTGGGTCGCCAGAAGACTTCCAAAATATCCAAGTATAATAAATTGTCAGCTGAGAAATATGAGTATTTCCAGCAGAAGGTTTTATAATCTGAAAAATTATGTACAAAAGCCGTTCTAAATAAGAAACCAACGTGGCTAATAACGTGCTCAGCGCGATAAGAGACCAACACAGTCGTCGGATTCGTTAGTCATTGGGGTACCTAATTGCAGTGTTCCCTTACATTGGTAGCAAATATCGGTAAGTTAATTTATTCTTCCTCTGACAGAGGTGAGTGTGTGTGTGTGTGAGTGTGTGTGTGTGTGAGTGTGTGTGTGTGTGTGTGTGTGTGTGTGTGTGTGTGTTTAGAGAGAGACGAATCTTACACTACTAAAACTGTCAGCATTGACCAGGAATTCCTGACTGAATTTAGCACATGACACGTCTTTTGAAAACTGTCGTAAAGGACTCAAGCCCAATTTCATTTGAATCAAAATACAGTTCTAGAGAAATTAACGGTATTCGCAATTACTTTTTTATACGAGCGTACATTTTGTAGTTTTCTTTGGACAAATTTAAGAAGCTTTGTGTAGAAGAGTATTTACGCATAGAATGGACAAGCTTCAATCAAAAAGGGAAGTTTAATTAAGACGTCTACTCAGCGAAGCCACAAATCTCCTTCAATTTACCATTTAATTTGTATTAAAATTTATTATTGAACAACAGTATTGTTTTTCTTTAATAACGTTACCATCCTCTTGTATAACGTGAAATATTTTCCAAAGTATTGTGGCTCCAATTAAAAAAAAAAATAGAATCACTGGTGAATGATAAATTGTTTACGTGCCCTGTGAGATGAATGCTGTCACTCCGGTGTTCTATCGAATTTCTCGCTGTGCTTTTTTTATCACTGAGACTCGTGTCGTTTGAGTACGGTCCTACGGTTCTAGAATGTCCTATTGCCAGAGTCACAAGGTATCTTAGACACCTGCTCATATGGCATACGAAGACTTCGGGACATTTGTCAAAAGGTTAAAAATGAAGGCAATTATATTAAAGGCCTGTAACCATACCGCTATCAATATAGCCATTTAAGGGGAAAACAACTAGATAAAGCAACTAGATATTCAAATTTTTAGTTACCGTGTTTTTGTTCACAAGATGTAGATGAAAAAGGAAAAAAAAGAGAAATTCTTAAATGGTACAATCAGAAGAGTCCTCCAACGTAAATAAAGAACAGAAACCTATTTAGATATAAACAATAAGGATGACGAACACCGAAAAAAATGGATATCCCATCTGCTACGAATGGACGAATAAAGATTACTCCGCAAGGAAAGAGATGCGTTGGAAGGGCGAGACGTAGCTGCAACAGGCGGAGGGAAAGCCTAATGCATGGCGGCACAAGGAGAATAATTTAAATGCAGCCTTTGGACTACTTCTGACAAAGTTTGATGAACAGTCCTCTAACATTAACGTATATCAACTATGAAGTTACCTTACTGTCCTCCGAAGTAGTCACCTCCCATAACTATGCACCGTTGAACTCTGCGATACACGTCCTGGAAATTTTGCACGAAGTCTTCCTTTTGGGTTGGTGTTCAAAAACCTTCACACGTTTCGTCGGATGTCAGGAATTCCGTCAAATCTCTCTTCTTCCAAAGCGAGTTTGAGTCGAGGGAATAGGAAGAAGTCTGGAGGATTGAGTTCCGGCGAGTATGGTGGATTTAAAGTTGCACCACACTCGCCCACACACAGCCAATATCAAACAGTTCCTGGCGCGCGCGCGCAAAAAGAAGAGGAAAAAAGGGGGGCGTAGTGCAATTTAACCATCCACCATACTCGCCGGGTCTCAATCCTCCACACTTCTTCCTATTCCCTCGACTGAAACTCGCTTTGGAAGAAAAGATATTTGACGATATTCCTGACATTCGACGAAACGTGACCAGGCTTCAAAATGTTCAAATGTTTGTAACTCTATCGGACGAAACTGCGTGGTCATCAGTCCGTAGTTTACAAACTACTTAAACCTAGGTAAACTAACCTAAGGACAACACACACACACACACACACACACACACACACCCATGCCCCAGGGAGGACTCGAACCTCCAAGGCGAGCAACCGCAGCGAGACGCTTTAGACCGCTCGGCTACTCCACCGCGGCTGACCAGGCTTCGAACACCATCCCAAAGGAAGACTTCGCGCTAACTTTCCAGGACATGTATTGCGGAGCTCAGAGGTGCATATTTATGGAGGGCGACTATTTAATAGGACAGTTAGGTAACTGTAGTTGATTAATCCACAAAATGCAGCAACCGGTTGCTTCCAATAATTTATTTATGACGACCAGTTTCGGGCGCTTGAGTGCCCTTCGTCTGGTCTCTGTATAGACAAACAAATGCATTTGTCGGTTACAGAAATTTTGAATTTGTGAGTATAAAAGTATTCGACCTGAGTGTGAAAGTTTATGAAGGTAATACAATGAGTGATGCAGTTTTGAAACAAATACATTGTAATAGAATATATGTTCATGTTAAATATATGTTCAGTTACAATGTATTTCTTTCAAAATTGCATCACTCATTGTATTGATCGAATACTTTTATACTCACACTTTTAAATTTCTGTAACCGACTTTTGTACGTTTTATATGGTTTACTGTAATACCAATGCACTTGTTTGCCTGTATAGACCAGAAGAAGGGCACTCAAGCGCCTGAAACCGGTCGTCAAAAGTAAGATTATCAGAAGCAACTGGTTGCTGCATTTTGTGGATTAATAACCTGAACAGTGCTGCAATGGATTAATACTTTAACTGTAGTTCGTAGTCCATCAACGTTAATATTCGAAGATTATTCACCGTAATTTGTCAGAGGTTTAAAAACGCAGTCGTATAGCTGCAGAGCTTTGGCCGTAGCGGGCTGAGCCAACAGCGCTGGGATTGAGGCTGCAGGGGACAGCACGGCATTCCGCGGCAGTAGCTGCGGCGGTGTGCCACTTGCGGACAAGCGGGTCGCTGGAGTAGTGGCGCGGTCACCGCCACCCGATGCAACCTAGCAGAGCTCTAGGCGTACCCGTACTCAGCTCTAGGCGTACCCGGCTCTGACGAACAGCCGCAAACCACTTCCATTCGAGCCTGCTTACGGAATTTAAACCTTTCCACACACACCCTGAAAAAACTACACCTGGAACTACGACACTTTTGATGTGTTGACTGCAGATGCCACCTGGTGATAGATTTACTCGTGATGGTTTCATCGCCGTCCGCCAGTAGACAGCGCACTGACGTAGTTAGCACAGCACCATCTGAGTGTACCCTGTAACCCTCCGGTGGTCGCGTGCGTGACAAGTCATCCGCATGTTTTTTAATTGCGACTGGTCAAAATGTTCAAATGTTTGTAAAGCTTATGGGACTTAAAACTGCGGCGTCATCTGTTCGAGAACTAACTTATGAACTAGCGTATACTAAAGACGGCACAAACATCCATGCCCGATGGAGGATTCGAACCTCCGACGTGGGAGGCCGCGTCAGCGATTGGTCATTCGTTCTGCCAACAGTGACGGCTCAGCGCCAAGAGTCTGCGAGAGGGTGTCAGAGGCCCATTGTACCCACCTCTGAACGAAAAAATGTTCAAATATTTGTATAGCTTACGGACTTAACTACGGGGTCATCAGTCCCTAAACTTATAAACTACTTATGAACTAACTAATATTAAAGACGGCACAAATACCCATGCCCGAGGGGGGGATTCGAACCCCCGACCGTAGTGGCCGAGCAGACCGTGACTAGAGCGCCTCAGTCCCCTCGGCCACCGCGGCCGGCACCTCTGATAGACAAAATACGTCCTTTCGGCTCGATGACATGTGCCCTCTTTATGACCTTTCGTGTAAATAATTTTGCTCCAGTTTTTTCTTTTCAAATTTAATGCTCCTAACATAAAGTGGGGCAACATTGCGCACTTAAGGTGTAATTAGCGATATAACGGAAAAACTTCTCAAAATTACAATCATATTTTAACTGGTAATTCCTCTTTTTCCTGTCGTTATATAACAGAATCCAAAAGTCGTATGTATAATGCCGCGGCGGAGCGCATTGAGGCGCTATGCTACGATGAGAGAGGCCGCTCCCCGTCGAGTGTTCGAATCCCCGTCCCCCCTCGGGCATGGATGTTTGTGTCGTCTTTAATGTAAGTTCATAAGTATTTTGTAAGTTTAGGCACTGGTGGTCCCGCAGTTAAGTCCCTTAAGCTTAACAAACAATTGAAAATATGTATAATCTAAACTGTATTACGCATTTAATAAAAAAGTAATGAAATACCACCAACAGTGTGGTAAGAGTGCTTTTCCAGTAGGGTAACTTTGCGCATTATTATTAAAATGATAAAACTTCAGTGTCACTCAATCTTTTTTCTTTATTTAATTCATCGTATACATGAATATAATGCCCCTTATTTCTCGGCATATAATAATGATTTTAGTACAAAATATGTTTAATTGAACAATTGTGGACCTTATGAAAGTGAACCTGAAGGATAATGTTCCGACTGGAGGTAATGCTATTTAATAGAGGTCACAAATGAAGTGTCAAGAACCTTCATAACAATAACAGGATCCAAGCATCTGTTGCGCATTATTCTAATTTTCAGTACAGCCGGGACAGTGAAAAGTACGTGGACTTTACGTCGGTGTATTTAAGTTTTGCTTTCCTTCCTTTTTGTATGCTTGATCATAATCACTTATTCCAAGCTCCCTCGCTAGTTTTCATTTAAACTTACCGTTTTTCGGGCCCTCTTTTGCAGCTTCCAGCACTTATGGAGTGCATACCTTCCGTTCAGTTATATAAGCACTATTGCCTAATAACTGTACTATTACTGACCACAAGTATAATCCGCACCAGAACATTCAATCTAAAAGTCCGGCAAAACTGTGAGACACTGCTGTCACAAGATGATGAAACTGACTGGTAGGCTTACAACTTTGAGTTCAAACAAACTGCAAAAGCAAGAGCAGAGAAACTGGGAAATTTCCAGGCCCATTGCACAATAAAGCACACGCCAGAATTAAGATATTCTCATACCACATCTTTAACTGCATTTAAAAAAAGTTACAGCACGATTTGAATATAAACGAAGTGTTTGGTGATATAATAATTATATTACCCGGAAAATACCCGCCGTTTCAAATTATATTCCAGAATACCCACTGACCACGATTTTACCCGAAAATCGGGTTATTAGCCTCCAATTGGCAACACTGCAACGGAGTCAGCTACAGAGGCGGCAGTGCAGCGAACTGCTGGATCTTTATAACTGAGATATATGGCGTTGCGCACTCTTACCCGCTGCGCAGACTTACCACATCCTAGTCTACTATTTATTATTTGTAGAAAATTGTCAGCAATCAGACGTTAATATTTTGCCTAAAACAAAAGAGTTAAAACATGTAGAACTATTCGACCTCCATGTTGGAGTTTACGTTCATACGAAACGTTCACCATGTTTTAACTGTTTGTTTTAAGCATTGATAATATTCACAGAGTGATTAAAATCTAGTTCTGAGTAAACAAAATATTAACGACTGATTACTGATAATTTTGTACAAATCAAAGCAATAGTCGTGGCGTTCAAGAGCCACAATTGAATCAAGCATGATACTATTTATTATGTCTTTTATAATGCTTGTGCCTTCAAACACTACATCCACGTGACTTTTAGCCTAGCTCATTATTTTCACAAAAGTTTATAATTTGTCTCTGGAGAAATGGACTACAGTAGTACGATGAAAATCGCGAGCCTCTGGGTTGATAGTGATCTCAGTGAGTGTGACGGCGGCAGTGTAGTGCCCGACAATCACAGCTATGGGACAGAACAGGAGGCAAGTGATTACGAAGAGCGAGGGCTGTACTGTAGGAAGTGATGGACACACTCAGGGTCGTAAACAGATGCCACGGAATAATGTGAAAACAGAGCGCATAATACCTGAAGCCAAAGGTAAGGCGAAACATGGTGAAAATAGTTGATGCACTGAAAACTATTTGTTGATAAACAAATACTCAATATCATCGGGAAATATAAAGATCAGTACATCCAGAAAATAGAGCAATTTCTCCAGAGATAGGAATGCTTCTCTGACAGAAATTCAACGTGGTCTGCACAAGTGATACAACTTTCCTGTCCAGCACGTTTTATGCTCAGATGAAACTGTGGGTTGACGTAGTGGACCAGTTTTGTGCTTATTCAGTAGCGAGAAACAAAAGGATCTGGCCCATCGTTGATTTTTTCGATCTTCTGAACTTAGGAAAAAACACATTGTGCATATACTCAGCAAATAATAGCTGTATACCTCGAAAGAAACGAGTTTACAGAATCATTTTACGGGGATTTAGAAGAGAACACAAATAAAACGTGTCCAATTTCCTCTGAAGAGATGAGAATTAACGATAAGCACTTCAGCCTTGTTTTTTTAAAGCTCTTTATTAAACTGTAAACTCCGGATTGGATTTCAACAATATGAGGATAGTTCGCAATTCACTCGGAACGCAGTAGCCGAAGATGACGGTTTGTGTGTGTGTGTGTGTGTGAGAGATTAGCGGAATATTCATGTGGATGTAGAAGGCTGTGGCCGAAAACTAACTTGCGTGTGTATCTCTTTATCTACCTGTCGCGGCTCGACTAATGTCTTTCCGGTGACTTCGACAGTATCCTCATTATATTGTCTTTACTGAATTGAATAAGTGTTTTAACTCACAAGGCTGAAGACCTTCTCATTATTTTCGAATACCAACCAGTCGTCGTCCCATTCTCCATTTGTAATGAGGCTTCGTATTGCTTTCGTGTCAAAAATGTTATCAGCTAATCGGTATGTGCCACGCACGTCCTTGAATTGTCAGTACTGGAAGACAAACAATAGAACACCCCCCCCCCCTCTCACGTCCTATAACCCCGCAGTGGTCGCACTGTTTACCTCTCTGCCATTGTGGTAAGCAGATAACTTCCATTAGTTAACAGCTGCTTTTAGCAACAACAAATTTAAGCACATCGTAAAGTATTACCGCCTCTGCAAGTATTATTTTTCCCCAAACTTCCTGGCAGATTACAATTGTGTGCCGGAACCTGTATTCGAACCTAGGACCTTTGCCTTTAGCGGGCAAGCGCTCCACCGTCGCAGTTTGGAAAGGAGGAGGCGAGGTAGTGTCAGAAGTAAACTTGCGAGGACGGACCCTGATAGTTCAGAAGGTAGTGCTTGCCAGCGAAATGTAAAGGTCCCAGTTTCGAATCCCGGTTCTGGCACACAATTTTAAGCTGCCAGGATGTTTCATATCGGCGTACTTTCCGCTGAAGAGTGAGAATTTCATTCTGTTTTTTTGAGTATGATAACTATCGTTCTCAAAAGCTATTGACGTTTCTGGATTCTGTTGTTAGTTGCTAAATGTAATTTTTATACGGAAAATTTTGAAAACGCAGACTGCAGGTTTACTTCACCAGGCCTCCACCCGCCCGAACCGCGGGTTGCACTTGAAGCATCATTCGTGCATCGGAACACATCAGTCGAGACGACATCCTTCCATGGCGCAAGAGGTGTCCCTGAGTCCGTGTCGATCTGTGTGTAATGAGACGCGTTGAATAGTGTCTATCATAGAATAGTGGCTACTATAGGCAGTATCAGGGTGGTGCTTCTGGATGGCATGGTCGCCCACTAATTGTTGTATAGCACTGATCCTAACAGGAACTTGCTGCTCGCTGGTTACTCCCTCCGCATTTTCGATCCATGATACACGACTACAGTAAATACCGCGGACATGTCTAAGTCAACTTTCCATCAATCTAGCTACTCGCTGCACATTCTTGATACGGGCCATTTGGAAAAATTCTTTGCTTGCGTGCCTTTATAGATAGGCATCTTCTCAATATCTGAGAGCCAATCAATGATGGATTACATTTGTAGATTCTGCGCTGTACTCTTACATCGACAACCAGCAAGAAGTCTGACGGCTTTCTAATCACATAACAAGACTGAACTTTTCCATTCGCCGTGGCGGCGCGAGTATTCTCGGAACACAGCAGCTGCAGCTATTAGTCCCTAAGTAGTGTGAATGCTATGTTTACGCGCTTCCCACAGTATTATTTGGTGTAAGTAGTGATATCTCTCGGCATATAAGCCGGGCGATCACAGCAATGCAAACTGTCATCTTGTGAAATGTTTAGAGGTGCCTTCATATTGTCGTTACAAAATGCTCCATTTAAGGAGGCAACTCGCTCACCTCGGGGTTTGCTTCAGAAGGGATACAGGCACTCAGTTCAATATTTACGGCACAAGGCGGATCGGCACCAGACAATAGCACTGGAGGGCAGTGGTACCAACTCATGATAATTTTTTTTCCATCGGACCAACACCCAAAAATCCGTCAGAATTATATCTGTATTTTTTTGCAATATAAATAAAAATAAAATATATTTTTAAACTTGGAATCCATTGGTACGTTTAAGCAGAAGCAAAATATTTAAAAATTCGTCAACATTAGTCACAGTTTACTTGCATAAAGATAAAATTAAAATTTATACTAAAGATAATATCCGTTATTTTGTTTACGAGTCAGACATGGATTTAAAAATCCGTCAAACTCACTCAGCCATATACTAATCTCACTATACAGAATTCACGAACTAACTCGTAAAGCAAAGCACATAAATGTTATCGTGGTTCTGCTGCTACTGCGGCACGTATCGCGTCTTTGCAGCCAGACAAATTAGAGCCATAGTCCATCATAATGTTAACATAGTTTTCTAGTCATCTGAGATGTATATTATTGAGTCTTATCGCAACAATTCGGTAATACTCTCCTACTGTCTTGCAAATATACTATATTACTGTCATGCAGACACAGAAAAATTAGCATCCGTAATAGCTTTTTCCAAGAATTTTTATTCAATTGCATTAAACCTGCAACATTCGTCAAAGGTAAATTTCTAATAATATCCGTCAAAAAATCCGCCAACCGTCAAAGCTAAATTTTATCCGTAACAGAACTTGAAATTCCGTCAAATTTGGCCGATGGAGACAAGACCGATCAGACGCAATTTCTTTGCTTTTCCTAATAATGGAAAAAGAGGCACACCACAATTTCTTGTAAGTCGCGATCATAGGCTATAACTCATGCAATAGGGAAGTGTTCAGTACAATTAGACTTGCCAGATTGAAAAATAAAGATACCTGCAAAAAGAAATTGGAAAGAACACACAAAATAAAGTACGGAAGGCGAACCAAAGACTAAGTTTCATTGGCATAACACTTAAAATATGAAAAAGTTCTACTAGAGAAACTTCCTACACTACACTTGTGCGTCCTATTTTGGAATATTGCTGCGCGTTGTGGGATCCACACCAGGTTGGACTGACGGACGATTTAGAGGAAATTCAGAGAAGGGCAGCTCGTTTTGTACAATTTCGATGTAGGAGAGAGAGTGCCAAGGAAATGATGCACGAGTTGGGACGCAAATAGTTATTAGAAAGGCGTTATTTGTTGCTGCGAGATCTATTTTCGAAGTGTCTTTCACCAACTTTCTCTCAGAATGCGAATATATATTATTAGCACCCACCTACATAAGGAAACATATCACCATAAAAAAAATTCAGCTTCAAAAGAGAACGATTTAGGTGTTCGACAGTCAGCGTTACCATTTCAGCCATGCGCCGGAAGATAAGAGGTACATCCAGAAAGTAAGTTCCGTTTGGTTATTGAC
The DNA here is from genome assembly GCA_026315105.1 of Locusta migratoria. Lineage (NCBI taxonomy): Eukaryota > Metazoa > Arthropoda > Insecta > Orthoptera > Acrididae > Locusta > Locusta migratoria. Next base: position 13,841,355 of record CM048747.1, read on the forward strand.
AAAAAAACGTGAACAGATACAGAAAAAATATTTATTGTACAAAAATCTAAAACTGTTGAACTACTTTTCTACATAGCTGCCGAAATTTTGTAGGCACTTGTCATAGCCTGGCACAAATTTCTGTATGCCTTCTTCATAGAAGGTTGCCGCCTGTGTATTCAGCCATGTGGTAGCATGTCCTTTCAGCTCGTCATCGTCTTTGAAATGTTGACCACCAAGGACAGATTTTAGGTGTAAGAAGAGGTGAAAGTGGGTGGCTAGGAGCGAGGCCGGGCTGTACGGATGATGATCAAACACGTCCCAGTAAAATTCCCATAAGAGTTCTTTGGTCACATTCGCCACATGAGGTCGGGCACTATCGTGGAAACAAACACCACCTTTTGATGGAAATCCTCTTCTTCCACCTAAAATTTGTCGTGTCAACACTTCAACGATGACGAGCTGAAGAAGGTATACAGAAACTTGTGCCACGCTATGACAAATGCCTACAAAATTTCGGCAGCTATGTAGAAAAGTAGTTTAACAGTTGTAGATTTTTGTACAATAAAAATTTTTTCTGTATCTGTACACGTTTGTCTTATATAACCAAACGGAACTTTCTTTCTGGACGTATCTCGTATTAAAAGGTCGAAACCAGTCAGCGTGAATAAATATTTATGCGATCTGCACTATTCGAAGATGAATTTTAATTCTAAAGATGGCTGATTTCTCTTGGAATGTTTTCAAAATAATAAGCAGTTAATTCCACGGTGTTCAAATTCTTATGTATGCCACACTTAGGGCAGAGTCCGCCAAAGGACTTCGCTGCTCTCTGTAAATCAGTAAACGCTTGATGTTTATCGAGCACTGCCCCACAACACGCATTCAGAAAATCGGGTTTCACATCGCTGTCTTTGTATCAGCATAGTGGTTTTCATGGTTCCCCTAAACCGAATAAAGAAAATGCGAAAATGCTTCTCGTGAAAACGGTAGGCCCGCTATCATTGTTAGTATAGATAGTCCGTCTTGTTCGTTAATGTTCCTTACGAAGTAGTAATAATAATAATAATAATAATAATAATAATAATAATAATAATAATAATAATAATAATAATAATAATAATAAAAACCTACATTACTGCGTCATAAAAACTGGTTTCACCCATAGGATATCGGTAACAGACATTCTGAACTATAGATTTTGAAAGAAATTTACCACTTCGATATGGACTCTGGCGCCAGTACCCCAGAATTGTTAACTCTTAATTTTTCTTCTGTCCTCAGAAATTGAGCCTATATCTTAGTTTTCACCGTCTGATCTCCCATACTAGTCAAGCGATCTAGAAGTAGACGAATAGTAGTACTGAGAATTATGCGCTATAGGCAACAGAAGTTGTTTATCTTAGGGTTTCTTCAGGTATGGCCTGGTTCTTTTGTCATCCGTTGTATTGTCCTTCATTTGTCTCTTTGAGTGCCTGTATGAAAGTTGAGAGTAACGGGTGGAAATGGGAATAGAGACCGGAAAATAGCGGTATGATTTTTCAGGACGGTGGGAAGCAGAAAGCCGCACGCGAGGACACGTTCTTCGTGCAAGTATTGTTCAAGATAGTTACGTCGGAGGACATACAGACAAAGCTTGAGGCCGTATTACACGACAATCCGCCACCAAAGGTATAGGTCCAGTGCGACAGCTATCTAGCGGCGAAACACGTGGAACTACCACGGAACCTTCGACCATAGATACTTACAGACCGGCCAAACACCAGAGCGGCTATACAAATGGCGTGGTTCAAACATATGAGCACGTGACTATTGGCAAACATTAGCCGGATATAATAAACTACGGACAGTTTTCAAGAAATGTCATTATTTTAAACTAATAATACTTTCACTTGGAATTTAATGGTACTTGCCTTCTCAAAAAGCTCTGTATAATCCGAGGCAAAGCTGCATCACATCTGTACATTTCCACGTGACTGTTGGCAAAATAATGGTTTAGCTGCAGAGATGTTGGTGCCACGAATACGACGCCGTGCCCAGTCTACCAGTATCTATGGTCGAAGCAAGGAACCCTGATTATTAGCAGATACTTTTTCCGCGCGCCGGAATAGAGACCAATTCTAAACTCCCTTGAATCCGCGCATGCGCACTAGGCAGCGCTAACGCGCGCATGCACAGAAAGTGGGTATTGCAAGAGGCTTTCTGCTTGTTATTTGTGTATGAAATTCGTGATTAGGATTGATTTCTGATTTCAGACTTCCGTGTTGCGGAGTTTGCCCGTTTTTTTTTTCAGTTAGATTTTCATAAGTGCAGTAATTAAACAAAACACACGTATTTTCCAGCAGACCTTTATACTAGGTCATATTTTCAGAATATATGACATCAGCAGCGAATAGGAGAGAGCCGCTGAGTCATTATTCAAGCGTACAGGGAGGAAAGTTGTTTGTATAACCCACACGATCCCTTTATCATAAATAAGTTATGTCAGCATTCGTTTATTGCTCGATGATATGTGTAGAACTTTACAAACAGCAGCTCTTTCTCACGAAGTTCCAATTTTTTTGCGATTTTCCGGTACTCAGTTCTTTTCGTCGTTGTTGTGCCGTAATCTGAAGATTTACTGTCACAGCTCCAAAAAAGTGTCATATGTGCGAAATGCTTTATAAATGTAAATTTAGACATACATTTTCAGCCTAGTAATATAAAACTGTCGTACGGTCTGGGACACCATATCAGGAATTGCGTAGCTGCTCCTGCCGAAGCCATTTGTGTGCATGTTGTCATTGGCATGAGTTAATTTAAGTAGTGAGAAGTCTAGGAACCAATAACCGAAGTAATTTGGCTCTTAGCTACACAAACTTTCAACTTTTACATAAATTGAAAGTGTTGAGTCTGTAATTCAAAGCAATAGTGTAGTGATTCAATTCTGTACAAACTGCATAAGAGAAAAAGAAATCTATATCTATAAATGTGAATGTCTGTTCGGCGTAGGCTTATCACGCCCGAACGACAAGATTCAGAGATTTAAATATTTGTACAGTTACTAATTTATACCTGAGGAAGGTTTTAGGCACGGTTCTATAGCGATCTGATAGATATTTAGTAATTTGAAGAATATAACGGGAAATGCGGAACAATAATTACTGTTCGAATATTATATTTACTCTTTAAAAATGGTTTTATTGGTTGCATTGTTGCTTGAGGGTTGATAATGATAAAAGGGTGGAGTATATTGGGATGGAAAGTTATCGGTGTATATAAAATTCTACGTGTGTGTGTGTGTGTGTGTGTGTGTGTGTGTGTGTGTGTGTGTTAATATTTCGGTCTGCAGCGAAAACTACAGAACGCAAACGAATGGTCTGTGTGTAATTGTTGTCCGAAGTCTCCCGTCATACACCATAGCAGTTCCATGCCGATAGCTATAAGAGAGTGGAAGATATAGTGGTTGAAAGTAGCCAAATTATAAAAAAATTCGGAGTGCAGGCCAGCGATGATTGCGATTCTATAGCAAGGACGTTACATACAGCGAAACGTGATGCCACAGACCATATCTTTGGTCTATACGTGCTAAACTGTCTTCAGCTCTTTCTCTGTAAGGATAAGCATACGAATAAGGAAATATAAGAATAAAGAAATAAAGCAGTAAAAAAGAAATTTCTTTTAATACATCTCTTTAAAAAAAAAACAGTCGATTTACGTTTCGCGCATTACATCAAATGATAGATCTGTGATATTATTACAATTATTATTGTTGAATTCCGTGATTGGATTTTTCGGAACGAGTGCATTTTTACGTGTGATTTGATCTACACTACTTACTTTCCTGATAATGTTGATTAAAAATATTTGTTTCTAAAGAAGGTATTGTATTTTTTTCATACTTCAAAACCAGTCTCATAGCCCACGACTGAAAGATAACTTATCATAATCAACAAACACGCGAGCGGAGCCGCGGGTTAAGTTAGTACTTAATAAAAATGACTTCACATCTAGTAGGAACTGTGAGTTCACTGAAATAATTTAAATGAATGATGTACCAGGAAATCATAGTTTCCCTCGGGTTCTTCTGTGGTATGAATCATAGAGTAGATATTTCTACTCTATGGTATGACTGAACGATTAGATGAGCTCTGTTTCTTCGCGTTCCATGCGCGTTATTGCTGTCTACTGCGCATGCGCGGATTCGCGCGAAGGAATATCTGCCATGCATCGTGTAATAGGTTTACGTGAAGCAGTACGTAGTTCCAGATAATCGCACTTGTGGCGCTGCTGCATAGGCGTACGCCTCAGGTGTATCGTGTGATAGGGCCTTTACTCACTCTGTAATGATGCAGAGGCCGTGAAGTGCCACAGCGAAACGCTTTTGTACGTTACGAAAATGTGAAAAGCGCAGGAGGAGATTTGAGTCGGCTAGCCTTCAAATCGTGTGGTAAATCTCGTCGTGCTGGGCTCCCGTTCGGTTTAGGCTAAGAAAATGCCTGTCGCCGTCACTTGTGTTTCCGGTCGTACTAGTCCGCAGCCGAGGAACAGGTTTCGCGAGACCACGCCTGCTGCTTGTTTTTGAACTTTTGGCCAAAATTCTGACTCCATGCGCGGATAGGCACACCACCCACAGATCCCGTTTCTGGCTCAGAGCCAGCGTCATCGTCATCGCCATCGCTGTCGCCTAGTGCCCTGCTGCCGGCGACGTTCTCTGCTGCGGCTTCCTGCCACCGAAAGCCTTTCATGCCACACAGTGTTGGTACCTTTTAATAGTACGATACCGATAGTTTTGGAGGTAATAAGCACCCCTTTCCGATCCCCGCTTTCTGGTTACAAAGCCTAAACATTGCAAAAAAATTATTTTATGTCCTAAACATGTTTGTGTAGTTGCTTCACGTCTAGTGGCCACTAGGAGATTCCCATATTCCTATGTTCATTAGACAGGCATATTACAGACATGTTCTTCCTTACAACTTAAACCATTCTTCTCAGTTCTACGGTGGACCCCAGACACAAACTATAAAACTGAATCTTTTCGAATCAGTATGTAACCTATGAAAAAGGCTCAAAATTAATGGTAATTACAGTTACAAACATAATCGAAATACTTTAGGTAGTAATAAACTATATTCGGAAGTGAACTATCAGCTGAACATCTGGGAAACTACTGTTAGAAACGTAACTAGCTCCAAACACCTAAATTATTTACGAAAATGTTAAACTTTCTCGGGAACAGTGAGCATTTCTATCGTAAAAATGTTTGTTGTTGCTGTTAGTTTTTACTTAGGCGAGTGGCCACTGGTTACAGTACATTTAACCTACTGACCACCGGCTCGGCCTGAGGATGGTATTGGGCACTGAAACCTTCCGTCAATAGTCTAAATAAAAGCAAATCAAGACTATAGACTAAAGCGTATATATTTGCAATAAAATGTATTACCAGGCCGCGGTGGAGTAGCCGAGCGGTCTAAGGCGCCTTGCTGCGGAGTGCGCGGTTGCTCGCCGTGGAGGTTCGAGTCCTCCCTGGGGCATGGGTGTGTGTGCTGTCCTTAGGTTAGTTTACCTTAGTTCAAGTAGTTTGTAAGCTACGGACTGGTGACGACGCAGTTTCGTCCGCTAGATTTACAAACATTTGAACATTTCTGTATCACCAGTGCATGATATGACACACCTACAAAAAGGTCACGAAAACCAGCCAAGGTAGTGGACTTTGACCAACATAAAAATCAAAATTTTTCTTCCCTGATTTCACACATTCACGATTGAATGCAGCAGTGAAGGAAGAGCTTGATAAACTGCAAAGGTAATATACTACTGAGAACATTTCACTGAGATGGATCTCCTGGTCTCTCAATTCCCTAAATAATCTACCCCTGCTGGATTTGATCTTAACTGTGGATAATTGCCAATGATGCTGTTTCTTTTGTGTGTGTGTGTGTGTGTGTGTGTGTGTGTGTGTGTGTGTGTGTGTGTGTGTACGCGCACTTGTAATGTGTATACGCTAGAAAATCCCGTGTTTGGATTAATGAAACGTACGATACCATAGTTGGTCGTAGTATTGTGCCCTAATTTTCCATGTTTATTATATAGGCATTTTATGGCGCTTCTGGCTGGTCACATTATCACTTTCATTACTTGGGTCTTTTAATGAACTACATAAATTAATTATTGAAAGTCGTAAGCTTAGGGTTGTACAATAATGTATTTGTTAATGAAATTAATAACTAACAATATCTGAGGTCTTCTGTAATGTATTGAACGTAATGTAATACTTTTCTGACTGTAGAATTTTATAGTTGCTTTAACAGTTTCAAATAATGTAAACATATAGTAACACTGCGCTAATTGTTGTTTTCTTACGATCTTTTGTATTGTTTTGTTTTGATATGAAATACTTATTACATTTGTCATGATTTTGTCTATCTTTACGTACAACAAGCTTTATTTATGTTTCATGAACAAATTGTTTTAAATTAAATATTATAACTTCCGTATTCTAAAACGTTCTAGAAACTTTATATTATTGGCGCGAACTAAGGCAGTTGAAAAGCTAGTTGTCACTCAGTCTTCGATTAGTATTACTTTGAACACAGTCAGTCTTAGCTCAGTTTTGAGTTAGTTGTGAACCAGTCTTACTTTTGTCATTATGTACTTCTATTTGTGCTTCATCAAGAACGAAAAATAAATGTATCAAGTGAAACATGTCATATTGGTAGTTTCCTGGACGCCTAATAATCCGTTGTCCGTCGTCCTAAAGTTGGGCCGGCACGAGGGCCGCGGGGACTGAGGCGCTCCAGTCACGGTCTGCACGGCCACTACGGTCGGGGGTTCGAATCCCCCCCTCGGGCATGGATATTTGTGCCGTCCTTAGTATAAGGTAGTTCGTAAGTAGTTTGTAAGTTTAGGGACTGATGACCCCCGTAGTTAAGTCCCATAAGCTTAACAAACATTTGAACATTTCCTAAAGTTGGCATATTTATTTAAAGGCAGGCGAGCAATTAAAACAACGACCACTGAACAACCGAAGATGAAGTATTAATAATGTGGCTTTAATGTAGTACACAAAAAGCGTCACAAGCTGTATACGTCTATAGGAGAAACTATTGTATTACATTACAAATATGATAAATACTGTGCTAAGTGACTATTTTACCCCGTTTTGTTTTAATTTTATCATCACAGGGAAACGGCCAATGACAAATAAGTGCAACTATTAAAATGCTGCATAAGGGACATCGGTTTAACAACCACTTACAAAACTATATTACAGTTTGCGCTTCTGTCCCAGGTTGGCTGGCCCCCAAACCGTGTGTTGACGAGTTGATAGGTGGGGAAGGAGGGGCGAGAGGTAGTTGTTTGCTAGGGTACGGAGAAGGGAGGGGGTTTTGCATGAGCCGGGCCATTGTCCTTGGAAGACGGAAAAACGTGTTCATTGCTGGCGGGATTCGTCGCGTGGAGTCACAGCATGACCTCGCTCAGATACTCGCATCTCAGAGTAACACTGTCTCTCATTGCGAGGGAACTGTGGAAATTGTGCCTGATTGAACAAGTGGCAAACTCGAGTTAAATTGCTTGACGTAATGTTGAAGAAAATACTCACGATGAAATTATATCACAGAATTTCTGGGGAGTATACTAGCTACCCATCACTGTGCCCGGGGATGTTAGTCCAACCAGGATGCTGCAGAAATTGTATGAAACGGTTTGAGCATGTATGAATACACAGTTCGCTGCAAATTTTACTAATAAAATCCTATGGCTGCGTCGTGCGAGATGTCGTCGGCTATTGACAATAGGCAGAGAAATCTTGTCCGTAAGCTCGTGTCTTTCAAACCACTTTACATGGCTAGAAGCTCGAGAGAATTTTTAGTTTCACTACGGTCCTGGCAGATTGAATCTCGGGCTGTTTTGGACTTCAGCTGTTCGTCCCCCTCAGCATAGAGCATAGCTTGCAACGGAACCTTATGGTCTCTGAAATTCGGTTCGGAATGAGACTTCACAGGCTAGTAATTAAAAGGTTGTCAACTCATGAGAAGTTGAAAATTTCAGTAGCCAGAATATTCCGAGAAAAAGGCTCTAAAGTTTTACACGCAGCTGGTCATTTGGTACGGTGTGACAGCACAAGGGAATGACAGTGTTAGCTAGCACATTCGCTTTCCACGCGCGCGATCCAGCAGGGTCTCTCATACTTTCAGGTAAATGTATATTTTCGTTCTAAAATTATTTCACACGTATTAAAAATATACCATATTCAAAATTGCGCTTGTCTGACAGAAAATATAGAGAAATTCTCATGGAGACTATAAAAATAGTTTATAATCAACTGTCATAACCAATTTTAGTGCCCAATACGACTCCAGAATGTCTGAAAAAATAGTTTGCGTGAAAGTAAAAGAAGTATGTTTTCCAATAGACATTTTAAGGAAAACTTTAAAAAGTTATTTGTGTAAATAATTGTCCTCGTCATTTGTGATAGTTGTAAAAATCTTTTAGGTTTCAATGTTTTTACCTGCGGACATACTCCAAATCTGTCGCAAGGTGTTTGGCGGAAGGTACCACTACTAATCAACTCTTCTTCCACACACAAACAGGGAAAACTATGCTTGTGTGCCTCTGTTGTACGAGACCTAATTTATCTTATATTTCTGGAATTTACGCGAAACTTAAGTTGGCCGAAGTATAATGGTTTTGCAGTCAGTTTTAAATACCGTCCCTCTAAATTCCCTCAACAGTGTTTCTAGAAAGTACGACGCCTTCCCTTGAGCGATTACCGAAGCATCTCTGTAATAGTTGGTCGCTGATCGAACCTACCACTACCAAACGTAGCAGCCTCTTCTAAGTTTTCTTCCTTGAAACTGATCTGGTCGGAACCCAAACACTTGATCAATACTTAAGACTGGGTCTCAAGCTTCTTTTACGTAGTCTCCTTTATATATGAATCACATTTTCCCAAAACTTCCAAATAAACCGAAATAGACTATCCTTACATAACAATCTGCAACATTACGCGTAAATATTTAATTGGCGCTACTTTGTCAAACACTACACTACTAATAATGTATTCGACCCTTATGGGATTATTCTCCCTACTTAAGTGCAACACGTTACATTTCTGCTGCTTTTATAGCTAACTGCCATTTCTATGACCAACTAGAAATTATGTTTGTCATTCTGCATCCTACAACAGACATTAAATGACGTACAGCACATCATCAACAAATAGGGCCCCCAGATTTTTATTATACTTTTCATTCTGGTGGTTTATATAAAATAATGAATTGTCAAATAAAGACGACATTGTAAAAATTTTTGCACAAATAAAACTCTATTTTCTTAGAGTGGTAAAGGTTTAATTTCCCTCCATTAAAATGCATTTCAAATCATCCATTTTTTTTAAAGAAAATAAAAACTGTAAATGACGTTTTAATTAGCTGAAACAACCAGTTCTTAAATAAAGTAAAATTTATTCTGATTTACTTGATAATATTTGTCATTAACTCATTTTACAAATTTCAATTTTTGAAACAAAAAAATGAATCGTCCGCATGGCAAAAGAGTCCGCTACAAGTACAGCCATGTATTTATATATTTAAAAAAATTTTAAGACCTTGCTTGCTAAATAAAGTTTCAATTCATATATAGAAATTATCAGTTAACACCAGAACTAAAAACTCATAGAGTTTACCCGTAAATTTATATAATTTTTATTGGATAAAATGTAGTTTCTTTATAAACCGTTCCCTTAATTAATTTCAAAAGTCTTATTGAGCAAAGCATTTGCATATACTGTAATATATATTTATTAGTTCACCAAACATTTTTCGAAAAGATTGTGGGTCCGATCAAAAAGATCGGAAAACACTGGATTAACACTAAGGTCGGGATGGTTTCCATGAAAATTACACTACCATCTTGCCCTTCCTTGCATACGCTCCGTCCGTAAGAATATCATCGGCTACAAACGAAATCAGTTTCTTCCTTCTCGGTAAAAGTCTATTTTTTCGTATAATTTGAGACTCAGTCGGGCTCACAGGCAGCAGGTACGAATCCTAATAGCCATTAAATGGTCGTTATTGGTATTTCGCTTACAGGCGTGCCAACGAAGTCGACGTCATACTTCTTATGACGACTAATTGTGCTGTAATGTTCTTCCTTGAACTCCAACACGTGACCGCATTTGTGTTGTGGTCTGGGAAGACACGCTGATGATTAACGAGTTTGTTCGGGTGGTCATCTTCTCACAAAAAATTGTACTTGTATATCCCATTGAAGATGTCTTTAAAATTAAAGGCGAAACGCGTTTGGGAGAAATAAAATCAATTGCAGAAAACAGAAGGCGTTTTTATTTTCACCTTAAACGAACACTGACAATTACTTAACAATATGAAACTAAACGTAAATTATTTACAAACTTCCGCGTGGACACACTTCATTCAACACGTAAACGTCATTGCAGGTATTCGAATTTAGATTGACATGTTAGATATGCCTGCCTTCCGTGGCGATGATGTATCGCAGATAAATAGCGAAATTTTACAGACCCGCCGAAGTGTAACATCGATGCTGAATAGCTTATTCCAGCCCAGAAATGGTTTTGAGGTTACAAAATGAATATGGCGACTAATACGGACTGATGCCAGTGTCCTCTGAGTATACTATAGTAAGAATGCGCCCCCAGTGCTCCCAAAGGACATTACACACCCCTGCTTCGATGATAATCTAGTGTGTATAAATGCCATATTAGCATCAGTTAACGCCATCATTAGGAGATTAAAGAATGCTACTCCTGACTGTTAGCTGACAAAACATGAAAGACTGAGCTCGACCGCATCATTTATCCTACGAATAACTTAATCCCCCGACCGTAGTGTGTAATGTCCTTAACATCAACGAGTGACTGTAGTGTGCAAAGAGACTTCTCGACATTACCATCCTTTGGGATGTGTATTGTGTTGTTGTTGTTGTTGTTGTTGTTGTTGTCTTCAGTCCGGAGACTGGTTTGATGCAGCTCTCCACAACACGCTATCCTGAGCAAGCCTCTTCATCTCTACACAAGAACGGCAACCTACATCTGTCTGAATCTGTGTATTGTACGTTCCCCAAGTACGAGAAGTTTCTTTATTGAGGGAACCATCCCGATGAAACTGAGCTTCGTCTCTAAACCAAAATATATTCACGTGCAAACCGTGCAGAAGTTAAAATTTTATTTAATATAGTTCAGTAAATGTCAATCTGTAAGAAGTCCCTGGCATCAAGAGAAGGGGATGTAGCTGACCCACATCCAGTCTGTAAGCTGTGCATAATGTGGCACATAATGAGCTTTTTTTACGAGACGGGACTAGGGTCTTGGGATATATTGTTGAAAGCTTGCCTTACCTGTTCAGGCCACCTGCAGGCGTTTGCCGCGGACTTGTCAGACGAGTTGAGTGTTCTTCGTCCTTTAACACCTAACAACCTCGGTAACTGACAGGTCCGGGGTCCAGTTCGTCTGGAATTTTACTGCTCACGTGGCTGGTCACGAGCAGCTGCTCGCAAAAAAGTTCAAATGTTTCTGCAGCTTATGGGACTTAACTACGGGGTCATCAGTCCCTAAACTTACAAACTACTTATGAACTTGCTAACACTAAGGACGGCACAAATATCCATGCCCGAGGGGCAATTCGCACCCCCGACCGTAGTGGCCGTGCAGACCGTGAATGGCGCGCCGCAGACCGCTCGGCCACCGCGGACGGCAGCTGCTCGCAACTACTGTACGTTGTTATTATTGTGCTACGTGGTAGTAAATATTCCCTAACCACAAAACACCAAAGGCGATCGATAGTTAGTTAATAGTCTGACCCAAAAGTTCTCGGAATCATATTTGGTAGTTGGCAACGCTGGCTGACGGGGAGGAGATATAGGTGGGGACCTAAGCTTCAAAACGAGAAAGGGCAGTTGCTGAAGCATGATCACGCTCCACACAAAGTGTCTACTAAATCTACTAAACCCTCGTCGAGCAAGAAAACGGACCAGTTTTTGGAGCAGCTTTGTGCAATCAAGTTTCTTAAGAAACTGGAGAAAAACAGGGTGGATATGCTCGATACACAGCATGGGCTTGTGTCCCAATGGCGTAGTAATCCGCGCGACTGCCTTATAAGCAGGAAACCTGGGTTCGAATCCCAGATGGACAAAAATTTTCATCTTTCCCAATTGACTTAAGTACCCACTGGCCGGTAATATAAATTCCCGTGCGTGTTGAGCTTTCGCTATATTTCGTGTCAACTAGTCTATTTGAGACGCCACCCTTAAAAACTGGAAAGTTGTGCACGTTGTTTGCTTTGACGGACAAGAATTAATTTTTAATTCTGAATTTCAGTAAAAATTATCTACTATTATGCTAAATGGCGTCAGAAACCAGATCAGAAAAGATGGAAAAAATGGGTGTTACTGTAACTAGCACGCAAACTGTGCAGAAACTATAGATTCCCATATTAGAAATAAGATAGCTTAAAGCACTATAATCGTAATAAATTTAATATAATATAGTTGTAGACCTACGCACGAGATGGATAAATAAATCTAAGAATAAAAATAACAGCCGTGACCTCGGTCATTCACATATCAGCTACTGTATCTATAAAAATTGATGTATGTATGTTCCCTGTGAACTCCAAAAGGGCTTAAACAATTTTCGAGATATCTTCGTATTATCCCAGAGGGTGATCCTGTGATGTTTGGTAGGGATCGGATCAAGATATTTATTCAAAATGAAACTTTCACTCTGCAGCGGAGTGTGCGCTGATACGTAACTTCCTCGCGGTCCTTTTTTCGAGTATTGCTGCCTAGTGTGGGATCCTTATCAGGTGGGTTTGACGGAGGACATCGAAAGAGTCCAAAGAAGGGCAGCTCGTTTTGTATTGTCACGATACAGGGGAGACAGCGTCACGGAAATGATACAGGATCTGGGATGGGAATCATTACAACAACGGCGCTTATCGCTGCGGCGTGGGCTAGTTACGAAACTCCAATCGCCAACATTCTCCTCCGAATGCGAAAATATATTGTTGACTCCCACTTACATTGGTAGAAATGATCATCAGAATAAAATACGGGAAATCAGAGCCCGAACGGAGATATGTTCAGGTGTTCTTTCTTCCCGCGCGTTATTCGAGAATGGAATGGGATATGAAATAGTATAATGGGGGTTCGAGGAACCCTCTGCCAGGCACTTAAATGTGATTTGCAGAGTATCCCATGTAGATTAAAATTGTGTGCCGGAACCGGGACTCGAACCCGGGACCTTGCCTTTTGCCTGGGGAGCGCTCTACCACTGAGTTATTTATTGATTTGAAGAATATAACGCGAAATAGGGAACAATAATTTCGAAAAAGCTGTTTACTCTTTGACTTCAATTTTACTATATTTCCGTAAATGGTTTTATGGGTTGCGATTTTCTATGTAATGTGGTTCAAAACAATGAATACCCGTTAGAAGCCACACACGTGACCCATAGCGGAGCGTTTTAGTTACATGAAATATGTCCTGCTTTTTAAGTCTCGGCTCCGGCAATTTCACATTTGTAACTTGAACATGAGCTGTGCTGCTCAAGAACCACTGTCCATTTCATGTAACTAAAAATGCTCGATTTGTACTTGTAAATGAGAAAACTGTTGCTCATAATGTTACGTACTGGGGGCAATTTTAGATGTTTGTTCAAGCCATGACACGGCAGAGATAGGGATATGCGCAGTCTGTTCTCTTTATCTGTGCTTGGAACGATAGTAGTGCTTAGTTAAGTCCCACAAGCTCTACAAACATTTGATAATAGTGCCCATAGCGAAGAAAGAGCCACCCATAGTGACACTATCAGTGTAGCCTTACGTCACGGAAGCGACTCTAGCGCCTCAAGCGGCGGCACTTCAGTAACAGCAGAATGTCATCACACAAACGGATAACTTGCTGATTTAATTCCTTTATTTCCATACTCCTCAGTCACAAAATGTAGTGGTGAATTTTCCAATAGGAAAAACAAAATAAAGTAAGATCCATATCCTGTTAATATCAGGCCCAATAATGCTTGCAGTCCAGACACTGGTTCACAGTATCAGAATCCTATCGTAGATATGGGTCGCTAGTATATTACAAAGGGTAATGAAAGTTACTGAATGAACAAGTTTCAGCAGTATCAGTACGGTTTGGTTCACTAAATCGTGTAGTAGGCATTACGTTAGTAGTGGCATTCCTCATTGCAACTGGGTCAACGATTTCGTAGGTGGCGAAGGACATTAGGTGTAGATACTTTTCCCTTTTCAGAAGCGCCTTCATTCGTTGTGGGCCACACGAACCCACCGACCGGTTGCTTGAAGAAACTGATAGCCTCCGTCTTTCCAAAGCTCAGGCGAACATTTCGTCATAGTGACGTAGCACTAACATAAACAAGCATATATCGACCATCTGTGGTATATCGAACTTCGTAGTCGTATCGCTGCCCTGTAAGTTAAATGCAAATACATGGTAGATATTAAATGTCAGGTCTGCATTGTGTTGTGTATTTCATGATCGTAACAAAAGAATGAAAGAAGCAACCATGACGAAAGTAAAAAACTGGCAGGGATCGCTGCAGGCGATAGCGGTGGCTACCGAAATGTCACGAAGCAAGCAGCGGTAGTGGTATTACCGGAACACGCAGTAAGCCGTGGTGGAGGGGCCGAGCGCATTGAGGCGCTATGCTACGATGCGCGACGCCGTTCGCCGTCGGGGGGTTAGAATCCCCCCCCCCCCTCTGGCATGGATGTTTGTGTTGTCTTTAGTGTAAGCTAGTTCATAAGTGGTTTGTAAGTTTAGGAACTGATGACCCGTAGTTAAGTCCCATAAGCTTTCCAAACATTTGAATTTGAACACGCACTAAATTGGATTAAAATATTATAGTATACCATGTCGACGCAACGATGCGGTTCCGTAGTAAATGACATATATTTAACAGTGGTTCCTCAAGGGTGTCTGTGGTGTAATGGCCATTGTTTTGGCTTGCGTAGAGGTAGGTGGGCATTGTTTTGAGTTCGCATCCTCTAGTGTTCAAAAAATATGCACCCATTTTTGCGTTTTTAAAATCATTCTGGGTCTGTCTTATGAAAAGAAGATAATTATGTTGTGCAATATTCAACGATATCTACATTTATGATTGTGAAACAACACTGTTACATAACAAAGAGAATGCTCATAGTTTCGAAATAAGATATCATCTTCATAACTATGGCACAAGGATTTCATTCATTGAAGATACCTCGGGCTAGGTTAACTACAACAAAAGGCATTTTTTCACATTGGTAAAAAGTACTAGAAATTACCCCAAGGCATAAGAGAACTGGGTGTCTTAAATTTCAACTTATTACTGAATCTTGGGTTAAACAAATCGCCTTCTGTAGCACAGAAGAGTTTCTGCACAACGAAATGCATGACCTTACAATATAAGTTTAAAGGATGTGTTCTGTGTGTTAAATACAAGATTAAATAATGTGTTGTGTACTACATATACACGAGGGTTGGAACTTAAATAGTAGCAACTATTTATTCACAATCGATATTAAAACGTTGCATGTTTGTACCTGTTACTGTCCTTGAAAGTAGTCATCAGCGTTGTGTAGACCCCGTTGCTTGCGATGTGGAAGGCGTAGTGTACCGTTAAAAGAGCCTGTTCTGTTGATGGTGCGAATGGAGCGGGTATTGCCTGTCGAATCTCTGGAACAGTTCTGAAGCGAATACCACGGAGTGGTTCCTTCATCTTCTGAATCAAACCAAAGTCACAAGTACTTTAGTGCGTTGAATATGGTGGATGGTACAGTACTTCCCAGTACCATCGACGGAACAGAGCAGCCACAGCTTGCGCTGTATGCGCCCGCGCATTGTCGTGCAAAATGGTGCGTGGGTTGCACAGAAAGTGTTGCCGCTTCTTTCGAAAAGCTCGTCGCAGTTGATGCTAAGAAAAGATAAAACCTTGACGGCCTCCGTTTTTCCTATTAGGAAAACACAGTGACACCATTACGTTAGACCGCTCGCTCACAAGTGACTGTGTTTCCCTCGATTGTGCGCACGCCGGTGACGTGGGAAAGGCGAGTCCATTTGCTCGGAGGTAAGGCAGGTATGTCAACGACGAGTGCTATCGGCGACAGCAGTAGATTGCATTGCATAGTGTCTCCACAGCAGTGTTGCCACTATGAAAGTTCCAACCCCCCCCCCCCCGACCGCTCTCTCTCTGGATGTTAGTTTCTTTAATTAACGAACAATGTATGTTTCTGTATGTTAAATTGAGAATGTTTATGCAATTTACTGCTGTCTGCAGACAAATGAAATGAATTGAATAGGATGAAGTATTTATTGGCAGTTGTTTCGGAATATGTGGAGATTTCCCGCTGTATGGTTGGTTCACACGATAAACAGTTAATAATAATATTGTCCTTCAAGCGAACCACTAAATTTCTTTCCGCAGATGGTTAATGTCCCTGATCCAAGAACATTGACAGTGATAAATACTTAACATGTTTAAGACATTCTTCATTGATCGGTTGTTTAATAAAAAAATACAGCATCATTTTGAAGGACGAGGTTAGTCAGGAACGTAAGAGTAAATTGCTGTGGGTGATACGAGCAAGTATTCTGACTGAAAAAAGGCAAATATTTTTGCGAATATGTTATAATTTTAGGCAGAAACTTAGGAATACAGCTTAAATTTTTGCGAATGAAACAAGAAGCAGTAACATCAACATTCTGTCAAGTCTAAAGTACTTTTGCCGTTTTCTATGAATATGTGATACTTAAAAGAATGTTGCCGCTCGCTGAAATCGATATAGGGTCTACAGACCTCATTTACGTCAGCGCTACGTCACAATGACGAAATGCTCGCGTGACCTTGGGAGAGGAGGCGGCTGCCCTGAAGAAACTAAGAAGGCTTAAGACATTAAAGTTGCTGTGCCGAATAAATAATTATTCCGAAATTAATCAATTACAGTTATAGATTTTAAAATACTATGATTCTATTCACAGACCCTAATTGTTGAAAAATCTCCGAAATTTCAGACTCCATCAAAACTAATTAAACTGATGGAACTTAATTTAATAAATAAAATTTCGAAAAGAAAGTTCAGAGGGGTAAAAGCTGATTTATGCAGTGAGATGGCCTGTCAGCCCTTCTTTTTAACCGTGCCTTTGAATACATAACGGAGGAAAGGTACAAGAACAAATAAAATAAGATTGTAACACAAAAATGACAATTTGAACTATTAAGGATTTGCTGGCGACTCGCTTTTCTCGCCAACCTAACTCGAGAAACAAAACAAGTAACGCAGAGTATGTTTTTAAAAAAATTAGAAATAATGCTAACGGAACCGCCACTGACAAACAAAATTAGAATTGGAGAACAGGACAAAAAAAAAGTTGAAGTTTACATCTATGGGAGAAAAAAACCTGTATGAGAACTATAAAGTCAGAGTAAAATGAAGAAATTGAAACACGTCACCAAGGACACGCATAACAAAAACGTCCTCACAATAGCCATAAAACTGAAACACTTTTAAACAGTAACATAAACAGCAAATAATATATGCTAGCGAATCTGTATCTAAAACAACCAACACTTTAGCAGTAGGCAGATTACTCAGAATAGAATAGACAGAAATACCAAAAAGTCAGATTTGAGAACAGCGTCAAGTGAAATACTTTATAACTAGAATCAATGACATGTACAATGAAACAGAAACGGGTCTCTTTCCTGGGACGTTTCATGAGGACAACAGCAAATAATCAGTCTCCTAATGACTGGAATACTAAGAGCGGCATTAGATAGATGAGAGATAAAGGGTGACATGATGAAATTAGGATTTGCGATGGATGATTTGAAAAGAATTATAGACGCGCTCGCGATACTTACAGGACAAACACAACACACTGCCAACAAAAATTAACCAGCATCGTTTGCGAAGAGTGATTTCGGATGAGAAGGGCACGCTCCCAAGTATTGAAACATAAAAAAAGAAGAAACCTAATTCATAACATTGACTAAATTTATCCATTATTTCCCATGAAAGTAAACATCAGTCAGGAATAGAGTGGACTTACTCATTGGCAGGGAAAGGATGTTTCCCCCATGGAACTATATTCTTTGCGATCATAATTTCCTGAATTCCAGCTTCATCTCCTTATTTACCTTTTTTTGGTGTACTTAACGTAGATAAATGCTTTGGCATAATCCTGAAACTGCGGCCCGTATTTTAAGTATCCATGCGGACCGCGGTTCTCAGCCGTATTTTATGAAAATCTAATATTATAAAACCCGGATTAAAATACGCAAACGATTGCAGATTTTCAGAAGTCCAGTTTTGCTGCTCAATTTTATCACTCTTATGACTCGTTTGTTGCGTTCCGGCACCTACTCCTTTCCTGTATTTCATAGCAGCACTTACACCGTTCGTCCTAAATTATTTGCTGGGTGTATTCCAGTCTCTATACCGGGATACATCCAGTAAAGAAGAAAAAGACAAAGTAATATCTTCAGATGAATCTAATTTTGACATTTGCGATCTCGGCTGAAAGCTTAGTGAAACAGGCCGCTTAGTTGAAGGGTAGTGTAGTCACTAACGCTGCGTGTTGTAGAGGACGAGAAAGGGTAGGAATGTTTTATTGTATTACACTATTATTCACAAGCACGCTATAAATTTCAAACGAAAGCAACAAAAAATATTTACAATGAAGAAACAGAAAATGTATAAAAAATAGACTTGAAAATAAGGAACAATAACTTCCCATTTGAAATGTGTAGAAAACCAATTATTAGTAATAAAAATCCTTATCGTTCAAATTTGCAAAAATATCCATATTTTTAACCGATGGCGCGATAATCGTGCGATACAAAATTAAATGGAAACAATACATAGCACAACAAAAGGGTTAAGACCCTCAAAATAGTGCTCAAATTACCTGAATACGACGAAAAACAATAAATTGATGCTTTACAGCACGTAAAGAAGTATTGAAAAGATAACAAACATGACTAACCTATATCACAGCACTGCACATAAGCGTAATACCGAAAAAATTAACAACTCATTTAAGTAAACAAGAGTATAACTATCATTTCGTATAAATGAAAACTTGAAGGCAAAAATACGATTATGAAAAAGCAAAATTTCTATTTTTTCAAATCCAGGAATCAACAAATGTCGATAGTGATAAATTTTATATCGGACAAACATTTATGAATTTCAAAATCAGATTTAATGAGACTTCTTGGCATATTAAAATTGTGTGCTGGAACCGGGATTCGAACCTGGGACCTTTTTTTTTTCACGGGGAATCGCTCTACCAACCGAACTTCATGGCCCGTCCTTCCAGATTTACTTTCACCAATAACTAGCCAGAAAGTTTTATATCAGCTTACACTCCGCTGCAGAGTGAAAATATCTTTGTAGATTTAAAGAACATTACGAAATTGCGAAAGAAACCGTTCGATATTTTACTTCCAGTAAAGAAAAAAAAGGTTAGTATAAGGCGTGAAACATTGATAATGAACTAAAATTTTACAAGAGTAACTAAGGAACACACAATGAACATTTTGGAAGAAATCGAAATCGACCTCAGACAGGTACTCCAGGACGTACCTACTTAATGAACAAACAGGTTTCAAACATACAAATACCTAGAAAATTTGGTTAACATTATTAAAGAAAAGAGGAATATTCCCCGTAAGAAAAGAAGAAAAAAAGTTTATGAAACCGAAATATTAACGCTGAAAATTAAGTAAAATCACTGAGATTTGCGAAATTATCTGTTGTAAAAATCTAGTATCACTGGAACTGTAAAATAGTTGTCTATACGCAAAAATCAGTTACTGTGCATTAGCTTTTCAAAAACGTAGAAATGGCTTGACCGATTTGAATATTTCATTTGTTTAATGCAGGAATGGTTTAGGAAAAAAAGAAAAATATAAATAATTAAATAAACTTGGGAAAACCTAAAGGAACAGCTGAAAGTTGGATAAAAATAGAAATTGGTAATTCTGTATGGGCATTTCCACTTAGATTTGTATTTTATTCACTACCCATGCCGTTCATCCGATTGCAATAAAATCTTGCTCACTCGGCGTTAACTCAGGAGAAACACCACTGTATGCATAAGATTTCATACGCTGCGTGGCGAAGGGTGCCTTACTACAGACTTTGACACAGTTTGACCGACCAACATGAAATTCCAGAGATGTAAGAGATTTTTGACACAGGAGAGGGAGGAGATGAACAGAGAAAGTTGACAGCAGTGGTAATTCGGTGGGGGGGGGGGGGGGGTCGTTGGAGGAGGAGCCACGAGCCACAGGTGGGTTAGTCTGACAGAGGAGGGAGGATTCTAAACTACCTGAACATCGGAATAAGTAACTCCGGAGCAACGGCGGGTTTTCAGCTAGCCAATGCAGAGGGAAGCCTAAAAACGCAGAGAGGAAGGTAAGGAATACCTACGGAAACGGGGAACTCGTATCCAGAGAGGTTAGTGAAAGGAGTGTGGCATGTATATTCATTTCCGCCGCATATTTCGCAGTTGGGAAGCATGGGCCAGATTAGCTAGCAGAATTAAATCACATAAAAATAGCGTAATCTTTAGCCATCAGAAGGACGCAGTGTGCCACTTGCACTACATACATGGAAGCTCTACTTACCAGGCATAGCTGTAGTAATAAATATAAACGTTAGAAATATTGTCCTACCTATTATTCTATAAACACAGGTAGGATTAAAAATGGCATAAACCCTGAAACTAGCTTGTCTACTTGTAACGAAGGTAATAAATAAGTAAATAAATAGTGTTGCATAAACTGAAATTAAAATAGGATTCGTATGTAGGCGCATTAAATCAAGGCTGTTAAAAAAAGAAGAGAAATACGGCATTCAGAGCAAATTACACTAGAGAGCATCTGAAGCACTCGGACATTGTCAAGTCACTGTTTATAAAGACCTTGGCTGAACGTATGTTTCTCACTGCTGCAATTATTGTTATTAAGCAGTTGCCCGGTCACACAGACTGCACGTCAGGCAATTACATGGTCACAACTTTCCGGATGCAGTAAGTGGCAGCAACCTCGGAACACATTTGACGCGAAATATTTCGTATGCTGCCGACTTGCAACGGTTAATGCTTTGTGGTCCGTCAACCAAGTTTACCTCACTTCTACTATAGTGTGTTGAGTGTTAATAAATTGTATGTAGGTTATCAGTGAATAAAATGGATATATAGACGGACACGCGTACCGCCCTACAATGCCAATACTGGCTCTCGACGGAAAAATAAACGACCACTCCTTCGGCATCAGTTAAATTCTAATCATATGGAAAGCAGCATTGACAATACTCCAAGGTTTTGAGATAATTGTTAATTTTTCAATGGCGAGCCATTATAATTTCAATTGTACCTTTAGAATATTTTAATGGAATAACGCAAGTGTATTACAGAATACAATAAATACCCCTAAATTCATCCACACAGCGAATACAAGTCAGATAAATTTCTCATGTTACTTGGACACGTCTTTTGTGAAGAATGTTCCTAGATTTTACGTTCCTTTTCAGAAGCAAGCAAATGTCAGCAAGAACAGTTATAACCAAGGTCGTGATTCACAAGGAAACTTACCTAGCTTTTAAAATTGTGGCCTCTGCAATGGTGGACGATTACAAAACGTTAAAAAGCACCTACTTCTCGCAGATCGGATAAAACCACGTTAAACTTAGGAAAAATCTTACTAATGCACGTCATATGTTGCTACTGCAATCCACATTAACTTGTGAATTAGGTGGAATATAGCGTTTAAATTCCCCATGAGAAAATTTGTGCTCAAAGCAAATACTTAAATATGATATTGAGCCGCAATTCGCCTCACAATTCTTCTTATTCTTGTAGTTGGTTCACGCGGGTGTCTAGAGAACACAGAATTCATCTTCGGGGACAATGAAGCAACTGGCATGGCTTTATTTAGTTTCTAAAAGCAGCAGTATACAGGAGGAGCACATGCCTTACACAACATTATTCGCTAATACGTTAGTTAATATGCACCTTTTAGTATCTATTCGTCATGGATATAGTGTGTTCCAGGAGAAATAGTAAATGTTTGTTTGTATAGTCTATGGGACTTAACTACGGGGTCATCAGTCCAGAAACTTACAAACTACTTATGAACTAGTTACGAACTAGGACGGCAGAAATATCCATGCCCGAGGGGGGATTCGAACCCCCGACCGTAGTGGCTGTGCAGACCGTGACTGTAGCGCCTCAGTCCCCTCGGCCGGCTAGTAAACATTTTAGGAGGTGGTAGTATGGAGGAAATGAAATGAAGTGCCATGCGTGTTCAATTTTTATTGAATGCAGAGTTACAGCTGTTGGTTTTCAACCCAAACAAACATGAAACAAAGGCGAATGAGGACGTTTTCACGGATTCTTCCGTCGGTCCTTGGTAGAATATCAGCACACTGCATTAAAAGCTCAGTTTTGTCTATGTTCTAAAAGTTTGTTTGTACCTAACCAACCGGTTTTCGAATTACAAAGCCAACTGCAAACATTGAAGTCTCAAGGTGGTCTGGTTAGTCGAAAACCGGTTAACTACTTAAAAACAAGGTGAACATGCAAAATGTTCTGTTTTTAATTCAGTTTCATGATATTGTACCAAATGTTTGCAAACATAAGGCACGAAACTACTCATTCCTCGCTCCCTAGACTTATAAACTACTTAAACTTATAATGGCAATATGCACTCACGAATGTTTGACTCACGTGTAAAATATGCTCCCTGTATTTAAAGAGTTAGTCGTTCATATTTGTATTTACCACTTAGACATTCAGAATTTTGACTAAGCAAAACATTTGAATACTAGGTGGTACGGTTTTGTTGAGTTCGGAGAGTTTCCACTGGTTTGTCACGGATAGCAGGCCGCGGTGGCCGAGCTGCCTGCGGCGTGCCAGTCACGGTCTGCACGGCCGCTGCGGTCGGGGGTTCGAATCCCCTCTCGGGCATGGATATTTGTGCCGTCCTTAGTCTTAGGTAGTTCATAAGTATTTTGGAAGCTTATGGACTGATGACCCCGTAGTTAAGTCCCATAGACTCTATAAACATTTGAACATTTTGTCACAGTGTAAAAAAGGAATGGAAGGAGAAATTTAGAGTGCATTAATGTGCAGGGAAAAAAAAAATACACACATTGCGCTTTGACAATGACATAGTAATTCTGTCAGAGACCGCAAAGGATCTGGAAGAGCAGTTGAATGGAATGGTCAGTGTCTTGAAAGGAAGATATAAGATGAACATTAACAAGAGTAAAACGGAGGTAATGGAATGAAATTACAGAAAATCAGGCGATGCTGAAGGAATTAGAGTAGATAATAAGACAAAAGTAGAGATGAATTTTGTTATTTGGGTAGCAAGATAATTTCTGATGGCCGAAGTAAAGAAATGTAGAATGGCTATGGGAAGAAAAGCATTTCTAAAGAAGGGAAACATTAATTTAAATGTTAGGAAGTCCTTTCTTAAATCATTGTATGGGAGCGAAACGTGGACGATAAGGAGTTCACATAAAAAGATGATAGCTTTTGAAATGTGGTGCTACAGACGAATGATGAAAATTAGATGGGTAGATCACGTAACAAATGAGGTGCTTAACCGAATTTGGGAGAGAGAGTTTCTAGCGTATCCTGACTAAGAGAAGGGATAGACTGGTTGGACACTTTCTGAGACATCAAGGAATTGTCAACTTAGCATTAGAAGGAAGCGTGTGGGGTAAAAATCGTACAGGGAGACAGAGGGATGCATATAGTAAGTATATTCAAAAGGATGTAGGTTGCCGAACGTATTCTCAGATGAAGAGACTTGCACAGGACAGGGTAGCGTGGAGAGCTGCATCAAACCAGTCTGCGGACTGAAGACGACAACAACAACAACAATAATAATAATAATTTACTTGTTTTTATATATTAGCCCGTGTTAAATTTTTTGTTACTCGAACTGCCATTTTAGTGCCAAGTTTCTTCACCTTAGTGAATTTCTGTACACTGTTATTCTTCGCTGTTATTGTTAGTTACAGGAATGGATCATAAAAGGTAATGCTTTTTCTGAAAAGTAGCAACAGTATTGCTTAAATAAATACACATACGAGAAGCCTCTTGATACTTAAAATATATCGCAAAGAGAATGTATTTACAGCTACCATAACGCCGTAACCGAAACGTGTTCAGTCGAGAAAAAGCTCAGATGGACCAAATGTAATGAGTAGGATGGATGTTTTAACGTTCCGCAATTAAAATCCCTGGGTTTCCATCGGTTGGTGGGAGATTCGGAATTTTCTTTTTGAAAGTGCTTTTCCCGTATTTTTATTTTTCATCCAGTTGATCGGAAACTTGAGAGATATTCGCCATTTATCGAATTACCCTTGGTTCAACCGATAAGATGAATCTTCTTGCATTTCCGGAAACACTGATGTGTTCTGGAGAGAAAATTGACGAACACAGACATTTAATTCGGTAAATTTGGATTCTTTAGAGTACATTTAAAATTGCTGCGAAATTAATTTTCGCTCTTCAACACTCAACAAATGCGGCAGGCATTCCAGTTGTTGGTCTGAGGAATTATTTAGTAATATAGAAAGGCAGCTTTAAACGAATTGCTCGTTTATGATGCTTCATAATCGTACCGTTTTTCGTCGAAATGGTTCACACTAAAAGGCCATACCTTCAAAAACTAGCAGATAGAGCTTATACTTAGTCTTTCATTACAGATCGGTAAGGCTGAATGCAGAATCGCGATTTTGGGGGCTTGCTGGTAGATTCTTATTTGAACGACGAACATGGGATAAGTTTTTGGTTTATCTCGGCCCAACGCTGATTTGTGTGGCCATTAGAAGATGCAGTTTAATTCAGTCACATGTTACGCTATATAAGCAAAGTTCGAAAATGAACCGGAGCTGGTGGCCAGGAAGATCATACGAACAAATTAATTCCTTTTGAAAAATATGTCCAATATTGGTCTGAAATTAATGCTTAGATGATGACACCCTTTTTAAGTACACCTTTCGGCTTTTATTTTACATACAAAAAAACCTGTTTCGTGATAGGTGTTTAAAGTGCACTTGTGCACAAATCGCTTAAATATTAATACGGAGGCAGATAAATGGATGAAGTTAGATGGTATTTTCTTGTCGAATAATCATTTGACGAGATATCATGGTTTAAAATCCAACAATATTAGGAATCAGACGTTCAGACAATGGTGGACTTACAAGCTGATAGTATTTCGTATATTAATTATCGTTTCGTTGTTTATATGTAAATAGCGGTAAGTTTTTAAGTACTGTTCAATAATAGCATTGACGTCGTTAATCCAATTCTTCGTGATGAAATTTTGACGACATAATTCACAACTCTTGTCGATTAAGACAAAAGCAAAATGACTTGTAGTGGGAACAGGAAGAATAAAAACTACCAGATACGCAGATGACTCTACTAGTAGTAGCAGAGAGAGAGTTCCAGGTAATGACGGCTAATATTGTTAGAGTTGGGAAAGAATTCGGAATGAAGCTTAAGAATGATAAGACCAAAGTGATGAAAAGCAGAAAAGACGACGACACGATCAATGTATATCACTAGATTGAAAAAACTTGCAACAGGTTCAGTCATTACAATATGTGGGAAACTTGATAACTTCCAATGGAACTTGTGCAGAAGTAGCGAGAGCCGCGCGGAAGTAGCCGAGCGGTCTGGAGCGCCACGTTGCGGATCGCGCGGGCTCCTGCGTCGGGGGTTCGAATCCTCCCTCGGGCAAGGATATGTGTGTTGTTTTTAGATTAGTTTAACTTAGTTTAAGTAGTTTGTAAGCTACGGACTGATGACCATGCAGATGAGTCCGATAGATTTACAGACATTTTGGCCCACTTTAGGTTACGGTAGTAACACTAAAAGTGGGCCTTTGCGATCGTCTTTCGTCAGCTCGAAATTTAAATGAAAATAACGGCTTTACCATGCATCTGACACGAAAATTGAATATCGGAATTTGTAGAGGAGAAAATTCTCTATAACTTTGCTCTTATGTTTTTTCATATCTCGTTTCGTTTGAGAGATATTTGCAAAAATAACGGAGTTTTGACACCCTCCATTAAATTAACGAAAACCAGCTGTTCGGAGATGTCATGTGACATTCCTCGCGTATTTGATGACTTTCTTATTGTAACTTACACTTTGTCATTTCAAAGCAATGGCGCACTGAAGAATTAACAAAAACATGTCGTTATTCGTACGATAAATGATAATCTAGGGTGTATAAATGCCATATTAGCATCAGTTAACGCCATCATTAGTAGGAGATTAAAGACTGTGACACTGAAGGTGTTTTTTGTTTCCTAAAAGAGTTTCAGACACTCTTATTAATTTTTTATTATTTAGATTATTATTTTGGTCCAAAATGTTTGCAAAAACTCTAAACACTACAAATCTAAAGGGGGGGGGGGCGTAAAACACGTCAGTGCGATATTTTTAGAAGTAGCGAGACGCAGAATATAGGCTACATGGGAAAGAAAGCGTTTAGCAGTGTGAAAGATTTTGTGACATCCAGGAGCTTCCCCACTAGTCTAAAGCAGTTCGCTAAATGTTTTGTGTGGACCGTGATGTCTTAAGGTTGTAAAAGAGGACAGTCAAAGGGAAAGAACAAAAATATTTAGAAAGTTTTGAATTGTGGCTATGGACATGAATGAACAGAAATGGAGCGACAGTACGAGAAGTGAGGTGGTGGTAAGCAAGGTAAAAGAGGAAAGGAACTTAATGATGATAAAGAAAAGGAAAACATCTTGGGGTGAGACAGGCATTAGGCAGGAACTGTCTTCTACAGAGAATAGTGGAATGAAAAGTAGAAAGAAAAAATCGCACTGACGTGTTTTACGGCCCTCTTTAGATTTGTCGTTTTATAAGTTTTTGCAAACATTTTGGACCAAAATAATAATCTAAATAATAAAAAATGAATTAATAAGTGTCTGAAACCATTGTAGGAAAAAATTTTAGGTACTAGCGAGTTCCGAACGACTAACCTTCAGCGTCACAGTCCAACACATTGTCCACTACGCTACAGCTGTTAGGAATTGCGTTCTTTAATCTCATACCATTGATGGCTGTTGTTAACTGATGCTAATACGGCATTTGTAGACATTAGATTACATTTATCGTACGATGAACGACGTCTTTTTGTTAATTCTTCGGTGCGCCATTGCTTTGAAATGACAACGTGTAAGATACAATAAGAAAAGCATCACATAGGCAACGCAAGATGCCGTATGCCAGAGACAGTTCTGGGCGAGGAGTGTCACGTGACATCTGCGAACGGCTGGTTTTCGTTAATTTAATGGAGGGTATCAAAACTCCGTTATTTTTGCAAATATCTCTCAAACGTTACGAGATATGAAAAAACAATAGGGAACAAAGTTGTAGAGATTTTCTCCTCTACCAATTAGGTTCTCTACCAATTAGGTTATTCAATTTTCGTGTCAGATGAACGGTTCGTTTGCCGTTACAATTATATTACAAACGGCTTTTTTGTATTAGTACCTTTTTTTTTCGAAAAATTTGAAAAAGGGAGGTTCTGGCCTCTGGCGGCCTACAGTTATATGTGCAAAATTTGGTGTTAATCGGTTGAGCGATTCGTCTTAAAAACAGGGAACACGTTACGGACAGAGACAGACGTACCAAAATCGCCGTTATTTTTGCAAATATCTCTGAAACGATAAGAGATACGAAAAAAAAAAAAAAAAAAAAAAAAAAAAAAAACATAAGAGAGCAAAGTATTGGAGAATTTTCTCCTCTACAAATTCGGTTATTCAATTTTCATGTCAGATGCATGGTTAAGCCGTTATTTTCATTTAATTTTCGAGCTGTCAAAAGACGATCGCAAAGGCCCACTTTTAGTGTTACTACCGTAACCTAAAGTGGGCCAAAAGTGGGAGTGAGGAAGTAGCTTTAGTATATTAAAAGGTATGAAAAAAAGGAAGAAGTTACAGGCAAATGAAGAAAGATGCCCAGAGCAGAGAGAAATGGAGGAAATCCAGTTGATATCTCAGAACAGATTTACTGAAAGCCAAAGGATTATGAAGAGTGTTACGTCACATATGCGCGAATTTCCAAAACGACAAATATAAAAGGAATTTCATATAATCTCAATTTGTGTGCTATGCGTAATGGTAGTAAATGAGAGAGGCGTCAAAAGGCAGGTAATGTAGTGTTGTGTAGAGGTTTGTATGGAGCAGAACGAGGTAGCGGATTGCTTTGGGATACCGTGTGGCTGGAGGGGCGTGCGGTGCGGGCAAGCGGCGGCTTACGAAACCAGGGGCAGGCAGGCAGTCAGGCGCCTCGCTTCGCCCACGCAGCCGCCTAACCGTGCCGTGCTCGTGACACACTGCGGTGGCTTACTGTCCGCCTGTGGCGCTACTAACAGGTCCCTGTCCGCGTCAACACAATGCTTCTTCTACTAAATTATTTACAGTCCGTGGTGTACAGCAATCAGTGAGAATAAATATCCCTTCAATAAAGGCCGTCTTCATTGCAGATTTATTCTTTAATGAATGACGACGCGTTTCGCCCTTTAGCAGAATTGACTGAATTGACACAAATTACAAGGCGGAATTACAAAACGGGGATAATGGGACTTGGGCTTATCTTGTGCTAAGTGCTATTACCATTTATACTATCTACGTAGCAGAAAATAAGCCCATATCGCATTACCCCCGTTTTGTAATTCCGCCTTTTAGTTTTGTGTAAAATCTGTCAGGCAGATAATCTGAAGATGCCCTGCTAAAAGGCGCAACGCGTCATTTATCCCGCTTATATGGGCTCCCAAAACCGGATTTCGTAACACATTTCCCAATTTCGCATTTGCTTGGCCATGTAAACGCTCAGAAAATGGATTCTGAAAATCCGCTTCTCTAAAGAGGTTTTTCATTTCCACAATAGATTTTCGTGGCGATGTAAACGCAACCGTTTTTTAAACGTTCTTGCCTTGTCAGATTGTTTTTTCTAGTTAAGAATTTTGGTCAAATATTTGTAGAGCTTATGGGACTTAACTACGGGGACATCAGTCCCTAAACTTAAACTACTTATGATCTACCTAATACTAAAGACGGCACAAATATCCATGCCCGAGGGGGGATTCGAACTCCCGACCGTAGTGGCCGTGCAGACCGTGACTGACGCGCCACAGTCCCCGGCCACCGCGACCGGCTAAAAATTTCTGGCACATATGGACAGCGATATTTTTTAATGTGAAATAAAAATATAAAGATTAGAGTGAGCATGAATCTGTGTATTTTGTATTTAAGTAAAGAAAAATAGCGGTTGTGCTGACTAAATCAGGAACTGAATCAGCTGTTATTCAGCCGCCATTTTAAGTGGGCTAGGAAATCCGATTCAGGCTGTCACGTGTAAACACGACAGCGAAAAACGGATTACGAAATTCGGTTTTCGTCTTCCGGAAGATGTGTTGCACGTAAACGTAGTGATTAATTAAAGAATAAAAGAATCTGCAATGAGGACGATCTTTCACTGAAGGAATATAAATTATTCTTCTGGTTCCTATCCATTCTGGATGTAGGCAGTCATCTGGCTGTGCCGTTTCTTTCACAGCCAAAGAACTGCTAAGGTACCTCCCATGCTCCGTTTTAATATAATTCAGGAAGCCTTTGATCCCATGAAAAAGCATAATTTCGCACTCTTGACAGCATATTTCGTTGCAGCACCGTCCGCCTCCGCAGTCCAGTGGACAGCATGGAGCGTTGCCACCCTGGGGGCCGGAGTTAGATTCCCGGTCGGGTCTGGAATTTTCTCCTCTCTGGGACTGGGCGTTGGGTTGTCATTTCATCATCGACGAACACGTCGCCCAAGTGGCATCACTAAACACGATCCCAGCTGGGGCCTAACGGCCAAAAATGCCACACGGAAACACCATCACAGCTCGAAACAGCTCCGTAGATGGTTTGGAGGTTCAAGCTCTGATATTTTTTAACTAGAATTTCCTTCTTCGACCAGCACTTACATTTTATGGTATGTTGAAGCATAGACTGAAGAAGGTGGGTCACGCGGAATGGCCGCGTGGTGTTAGGCCTCATGCTACTTCTGGGCTGCCGTTCTCGCCGGAGGTTAGTCCTCCCTCGGGCATGGCTGTTTGTGTTGTACTTAGTGTAAGTTAAAGTAGTTTGTAAGGACTGGTCACCATAATAGTTAGGTCCAATAGGTTCACAAAAAGGCAGTACTTTTTTTAATTCTTCCTAGAATCTCGCCATATCTGACACTGTCGACGGTACTTCCAAAATTTTGTACCGCCACATTTCGAAGGCCTCCAATACCGCTTACGAAAGGACGCTTACGGGTCGACGTCCCGTCGTCAGCGTGAGCATAAGAGACAGAGTTGACGCTCGGATATTCGGGTAAGGTCGTACGTTTCTGGAATTTAGTGCTTGCTCCTGCGTATATCTCAGTAAAATACTACAAAGGTAACATCAGACATTAGAGCCCACACGGAGGCATACGGGCAATCGTTTTTTCTGCGAACCATACGCGACTAGAATAGTAGCAGAAGTGACAATGGTGCACAACTACCCTACGCCACACACCGTGAGTATGGATGTACTTAAGGTTCAATACATGCTGTCTTACAGTACCAATTACTAATTTTTTGCCAGATGTGTGCAGATCCTGGACTCTTAACTGCTTTGACGGGAAGTGCTCTGTAGCCTGATCTTCTCTTCTACCAGTATCTCTCAGCTACTTTGTTAAAAGGTAGTTCTGGTCCGACAGTTTTCAGCTGCCGCTGCAGAATAAAAATTAATTTTGGAAGTGCAAAATTTAATTATAAAATTACCATAAACAAAATTAGAGGTTATCTGAGGTTACTCGGTTGAGTAAAGAGTTTCCCCACAGGAAGTTCTTAAATTGACTCTTAAATTCAGCTACATCGACTAAGACATTTAAGTGCTCTGGCAGTTTGCTAAATACATGTTTACTGTATAGATCTGATTCCTTTCTGCGCTAAGGTCAAGCCCTTAGCCTTTTTAAGTAGTCACTTACTGTTATACTGCTGTATTAATGATATGCGCCATATATTGAGAAAACTGTTGTTGTTACGTCAAAGAACGGTAATGAATGTGTGTGTTCTGAATGTCTCAGAAGCAAAGTTTTTGGCGATGTTTCTGCAGGCTATACTTATAATACCATGGCTGGTTTCGGCCGCTCTCCCTTTAGATCTAAAACATGTCGTGTGATAACTATCTTACTTACAAGGTGACCTTTGACCTCGAACGTTCGGAAGCGCACGAAACCATGCTTGATAACAGGCAATTATGAACAGGACAGCAGTGTGCGACATTTCCATTCAAAACGTTGCACTGTACTTGAAGTAATATTTTAACAGAGGAAACGAAGTACCAAGATCTCAACACCATAGGAAGGAAATTATTTGTAATTTAATGACGTCAGTCTACATTAAATTTCTATCTGCAGCTCCAAAAAAACACTCTGCTTGAAGTACGTATACAGCAGTACCGCACACTTGAAATTGTTTATATTACTTCTCACAGTGCAGATGCGGCATTTCGATGAAGTGGTTAAAACAAAGTGGGCGATAACAATGTGTACACCTCGCTAAAGTCACACTAATTAAATTTTCAGATGGTGACGTTGGATTTCGCCAAGCATATTGTAACATAGAATCATACGTACGTGGAACAAACTGATTATAAATCAGAGTGGAGTTTCACGATGAAATAACGATCATGCACCTTCGCTTGTGGTTTGGCACGTTTCAGTCTTACAAAATCAGTCATCCTTCTGCTAGAGAGTTTATATTGCCTGCAGAAGTAAACATTTAAGGGTTGGCAATATTTTGTTGTTATCGATGGCACGATCTGCTGTGGAACACATTTCTTCAGAAACCTTGCATATAGCAGGGTACACCCCGTATGGCCCGCACATGTGCCACCATATAGTGGGGCTAGCGGACAACTACGGCGTTTTATATGGAAATGATCCACACCGCAGTTTTATGATTGCTTGCTATTCTGAGCATGGTTTCGTGCGCTTCCGGGCGTTAGAGGTCAAAGGAGTCCCTCTTTAGTATATTTTACACTCCAAAGATGAACTAGTTCATCCTGATAGCAGTCGTGGCAATACAATGAGATATTTATTAATGAAAGCAATTAAGATCTTTGCCCAATATACTACATTGGAATATTGTTTTATAACGAGACACTTTTTTGGTAATGAAACACTTTTTTCTTTGTTTCAGGTATGAGTTTGCGTTCCACCATCTCAAATGGATTAAATTTCCTAGGTTGGTAAGTATAATTTATTACGCTAAATGAAATGGCCGAACGTTATTACCAAATTAAATAGCAACATTGGGCCTCCAGTTTTATTTCCATAGGCCCATCTCTCATTTGTATTGTCGTTAGATAATATGTCCAACTGTAGTTATGTTGCAGTACATCAGCCAAATTTCAACAATGCACCGGAACTGCGTTCAGGCAAATTACGCGAATAGATTTTCTTTCGCGAAAAATCAGTGAAGTCGATGCTCGACTAATGACACCGATTTCAGACTTCACGTGGTGTGTGTGTGGGGGGGGGGGGGGCGGAGGGGGGGGGAGAAAAAAACTTGGAAAGTTTTTGAAATGCCTCTTTAAAATTGTACGAATTGCTTTAAACTTTTGACGAAGAAAGTGGAACAGTGAAAACGAATTTTTATAGCCAATAATCATTATCCGTTGTCGAAATAAATTGGTTCAAAGCCTAGCATGTGCTGAGACTAGTTGTACGCCCAGGAAATCGTATATTAAAAAGTTGATATTTTTGTGAGCTAATTATCGTTTCGTCGATTATACGTTAATTGCCTCAAGCTTTTAAGTATACTACAAGAATCGTAAATAAACCGTTTAATTTTTCATGGACAAATTTTGAACACCTGATTCCCAACCCTTGTCGATTAACGTATGGCAGCTAGTAAACTATGGCAGACTAAAAGTTCGGCACCAGAATTAAAATTATCACGGCACAACAAAAGTCGAAAATGTAATGTCCAGATTAAAAAATTTAACACATCGTCTAGCTTCTCGAATTATCCGACAGCTTAGAAATATTTAAATAAAAAAGCTTTAATAAAAGTTAATCGTAATTTCTCAGCGCAGTGAGTTCTCGAAGAGTTGCGACTGTAACAGCAGGCATACGTATACCTCAGTGACGAGGCATGCATCCTACGCAGCTGCGGTGGCCGAGGGGACTGAGGCGCTCCAGTCATGGTCTGCGCGGACACTACGGTCGGAGGTCCGACTCCCCCTTCGGGCGTGGATATTTGTGGCGTCCTTACTATTAGTTAGTTCATAAGTAGTTTGTAAGTTTAGGGACTGATGACCCCGTAGTTAAGTCCCATAAGCTGTACAAACATTTGAACATTAAAAAGACTCTACTGTTGTCCTCAGCCAGAGGAAGTGCCTCGCTGTTGCAAACCGACCAAACAGCAGTTGATTAAACTTATCTCCTACCTACGTATATTCATTAGATTCGAAACGTGGGCGACGACCTCAGCACCCTCTCGGCGGGAGGAGGTCATTCTGGCCCGGTTGCGGATCGGTCACTGCCGTTTCAGCCACCGTCATTTGCTAACCGCCGATCCTGCACCGCTGTGCTCCTGCGGTGAACTGCTGACAGTGCGACATGTTTTACTGACTTGTGTTAATTTTAATCATCTCCGTGTAGCCCTTCACTTTCCGTCTACTCTGGAGGAAATTTTAGCTGATGACACACGAGCAGCTGCTCGAGTTTTGCGTTTTATCAACTTGGCCAATCTATCCAATGATATTTAACCCTTTTAATTGTCTTTTATCTTTCGTTTTTAGCCTCTTGTTGATGTTCTGACAGTTTCCATTTTTTTGAGATCATAGCGAATCTATGTTCTTGGCTGGGCGCTAATGACCATAGAAGTTGTGCGCCCTAAAAAAAAAAAAAAAAACCTCAGCACGGTAGCCATGGAAAAGAGAGAGCGCATAATATGCGAGAGCGAGACAAATAGATGCTTCCACTCAACCCGGCTAACAAGCATATCACGCGAGTCCCTTCAACGTTTTCTTGTTTGTGTGTAACATGAGAAAATTACTTACGAATTTAAAGTTGGTCATGGTGGTGCCAGTGGTATTGAAAAACATTTAACCCTTAACTTGTGAGGTGCTTATATTGGGCATTTGTGAGGTGAGGTCTACCAGAACGCTTAGCCTCGTTTTTTTCTCAAGAATTATAGAAAACTAAAAATCTGATAACTTTACTGTACAGAATATTATTCAGTGACTGAAAGCAACAAATAAAATACTATATGTTAACCAAACTGTGTTTTAATTCAGCTTGAAACTTTGAGAAAATTACTCCTATCGATTCATGTATTCTTACTGAGTGGATTAGTAAAAATATTAAGTAATTATTTGCATATTTAGAGATAATTGGGTGCAGTTGAACCATTAAAATCGAAGATATGGTATGTTCAGTTTTTAATTTTTTCTCTATTGCACGTATTTATGAGATGTCACACAGACTGCATGTGCTAATAATATTACAGCTCTCACTTGGTAACAGTTGAGTGCAATATGAAACACAAAAAACGCTAGAGTACATTATTGCATAAGGTAGACAGAAGTAGGAGTAGCAAACACAAAAAAGCTACCAACATAAAACTTTGAAATTGCCAATCTGCCTGGAAGAGTGCACCTCACAAGTTGAGGATTAAAAAAAAAAAATTTCCCTCATAAAATAACAGATTTGCCGATGTCGAAGGAATTCGAAGTAGCTTCAGCGGAAGATGCAAGGCTGTTACCACA
This sequence comes from Locusta migratoria, assembly GCA_026315105.1. NCBI lineage: Eukaryota > Metazoa > Arthropoda > Insecta > Orthoptera > Acrididae > Locusta > Locusta migratoria. The sequence continues at coordinate 13,876,196 of CM048747.1, forward strand.
TTGTTAAAGGTGATCACTACTCAAATGAATGTGCCACTGATTCAAACACGTTTTGAGAAAAAAAAAAAAATTAGATGTTAGTGCAAAGTCCCAGCTCTCCTATAATGGGACACCATAAACACTCATGTTAAGAAAAAACAGCACCCCTTGAAGAAACGTATTATCTACGTGGGGAAAATTAAGCATTGTTCATTTCTTAAGAAAACATGGAAAAGTAACCCAGTAGAACAGTTAAGTTCTCGCACTGCACTATTGGACTACAAACGAATTGCTGTCTTTATAACAACATACAATTAATCTTGATAACCAGCTACTTCTATTTACTATTACATCAGACTTTAAACTAGAAAGAACACGTAGATAATGTCGTGGGAAAGGCGAACCAGAGACTTCGTTTTATTGACAGAACCCTTAAAAGATGCCACAGAACTACTAAAGACACTGCATACACTAAGATTGTCGATCCATTTTTTTTTTCCGAGTATTGCAGCCCAGTGTGGGATCCTTATCAGGTGGACGGAGGACATCGAAAGAGTCTAAAGAAGGGCAGCTCGTTTTGTACTGTCACGATACAGGGGAGACAGCGTTACAGAAATGATACAGGATCTGGGAAGGGAATCTTTACAACGGCGCCTATCGCTGCGGCGTGGGCTACTTACGAAACTCCAATCGTCAACATTCTCCTCCAAATGCGAAAATATATTGTTGACTCCCACTTACATAGGTAGAAATGATAATCAGAATAAAATACTAGAAATCAGACCTCGAACGAAGAGATTCAGGTGTTCTTTCTTCCCGCTGCTTTTCGAGAATTGAATGGGAGATAAATTATAACGGTTGTTCGATGAACACTCTGCCAGGCACTTTAATGTGATTTGTAGAGTATCCCATGTAGATTTATTTCTTTATAATGCAGAAGAGCTTCGATCTCGCTGCAACTATTTACTATATCATTAAAGTACTCAAATGGCAGAACAGATTACATATAAGTAAAACTATTCTCCGAAACTAATTTAAACGTACACATAGGCAACTTAAAGGATACAATTACTTCTGAAAAAAAAAATCCACGGAATGACCGCCACTGCCTTTGTCTTCATTCTCTGCCAGCAGCCCTAGCATACGGTTGTGATTTCAGGTGCTAACGGTGTTACGTAATAAATCCCATTTAAGAGGGATGTAGTCCAATTTTTAATCTGTTATACCGCTTTTCATGTCAGCATTTTTGGAGGTCTGTTTGGTATACTGTTGGCATATATAGTTAGCTGAAATTCACCGGACACGACGACAGCGCGCCATCAACGTCTCGTCTCATTGTTTGATCATACATCAATAGAACCGCCAGTTTTTTTTTTTTTTTTTTTTTTTTTTTTTTCAAACAAAAGGCAACTTTCTTTGGATTTGAACAATGACGACGACACAGTAGCAATACAGCTACCTCGCTGCCTTTCAACTACGTCAAAAGCTCATTGTTTCGAAAAATTTGAAGTTTGCATGAGCATGATTTATTTTTCATGTTGATTTAGCGAGGGGAAGTCTAATCGGTAAATTCTATTTATTTTTCATGATTATTTGTTCTTCTTGCCGGAATTGTAACATATCGATCCTCTTCCTAAAATATTACTCCAAAAAGTAATGTTGAAAGATATCCGTACTGAGTGAAGTTCCTTACGAAATAAATTTCAACAATCTGCAAATAAATTCTCCGATGTTAACATTAAACTGCTGACCATAGGTAATTTTACTATCATAGTACAGGTAGAGCGTACCATATACTTTTACCATACTGCTAGTGGATAAATGAAAATAAGTTTTTCTCTTATTTCTCAAGCTTTTAAATCATTAGGAAACTATCGCAACAGTAAACAGCTCAAAAACAATAAACGGCAGCACTTGCATGAAATTAAACTACAAGTTAGAACTGAAGTCATTAACAAAGCGACAGTGGGTCTCGAGTAAAGGCAACAATTGCGGCAATAAATGTTTAAAGGTTTATAAAGATTATGGGAGTAGACTGCGGGGTCATCAGTCCCTAAACTTACAAACTACTTATGAACTACCTTATACTAAAGACGGCACAAACATCCATGCCCGAGGGGGGGATTCGAACCCCCGACGGGGAACGGCCTTGCGCCTGGTAGCATAGCGCCTCAATGCGCTCGGCCGCTTCGCCGCTGCTGAGGACAGTATCCCGTCTTGGCTAAACAAGGAAAGGACACTAGCCGGTACTGTTACCTATTAATCAGTAGTTAAAATCTGCAAATGACCTTGACTACCTATAGCGCGCATCCCCTTTGCATCGCATGAGGAAGACATTTTGTTTCACTACACGGCAGCTAGGTCGCGTGTAAATTCATTTAAGTGATAGGGGGTCGGGCCTGGACACCCCCCCCCCCAGCCATTCGGCTACGTCCTAGTCTGCAGAAGTGATCAGCTTTTAACCATGAATGTCGACGGGTTCAGTGTCGTAGACATCGCGGCGGAACGTCACCTATATACTATACACTTGAAAAATACCTACGTGATTTAGAAAGGCCCTGTATGAGTGAATATCATGAGTATCAGCATGCGATGGTCAACAGTTACTATAACTATAGGCTATAGCAATATCGTTAAGAAAAACAAACTATAAAACATGCCAGTCTTTATAATGTAGATCTATAACGCTACTCAAAATAAGTTTTGTCTGAACTTCTTAAGTTTTCTCCCATTCCTTTGTAGCCACAATCGATAGAAAACCTGTCACATTTTGGCGCCGAAGCAACAAAACTGCGCTGCTGGAACTGTTTATCAAATTTAACCCTTCAGTTAATGTGATATGTGAACATTAATCGTCACGAATGAATGACACTGTGGAAAAGAAAATGCAAAAGGATTCGGGAGAGGGTAGGAGGGGGTGGAATGGCGGCAGAGTCCTTGGAGACGGCCCTGTTCATAACTGGACCTGTGTGGTTGTCAGGAACATACGCGGTACCCCTGTAGCACAGGCGCCTCTTAACGACTTTCTGCGTCACGTCTTTTGCCTCATGGCAGAGGCAGGAGAAGAAACAAGCGTTTAGGTTTGCATGACGATCAAGAACATGATCCAGGTAATATTGATTACAGGCCTGTCTGTTTCTAGGCGCTGTATACCACCATATGAGTCAATATCAAAACATTTAAACCAGTTTCCCTGAAAACGAGGTTTTTTAATATTAAAAAAAATGTTTGTTAAGCTTATGGGACTTAACTACGGGGTCATCAGTCCCTAAACTTACAAACTACTTATGAACTACTTACGACCTAGGACGGCACAAATATCCATGCCCGAGGGGGGGATTCGAACCCCCCGACCGTAGTGTCCGTGCTGACCGTGACTGGAGCGCCTCAGTCACCTCGGCCACCGCGGCCGGCTTTTAATATTCAACACATTATCCCGTTTTTTTTACTTAACTAAAAGTGGATTAAAAAATTAAAAGAATAATAATAATTGTCTGTATATCATTATTCTGGTTCAGTAATCAGAAAAGGAGTGAAATTATACTTCTCAATAAATTTGAGATCTCTGTCAAGGGTTCAGAGAATTGATCATAAATATTGGAAATTTAACTCTATAGATACGGTATAGGATGTACGCACTTCCCATAAATTTCAGCAAAAGAGTGCCCGCCCACAGAAGGCAAGAGTTTCTACTTCTTGCCAAACATTGCTTTAGCCACGAAGGTCGCGAGACCTCTCCCAAATTGAGCGCTAACTTCCTATGAATAGAAAAAAACTCAGGTGACTCCCGTTTACAAGAAAGGTAGAAGAACTGACCGACATAATTATAGGCCAATATCGTTGACAAGTTTCCTGTAGAATTTTGTAGCCTATCTCAGCTCGAATATAGTAAATTTCTTTGAGACGGATGAACTACTTTCGGTGAATCATCACGGCTTTAGGAAACATCGTTCGCGTGAAACTGAGTGCCCTTTTCTCACATGACATCTTGCGAACCATGGATGAAGGACAACAGACAGATAGTATTTTTCTACATTTCAAAAGGGCATTTGACAGGATGCCACACTGCAGACTGCTAACGAAGATACGATCATATGGAATAGGTTCACAGATTTGTTAGTGACTGGAAGACTTTCTAAGTAATAGAACGCAGTACGTTGTTCTCGACGGCGAGTGTTCATCAGAGACGACTGTATCGTGAGGCGTGTCCAATGGGAGTGTGATACGACGCTATTATTTTCTATCTATATAAATGATCGGATGGACAGAGTAACTTGTAATTTGTTGCTGTTTCCTGATGATGCTGTGTTGTAGGGGAGGGTGTCGTCATTGACCGTAATAGCACACAGGATGACTTAGACAAAATTTGTACTTGGTGTGAAGAATTGCAGCTAGCTGTAAATGTAGAAAAATGTAAAGTCATACACATGAATAGGGAAAAAATCTCATAATGTTCGAATACAGCATTAGTAGTGAACTTCTTAACACAGTCGCGTCGTTCAAATATCTAGGCGTAACATTGCAGAGCGATATGAAATGGAACGAACATTTAAGGGCAGTTGTGAGTAAGGCGGACAGCCGACTTCGGTTTATGGGAGGTTGTTACCTCATCTGTAAAGGAGATAGCTGTACGACCCGCAGCAGATCTGTTTAAAGGAAGACATGGAAGCAGTTCAGAGACGAGCAGCTAGGTTTGTTAATGGTAGGTTCCACCATTGCGCAAATGTCAGGGAAATGCTCCGGGAGCCGGCCGCGGTGGCCGAGGAGACTGATGCGCTTCAGTCACGGTCTGCACGGCCACTACGGTCGGGGGTTCGAATTCCCTCCTCGGGCATGGATATTTGTGCCGTCCTTAGTATTAGCTAGTTCATAAGTAGTTTGTAAGTTTAGGGACTGATGACCCTGTAGTTAAGTCCCATAAGCTCTACATACATTTGATTTGCTCCGGGAACTCAAATGGGAATCGCTGGAGGAAGGACTACGTTCTTTTTCGAGCGACATTTCTCGAGAATTGTCTTATATTGCAATATAATTATCCATGTTCGTATGTGGGGTACTAGGATACTGTCTGCGAAATGCCTTGCGAATAGTCTTGGTAGTAAAGAAGTAGTAAACCACTACCCCATAGATAGTAATAACAAGCGAACAAAAAAACAATTAATTGATGAATTTGTAAATGTCTTTCAGAAAATTATTATGTGGTTCTCTGCAAGTTTTGATAAAAACACAGCATATACAGTTCGAAACGGTAAATGGCACTACACAGTTAATACTCTGTGAACAGAAATCTGTAGTTAACGTAGAATATTAAAAGGTTTTAGAGTGTGTGCATTGATGGAAATTGAATTTGAAGCAACACGTTGACGATCTGCTGAAACGTTGTAGTTCATTAACTTATGCTATTAGGGTATTGCAATAACTCGTACCTGTCAACGGTCAGTGTAAGATTTGTGCAGCGTGCGAACAGTTCACAAGTTGCGTGGGTAATGGAATCTTCAGTCAGAATAAGGCATGACGCCACATGGACTCACGTGTACAGGTGACTGACACCTGGTCCTGCTAACCCCTTTTTTATGTAGGGAAACAGGAAGTCGCTTTGCCAGCGACCACTTTCTTTGAAGTGGTTCGAACCGGCTGGTTTCGGATTTGGCTGATCTTACCGGCCTCGTGCTGTGCACGTCCGCTCCCAGCAGCCCTGACCTTCACTGCATCACGTGCAGCATTGTCCGGCTTCTCCACGAAGCCAGGCAAATATATTTACATATACATGGTACAGTCAGTAAGTTCTGACACTGCCCGAATGATGGCTCTGTGATGCACTATAGGGCGTAGGTGGCGCCATTGTGTGGTACGTCATTTAGTATCTCGTTTAGACATCGTTTGAACATCCACTAAATAAAAGTCAAGCTACAACTAGGGAATCGATGTGGACACAGAAATTGGAAACTTGCAGCTTAAATTGCTGGAACATTAAAGAAAAACTTCCGGCCGGATCTCAACTGGAATAGTGTCTGGAAGAGGTTAAATAGACTTAGGTGTCGAATGAGAAGATCAAATGATAACCTGTTCAAGTGGGGATACGCAGAAGACGAGCTCTGCCAATGTGGAGAGAGAGGAGAAAAACAAACCACATGCTGAGCTGCCCATCCTTGCCGACGCCATGCACTTTCCCAGACCTGTGGCTGGCACTGAAGTGTGCCGAATACTGGGGGGGGGGGAGAGAGAGAGAGAGAGAGAGAGAGAGAGAGAGAGAGAGAGAGAGAGAGAGAGAGAGAGAGAGAGAGTTTAACGGTCTTCAAATCTAACGGAAATTTACCAAGCATAGTAATACGCAACAGTTTCAGTAAGTTTGCTATAAAGTGCCCGAAAATTAGCTAGAAATGCTGCCCCATCGTATTTCCTAATATATGTATATGATCTTGGACAGTGTAATACAGTGTTTTTCAACCTGTGGGTCGCAAGGCCTTTCTCGGAGGACCGCTGTTAAAGAAGGAAGTACTTGCACCGTAAAACAACCAGCCCAATACATGTCTGTATACTAGGTGCCCAGTAATATAACCCCATAGGCATAATAACAGTGAAATTGAATAGGTCGTACATTTTTTTCATAATAGATACGCTATGTTTAAGACGCAAAGCCGAAAACTTTATTCAGGAACTAAACTATAGCGAAATGAAAAAGACGCAAAATGTAATTTTGAGATATTCGAAAAAAACTATTTACTTCTTTACAAATCGGTTATACAGCGTTGCTTAAAAAGCGTAATTCACTTCTAAGTCCTACCTGAAGTGCGAAGCACTCGTTATGCAAAACCTATTTTTCTAAAAAAAAAAAAAAAAAAAAAAAAAAAAAAAAAAAAAAAAAAAAAAAATGCGCTAAAATTCGTCTTATAATTATAATACTGTACATTCTTTTTTTACGAGAAAGTTGTATCAACGAAAGTTAAATTCAATCCTTTTCAGAGTTGTCATACCGTTCGGAAGGAGGGGAGGTGTCACCAGAAAGTTTTTATTTGAAAGGGGCAACGTATTCAGGAAGGTTGAAACACACTGCCGTAATAAACTATAAAACTTACGTGTATGTCGTTAATCTGTTTCAATACACACAACCTCAAAAACTACTCAACGAATTTGCATGCGGTTTCCACAGGAAATTTCAGCATATAGGCTCGATTTTTATCAGAATCAAATCACGGAAACAAATATCGTAGTTCAATATTTTTATTATAAAAACTGCCCGTCTGTTGGAACATGCTAGTCAGCGAAAGTACTCAAAGAAAAGGCATGGGTTTGTCACAGGTAACTTTAAAGTATTTTGGGGGGCAACATACCATAACTTACTTCGCAACAATTGGATCATGAAAAGGTAATGATTTCTATTTATGCACTTCTACAATTCTGCTCTACTTAATAGTATGACACCGTACACCAAAGAACCAATATATCGTGTTATTACTTTTCCTAACTTGCTATGAGTGGCAGCAGTAGGCTATCTTCGGAAGCTGTCAGCGACATAGTGGTCAAAATAATTTTAATACAAACACACACCGCTTCGCGAAAATTTGCTTGTGTCCATTTTTTCTAGGGAAGACAAAATTAATTTGATATCGAGGGTTCGATATAACGAGGCGTTCGGGAAAAATCAAGATTTTTGTTACTGTAAGCCCTACTCAATATGTAGGAGCCTTTGCAGTTTTAACTTCGACTTATTACACTGGCACTTCCCCCACTTATTTTTCGGAAAATAATGCCGTGTCTTTTCCTGAAATTTTCATGCCATCCATTACTCGCACGAAAAGTATCGTATCCCAACGTTGCTGGAAAATAATCTGCCTTTCCTTTCAAAATAAGTCCACCAATGTTCTGATTATTATTCATCTTTTGCCGGAACCACTGGCCTTTCGTTGTCGTTTCCGATCTTTCCCTTCATCTGCAGTTATCACGTGATCACGTGGTCTTCATTCTTTTTCTTTACTCCTGCTTTCACTTCATCAATTGACTTCCACTTTTCAGCAATTGGCAAACATTTCCGCTGAGACCCCACTCGCAGCTCACACCGAATCAAAACAAACGCTGCCTAAAATCGCACCTGCTAGGAGGCGGGGGAACTGCAGAGCGACCCTGATCTCAGCGATCCATAGAAGCAGGGAGAGAAGGTACTTCGACTGTCCTGAATGCGCGCGCGCACTTCCATATGCAGAGGTAGAATCTGCCCTCCTAGATCCCTCCACAAACTTCGATATAATGGTTTCATTCGAAATCTCAAGGATTTGGGCTTCCATGGTAAGGGAATGAAGAAAACATTCGATATAGACAGGTCTTCGCTATATCCAGATTTGTATTTGGGTTTCCGTTCTTCGTAAGGAAAAACGAATTTACTAGGTGATTCTATAAGGGTTCTGGATTAATCTATTGATATTCTGATCACCAAAAATCGACGGTATGGGGACGTCGTTACTCTTCTCACGTTGAACGACTGTGTATGTAGTATACACTTCATTGTTCCGAAAATACTGTCCTCTTCAGTCCGAATGACTATCAGTAACTTCCGTTGCCCATAAGAGCGAACGGTGCGAGGCACGCCGGCAACATCATATTGAGAGGTTATGAATGGAATACACAAGATAACTGAGATGTTGTTGTGGTCTTCAGTCCGGAGACTGGTTTGATGCAGCTCTCCACAATACCCTATCCTGAGCAAGCCTCTTCATCTCCACATACGAACGGCAACCTACATCTGTCTGAATCTGCTTACTGTACCCATCTCTTGGTCTTCCTCTGCGATTTTTACCCCAGACACTTCCCTCCAATGCTAAATTCACAATTCCTTCATGTCTAAGAATGTGTCCTACCAATCTATCCCTTCTTTTAGTCAAGGTATGCCAGAAATTTCTTTTCTCCCCAATTCTGTTCAGTACCTCCTCATTAGTTACACGATCCACCCACCTAATCTTCAGCATTCTTTTGTAGCACCACATTTCAAAAGCCTCAATCCTCTTCCTGTCCACACTGTTTATCGTCCATGTCTCACTCCCGTACAAGGCAACACTCCATACAAATGCCTTCAGAAAGGACTTCCTTAGCCTTAAATCAATATTCGATGTTAACAAATTTCTCTTTTTCAAGAACGCTTTTCTACCCATTGCCATTCTGCATTTTATATCCTCTGTTCTGCGACCATCATTTGTTATTTTACTGCCCAAGTAACAAAACTCATCTACCTCCTTTATTGCTTCGTTTCCCAATCTAATTCCTTCAGCATCACCTGATTTTCTTACACTGCACTCCATTACCCTAGTTTTGCTCTTGTTAATGTTCATCTTATATGCTCCTTTCAGCAAGCTGTCCATTCCGGCCGGCCGCGGTGGCCGAGGAGACTGAGGCGCTTCAGTCACGGTCTGCAAGGCCACTACGGTCGGGGGTTCGAATCCCCCCTTGGGCATGGATATTTGTGCCGTCTTTAGTATAAGGTAGTTCATAAGTAGTTTGTAAGTTTAGGGACTGATAGCCCCGTAGTCGAGTCCCATAAACTTAACAAACATTTGAACATTTTTGTCCATTCCGTTAAATTGCTCTTCCAGGTCCTTTGCTGTATCTGACAGAATTACTATGTCGTCGGCAAAACGCAATGTTTTTAATTCTTCCCCCTGAAGTTTAATTCCTTCACCAAATTTCTCCTTGCTTTCCTTTATGGCTTGCTCAATGTACAAATTGAATAACAATGGAGAAAGACTACAACCCTGTCTTACTCCCTTTCCAACCACTGCATCCCTTTCATGCCCTTCAACTATGACAACTGCTGTCTGGTTTTTGTACAAGTTGTAAATAACCTTACGCTCCCTATATTTTACTCCTGCTTGCTTCAGAACTTGAAAGAGTTTATTCCAATCAACATTGTCAAAAGCCTTCTCCAGATCTACAAAGGCTAGAATGTAGGTTTGCCTTTTCTTAATTTAGCTTCTAGGATAAGCCGTAAAGTGAGTATTGCCTCCCGTGTTCCTACATTTCTCCTGAACCCAAACTGATCTTCCCCGAGGTCGGCTTCTACCAGCTTTTCCATCCTTCTGTATATAATTCGTGTTAATATTTTGCAACCATGACTTATTAAACTGATGGTTCTGTAGTTTTCACATCTGTCTGCACCTGCTTTCTTTGGAATGGGGATTATAACATTTTTCTTAAAGTCTGAGGGTACTTCACCTGTCTCATACATCTTACACACCAGGTGAAACAGGTTTGTCATGGCTGGTTCTCCCAGAGACTTCAGTAGCTCTGAGGGAATATCATCTACTCCTGGGTCTTGTTTCGACTTAGGTCTTTCAGGGCTCTGTCAAATTCTTCTCTCAGTACAGTATCACCTATTTAATCTTCATCTACATCCTCTTCCCTTCCTACAATATTGTCTGGAAGTTCATTTCCTTTGTAGAGCCCCTGTATATACTCTTTCCACCTTTCAGCTTTCCCTTCTTTGCTGAGAACTGGTTTTCCATCAGAGTCCTTGATATTCATAGAGCTGTTTTTCTTATCTCCAAATGTTTCTTTTATTTTCCTGTAGGCTGTATCTATTTTTTCCCCTATTTATACATTCTTCTACATCCTTGCATTTGCCTTATAGCCACTCCTGCTTAGCCATTTTGCACTTCCTGTCAATCTCATTTCTTAGTCGTCTGTACTCCATTTTGCCTGTTTCATTTACTGCATTTTTATATTTTCTCCTTTCATCGATTAAATTTAGTATCTCCTGTGATATCCAAGGATTTTTTGTAGGTCTTTCCTTCCTACCTATTTTGTCCTCTGCTACCTTCACTATTTCATCTCTCAATTTTACCCATTCCTCCTCTACTGTTTTATTTTCCCCTGTTTCTGTCAATTGTTGCCTAAAGCTCCCTCTGAAATTCTTATTTCAAAGGAGACTAGTGCTTCAGTTTATAACTAACCAGAGGGAAATTATTACAATTAAAGTTGTGCAAATTCCTTGTCTACGTCCAACATTCCGATCCGTGAGTCAGAATTGGCAGATAATAACTTCTACATCATAACTTTTGATTCTGCAGGTAATTTCCAATTTCTTATTGTCAGATACACAATAATAAAATTTTGAACAGTTCTGCATTCTCTCTGAAATTTCATCCTTTATGTCCCCTTTTACAGTTATTTTACTTCCTAGATACTTGAAGCCATCTACTTCTTTAATAACTTCTCCTTTGCAAGTTACATCCTTCAGTTTTTCATTTTCCTGCTGATTTTCATTACTTCAGTTTTTGTTAAACTTACATCCATTATGGATATAATTAAGGTATGGAAATAAGGTCGTGGGTGTATTACTTATTTTGTCAAACAAGTAGGCTCAACCACAGATATCGTGTAAAAACAGAGTTTTTACACGATGTCTGTGGTTGAGCCTACTTGTTTGACAAAATAATTATTTCCATACCTACTTCTTCAATTACTTTTTGCCAGGTGTTAAGTTGGTCTTCAAATTTCTGTTCATTTTCCTTTCAAATCATCACATCAGCATATGCTAAGATTTTCATAGTTAAATTTTCATAGTTAAATAAGACATTACAATTTATATCACGTAAGGAGCGAAACAGTTGTGATTAAACAAGGCTGCTTACCAGATATAAATTGTAATGCCTTATTTTACCTGTTATAACATTTTTGTGTAATCACAACAGTTTGGCTGCTTATGTGATATAAACTGTAATGTCTAATTTCACTAGTAGCCATAGTTTAATTTAACCACTTAAAAAATTTAACATATGTTTACAGATGTTCCATTCATCTTTGTCACATGCTCGATGTTCCATACATTAGACCGTTTAAGGTAATTTTTTGATCAGTATTTTTCAGCCAGTTTCTATTGTTTCGCTTTGTATTTCTTAGGATATCGTCATTATCTAATGTATAAAGCAGTGTGTCCGTATGTACGTGTCGCATACAAATCTACAGTTTTGTTCCAATCTTCATGAAATTTTGTACACGTAAGCTTCGATCCATGAGGGCGGCCGCCGTAAGTGTAAGAATCTCAAACGATATATTACGTCGTAATGAGATGCTCGAAAAAACTGCATTTTGCGACAATGCTGCTCATTTTCTCAACCAAATTTTGTACACACATTCCTTACCGTGAGGTACCAATTGCTGCATGGTTAAGAATCACATACAGGACGTGGTTGAAAAGATATTACGTCATAACCAATAGAAACAGCAAAAAATGCCGTATAATGCGGCGAGACTTTCGAAATAGTATGAAAGTGACAGTACTTAGCGACTTGCAAGAAACTTTAAACATCATTTCAAACCTTTGTTAAACTTTTTCTCGCTGGCAACCATAGTAAAATGATAGAAGGAAAAAAGTTTCTCGATTACTACTTTTCCGCTGTAAAACTACGGCTCTCGGTATGACGTTACAATTTATAATTTGAACACTACAAACTGTAGCGACGGGAAATTTCAGACAGTATACACGTATATAGTTGAATGTAGCTTCTAAATTGTATCACATTCCGTAGTTCATGAGATATGAGGACATAAACAGTAACGTTCATGGTAAACGCCCCATCACGCACAAAGTTTTCATCTATTACTTCTTTGCTACTAATTTTATTCCCACGAGATTTTACAGACACACAGCCCACACAGCCCTTATAAAAAATGAATATATACCTGAAAAATTGCAGGAATATAGGAATAAATAAATACCCGGCCAACGCCGGGTTTTCAGCTAGTTTGTTATATTGTCACATATTTTATCTATGTCAAGAATTTACACCACAACTTGAATTGTAATGATTTCCCTGAGACTACTTACGAGGCGCGTCCAGAAAGTAAGTTCCGTTTAGTTATATAAAACGAACGGGTACAGATACAGAAAAATGTTGATTGTACAAAAATCTACAACTGTTAAACTACTTTTCTACATAGCTTCCGAAATTTTGTAGGCAATTGTCATAGCATGGCACAAGGTTTCGTGTGCCTTTTTCATATACTGTTGCCGCCTGTGTATTCAACCATGTGGTAACATGTTCTTTCAGCTCGTCATCATCGTTGAAGTGTTGTCCACCAAGGACAGAATTTAGGTGTAAGAAGAAGATTACTGTCAAAAGATTTTTTTTTTTTTTTTTTTTTTTTTCACGATAATGCCTGACCTCACACACCAAAAGTGACCAAACAATTCTTTACGGAAATTTCAATGGGACCTGTTCGATCATCCTCCATACAGCTCGGACCTCTCTCCTAGCGACTTTCATCTCTCCTTACACCTAAAATCTGTCCTTGGTGGTCAACACTTCAACGATGATAAGAGCTGTTACCACATGGTTGAATATACAGGCGGCAACCTTTTGTGAAGGATGCATGCAAAAACTTGTGGCACGTTATGAAAAGTGCCTAAAAAATTTCGACAGTTATGTGGAAAAGTAGTTTAAGAGTTGTAGAATTTTGTGCAATAAAAATTTATTCTGTATCTGTGTACAATTTCATTTTATTACCAACCGGGACTTACTTTCTGGACGCGCCTCGTATAAACCAAAGCACTAGTCTCCTTTGAAAGTTATATATCTACCAACTTGCATATTGTGTTAAGAACAGAGGGGACAGTTGGTAAGTTTAGACAGGGCTATGAGTCGGCGCGCTCGCAGCCTCCCTGGTCCGGCGCGCGGTGGCCGCAGCCGGCAGCTGTGGGTTGCATAACGGCTGCAGTGCAGTGGAGTGGAGTGGGTCAGCCAGTGAAAGCGGCCCAGCTGCACGTGCTCCCACACGCCTACGGCTACCTTTCCCGTCCCGTCGAGGCGCGAGACCGGGGATTGACGGCGGTGGCGGCCAGCGCTTTATAACACACTACTCGTCAAAACTAGAGCAACGGACGGAAACTTCACACGGTTAAATAGTCTAAACGGATGATATTAAAGTAGATGACAACGGAAACAGCCCATGTTGAGGCAGTAACGCCCATTCTTCCTCCAAAGCAGCTCACAAGTCCTGGAAAGTGGTTGATGAGTCATAAATCAACGGAACCTGTCTCCCTATTTCATTTCAGACATGCTCTGTAGCAGCATTTTTCAACCTGCGGGTCGCGACACCCGGGGAGCGGGGAGGGGGGGAGTTAGCAAAGTCTTGCTCCGTGGGGGGGGGGGGGGGGGGGGGGGGGTGTTGCTGACGCAGGAGGAAGTAATCTTTATGTATAAAGCAGAGTGTCCGTATGTTCGAGTGTGGCACCGTTAATCAAAAATGTATGTAAATCATTAACCCGGCACCAGAATATTTTTATTTGGAAAGGGATCGCTAGACAATTTTTACTTGGAAGGGGGTCGCATATACGGAAAGATTGAAAAACGCTGCTCTATAGGATTCAATTTGGGAGAGTGAAAATGCCACATGATGCATGCAATATTTGGTCTCTTTCCACTAAGGATCCCAAACTCGTGTTCCACATTCTCTCCAAATTCAAATCTATCGCGAATCTCTCCTCATAACAAACTGGGTTTCATTTGTGAAAAGAACATTTGCCCACTGTTGGTCTGTTCAGGTGGCATGTTGGATGACTTTTGTAATGTTTTTATGGATTCTTAAGTAATTATATTTCATTCTACCACTTTCAAACAGAATACTCAGCTTTTCAACATTACGATGTATGGGGGTTCTGCTCGCTGCAACATTATTCTCCTGGGGCGTCATGGTAGAAATAAATAATCGTAGGTACAATTTTTCACTTCTTCTTTAATTTGCACTCAAAGTGCTTCGCCACCAAACATTACAACTTTAAACTTGCGTACACAAATTACCACAACAACACAGACTGACATAGATTCCAAAGTACTTCAGAAGCGGCAAAACTCGAACTCCCCCACGCAAGGCGGTGAGACATATATAACATCGAAAATAATGGCATTACATTATCCATTGTTCATAACAATTGAATATACTGATTTACAATTACCGAACATACAAATAAAACATTTCATGTACACAAGAATAATCACAATATAAAATGAAAACTATGCATACAATAATTTTAGATGGCGCATGTATTTTTAAGGCGAAATTTCCGATCTTTCTGTTGACAACAAGGTGCGATGTTAAATGTCAATTAATTGGTTAATGAGTACATCATACATGTTCCTAACATATATTGAATTATCAAATATATTTTCAATTCTAAAACTGTTTAAAATCTCACGTCAGTCAATATATACAAAAAATTAAATTTTGAATTTAGACTATTACATTAATTAACAGAATTAGCTGGTCAATACAAGTTGTTTATGAGCCTAACCTATATACAATGCTATTTATTTTCATGACTTTTTTACATAAGTTTGTACCCTTCGTCTGTCCATTTATTAAAATAATGTACAATGACAAAAGTATTGTTTATAGAACTGTCTGGAAACGTCTTATACAAATCTCTTATTTAATGTAATCTATAACTTGTTTTGATCACAGTATCACCGAAACACTGTCCTACACTGATTCCTAGACTGGCTATTTCGTTTGTAACTTCACACGCAAAATATATCACTATTACACCACACGATTCCGGGTCCGACGCAGACGGTATCGTACAATAACATTGAGATGAGAGGGCCAGCAGTATCGTCACTCTCTGCACGAGACGTTGCCTTCTGTGAAGACTCCTCCAGGGTACGCACACGGCAGTCTCTCGCAATAAACGCCACTCTGCCGAAGTCGCCTGCATATTCTTTGCCTCGGTTCAAATCTTCTAGTGGATTATGAGAGGTCAGATGCCAATTCCTGCGCAGTGCTGCACGAGTATCGACGTACCATTAGTCAAATAACGCTAGTGTCTTCCTGATGACACACGTGGTCGGCCCTTCCCTGGTCTCCGGGTTACAGTTCCGGTCTCTATAAACCGTCACCATATGGAGAAACAACATAATGATTAATATTAAACCATCGGACCCCATCACTTGTAGACTGTCCTGCTTCCACTCTTCCTATAGTCCTCCACTGCAGAGTCTGGAAGGCGTCTTGCCTATGCCGTACTGCACCGTCTGTAGTTTTTTACACGGGAATTGTGGATGTGCGACTACCCAGCAAATAATAATCCATGTCATAGGGGCCCTGTCGTCATAGTTTTATGCTGGCCAGAATTCCATCTTCCTAGCGGAACACTATTGACGGACATACATTGCAGTTTGTATCATTGTCGTGGATTCTACACAGGATGGGGGAAATAGCTGTTCGTTACTTTAATTTTTGACTCCGTTGTATACTGGAACTCATCAAAACAACATAGGACAATGTAGTAAAGTTATCTCGAGCCTACCCATATAAATTTCCTCGATACATGTGCTGTCACATTAATCTGTTGTCGCATTGAGCCATGTATACTGATCAATATGACGACCTATTTAATAACTGTATGTCAGCCTTTGGCGTGGATAACAGCGGTGGTGGAAGCAATGAGGCCTCGTTGGTCCCTGGAGAGAGGTGACACCACATCTATAGACAAAAGTCACCTATCTGTGGTCAGGGAGTGGGGGATGCGCCTTGAAGCCACGCTCAGTCATCTGGAAGACGACAGTCACACCATTCCATCGGCATGATGCTTGCTGTGGCAAGACGCCGTTCTCGTATTCTGCTGACGGCTGTTGATGGCTTTTGGCCCCTGATACACCTTCTGAGCACAAAAACGGGACCACTGCTCGTGGTTCCTCTTTGGCGCCAACATCTAATGGAGCAGCCATGATTTGTCTGCAAGAAAAAGACAAATTAGGATCAAACTTTCATAGTAGGGTCACAACACCATAAAAAAACATACTAGGACACAATTCAGTACGAACAATGTAAGAAACGTTATAGCTACATTGCATAAAATTTTTGACTTTCCCTTCTATATATTAGCAAAATGTATAGTGTATGGCCAGATGAATGTTTGTTACTTAGGTTAAAATTTGGAGTAAATTGGTATACATCTTTCGAGATTTTGGTAATACTATTAAAGATTTGTCTGTGTATGTAGTAGTATAGATCAAACAAAACAACAAATAGATTTAGTTGGTCATCATTGAAAACCAGAACACACATCCTCTGTGCCATTCTGCGTTCGGAGGGCCAATTAAAAATTCTTGCTGACAGCATATTTTCCTTGCACCAAATCAACTAGTTTATATATATATATAGGGTTGGGAAGTTACGCCGTTACTTGTAACGCCGTTAGTGAAGAATACCAGGCTTTTAGTGAAGAGAAAAAAGAAAAAAAAATATTTATTTCTAAATTACATATTTTCAACAACGTACGTTGGAAATGTATGAGGTGTATTTTAGTACCGTTATAACATTTTAAAGTACCCATCATTCATAACATTTTTATGTATGCAACAATGAGTATATAACAATCCCCTGACGCATCACACGTAAACAGTCTCATCTGTCATATTATTTTCCATACCTTTCGACATGGAAAAGGAAGAACACACTAACATGCTTTGGCCAGCTTATGATGAAGTGTTCGAATTTTTGATTGGATGGAGAGGAAAAAAAAAAAAAAAAAAAAAAAAAAAAAAAAAGATTCCTTTTGCTGCAAATTGTGTTGCGCTGGGCAAACGATTCAAAGCAGTCGAAACCCCCAAACTGAATTTAAGAATTCATGTACAATTAGTTTTCTTGCTCGTTGGGGTTAAGGCGTGTTTACAATGATTTGAAACAAGTTCTGCGAAGTTGCTCGCTGCTAGTTCTCGACTACGGTACCTATTTTCACAACATGCAGGCAACACAAAAGCTATTTTCCGTGGCAGTGTCGGTAAAGAAACAATGCCCGTGGCTTGCTGACGCTAAATGCTCCTTTGCAACGGTAGTTTTAGGGTTTTTTGTTTTTTTGTTTTTTCTTCTTCTTCCTGTGTATCTATAGAGTTAAGTGTTCTGTCCGTGTGTTCATTCACGAAATTAAGTAGAGAAGAAGCAACATTAAGAATTCGTCACCTAATAAGAAGCAGAGGAGGCATGAGAAATGTTGGATGTCATGAAAATAAGACGACTCCCTACAGAAATTTGCTACATTGTTTGGCACCAGCCGTATGTGAAGTAGATAAAACAATTCAGTAATATCTTAACGCAACAACAGGATCGTTATCTTATTTTGGAAATGGAGTGGTTATCGAGTTACTTTACTTGCCGGCCAATGAAAGAACGACGACAAAATTTTATTTTTATAGCGCTTTTTATGAAGCAGAAATGAATGTATACAGGACGCAGAAGTGTGTACTAAAAGTGGACGTGAAAAGGGGATCGTCAGCAGCAGATCCCTTGTCGCAGTCATATGTGGTGGTAGTGAATTTAAGGCTAACGAATTTCCTTAATTGAAAATGACGATTTGTAATAATGTGAAGACATAAATGAATATACGATCAATTAAATATTTCATTGCTATTAATATAACTGAATTACGTTTACTCAACTCTTCATCCAAATCTTCACAAACTGCGGGGACAGTAATGACATGGCTCTTTGAAATGTGGGATAAATACGAAAGAATTTCACACACACTTCCTGTTGCCGAGAAACAAGAAGTAACGGCTAGTCTTCTCTTCGCAGGAGTTGTTTTTCTGAACTTTGTGCCTTTCTTTGAAATATTCATTATGATTTCAAAATCTGACGACGACATCTTGGTGAAATTACAAAAAGGAGAAATGTCTTCCAAATTCAGCTCGCACAGCCTGTCAGTCAAATTCCCATGTTTTTAAGCCTATGGGACCAAACTATGGTCATACGTCCCTAGACTTAGGCCAACAAACTACTTTAACTAACGACAAGACACACCCAAAACCCCAAGGGAGGACTTGAGCCGCGGCGGAGGCGACCGCCCAATCCGTAGCATGATGCCTTAGACCACGCGTCCACTCCCTCGCGGCAGCCTGTCATTCCCGACACATCTTCTGTAGTACGATATGTATTTTGTCCTCCTCGGACAACTAAGTCTTCTTCGTCTGCTTATGTCGTCGAGTAGCCTACTATTAAGGCAGCGTCCCATATCACTTATTCTTTCTCATCACTTGTCATAGCGTAGCTGTCGATTCCAATACACAGTTTGAAATGTTTGCTCATTGTTGCCATTTCAGAGTAATAGCCGCTGCGAATATACAGTAGACAACAAATTCGGCAGTTTTCACGGAGACGAGAACAACGAACAAGACAAAACGTAACTTTCACGAGATGGTACGCTTAAAAAACTATTTGTTCATCGGACAATGAAAATGCAATACAATAAGATGCTGTGGACAATTTCTTCAATAATGCATTAATTATGTTTTATTATAAATTATGTATCTATTAATATATTTACACGAGTAAGGTTTAGTACGGATTTACAAATGGGTTAAAATTACAGTATTTAAAAGTAACTGTAAAAATAACTGTAAAGTTACTTGTAATTCAGGGAATTAACTTTAACTGTAACATATATATATATATATATATATATATATATATATATATATATATATATATATAAAACAAACTCTTTCCTCAATATCTCTTTAAAGATCTGGTATTTGGAACCAAAGTACTCCACTTTTACTCATTTACAATGAAGATATGATTTTATTTTGTTGTAAACTAAGGAAAGGATTCTACAATATGATCCTTTTTCACAATGGATACAAAACGCTTAAACCTGTTATTGTTTCCAGGAAGGATTAAAAAAAGTCACCCCGGGAAACTAATAAAACGTTTTGTACAAGCGAATAAGATATTTTGTTCCATGTAGGTAATCTATTTGTAGTGGCTGCTGTACTTGAGATACTGTTAATTCTGAAACGATCAGATTCTCTTTGCAGTGACACTTAAGTATTCTTCTCATTGTGAATTATAATACCAAGCATTTCAAAAGTTATTAGGGTTCTAAAGTCTATGTAACATTTATTAGCTACAGCTTAAAATTATGAATAACTAGCTGCTAAACCCGGTATTTCCCCGGTATATATGCATTTTTCGAGTCTTATATTAGAAACGAAAATAAAAATTCGGAGATTTCATGTATTCATGAAAACGGCTTTAAAAAACAGTAAAACAAATATGCATAATGTACAAAATTATAAGTGCAGTATCCAAAGAAAGAAAAATAGTAATAAAACAGAAGATGTATAGCATTAATACAAAACTTGACTATAAACATATATCTTGCTACTTCTCCTGGTGACAGGGCAAGTGTTTGAGTATTTTGTGTACGTCTTCTTTTTTAGGAACAAGAGTAACCCTTTTTGCAACCAGTTCAAATTCTGATAAGTTTTGTCAAATAGCCGTATATAGTGCATCTATAAGCTCTATGATGGTCGACACCACATTGTAAAAATCGGTTGGCAAATTTATGCCGCTAGATGAATCAATCACTGCTCTACCTCTCCAGTTTCTAGTTTTTATTTTTTTAAAGACCTGTTTGTGTCGTCATATCTCATGAACTACGTGTATTTATTCCTTTATATTAATCCATCTCGTTCTTCTCTTTCTGTCCATCGGCCTCTACCTTACTATCCGTCAATTTAAGTTTCGTTTTCATGCAGCTCAATACTTAATAATAATAATATTATTATTATTATTTATTCAACATCGAATAATACATATACATTGACATTGTACAGATTATTCTTCTGAATACGTCAGTTTCATAAATTATAAACTAATGATTACTGTTTCATATAGACATTATTTCTTTTATACAATTAAACATATTACATGTTTTAAGTCTACTTGACAACTAAACAGTTAACTACAGTACATACTTGTCTTGGTTAAGAAACATTTTTCATATAGTCATAGAATTCATCTAGAGAATAGAATGCATTTTCAATTAGGATCCTTTTTAGTTGGTCTTTTAATTTATTTTTAGGAAGGGCTGCAAGGCTTTTTGGTAGTGCATTGCTAAGCTTCAGGCCAACATGAAGTCCATTTTTTTCATATAATGCTGTTCTGTGGCTGTTTAAATGGTATCTTAGTTTTTGTCGTGTATTGTGTTGATGTAGATCACAATTTAGATCTGGATTGATTGTTTTCACATACATTATTATTTTTAATGTGTATAAACCAGTCATTGTAAGTATGCCCAATTTTGGAAAGAGATTCCGACATGATTCTCTTGGTTTGGCCCCACAGATAATTCTGACCGCTTTCTTCTGTAGTATCAACAAAGTGTTAATGTTAGCTTGTGATGTTCCACCCCAAATTTCTATTCCATAGTTTGTGTTGGATGCAAATAATGCATGGTATGCAGTCTTAAGGATATGCATATCTTTACAATATTTGCTGATCTGGTTTATGGCAAAGATATTTTTAGACAGCTTTTTGGCTAGGGAATCTATGTGCAAGTCCCACTTAAGGTTGTCTTGAATTGTGATACCCAAAAATTTTGTATATTTCTCCTTATTAATAGTTTGATTTCCTATTGATAATTTCATGTCAAAGTCTGTTTGCTTTCTAGGGTTAAATTCTACAATTGCGGTCTTGGAGGCACTTACATTTAGATGGTTTTCATTGAAATACTTGACTATTTCATTAGTAACAGTGTTGCACAGCACTTCCAGACTGCCGTGGTCTTTGTGTTTGCACACAATTGTTGTATCGTCTGCATACAATATTATTTTATTATCTGGGGAACAGTACTTTATATCGTTCACATAAATCAGGAACAGGAGGGGTCCCAAGACGGAACCTTGGGGCACTCCGTATTTGACATCTGCTACTTTGGATTTGAAATACCCACTGTTTGTTTTAATCAAGACAAATTGTTTCCTGTTGCTCATATATGACTCTATTAGGTCAAAGCATGTTCCTCTAATACCCATGTTCCATATCTTGTCAAGTAGTATGGTGATATTAACGCAGTCAAGCTTTTTCGAGATCAAGGAACACTCCAGCAACTTGTTCGTTGTTCTCTATGGCAGTTATTATTTCATCTACGAGCTGTGCTACAGCTACTGAAGTTGACTTGTTCTTCATAAAACCATTTTGATTCTCGAATATTAGGTTGTGTAGGCTCAGAAATGCCATTAGTCTATTATAAATAACTTTCTCGATTACCTTGGAAAATGCAGGTAAGATTGAGATCGGTCGGTAGTTTTCAATTTTATTTTTATCACCTTTCTTGTAAATCGGAGTTACTTGTGCTATCTTTAGTCTGTCTGGAAAAATGCCCGTTGTGATTATGTCATTTACTGCTGTCGCCAAGGCATCTGATATGTTGTCTATGCACCTTTTAAGTGTGCTGATAGACAATCCTTCATAACCTGCAGAGTTTGAGTTTTTTAGTGACATCACCTGCTGTTCGTAGGTGTCAAGTATATGCTATGTCTTACTGGATTGCCCTTATATGTATACTGGAGGTTGTTGAACTGGTCATTGATGGATTTTCCCATAGAAGAAAAGTACTCGTTAAAATATTTGCTATCTGGTAGGGGCATTTGATGTTACCACCTTTGAAATTGATACTAAGGTCACTAGCTGATTTGTCCTTACAGTCCCTGAAGCTATTTATAACTTGCCAGACAGCTTTGCCAGAGTTGTTGGAGCCTCTTAACATGTTAGCTACATGTTTACTTCTGGTTTCTAGGAGGAGATTTTTGTAGTGATCATGATAGTTGTTAAACTCTTCCTTCAGTCTATGATTATCACTATTCTTTGTCATTGCGCATGGGAAAAGTCTTAGTTTTTCTCTTGCTGTTTTTACTTCAGTGTTTATCCAGTTATTCTTTTTTATTTTTTTAAAGTCATTTACTGGCAGGGTTGTTTCTGGGCATGAGACGTTGAAGCAATAATAAAAGTCAGATGCAAATTCATTGAAAGTGATACAGTTATTTTCATTCCATTGTAAGCGTTTGAGCATACTCTTAAGGTTTTCGATATTGTTGTCATGGGTGGCTCTTTTTGTTACATAGTGTTTCTTTTTGCTTGCAATATGAAGGTTTTCAGCTTCTATCAGTACCTGAACTGCATGGTGGTCAGAAATTGCAAGCTTCAGAACTGATGCAGTGTATTTAAAGTGGGACATGTTAGTAATAATGTTGTCAATGCATGATTTGCTGCCATTGACCTCCCTGGTGGGCTCATTTATCAAGGGATTTAGTTTAAACTGATCTAGTACCAGCATCAATTTTCTTTTAATGCTGGAGTCAGGAGACAGCAAGTCAATATTTATATCTCCTACTAGAATTAAGTTAGCCCAGCCATTTTTATCACAGTGTTTGCAGTCAATGTCTACAAGCAGATCATTCAAAACTTCAAAGAAAATGTCAAGGCTGCCACTTGTGGGTCTGTATACACCTATGATAATTAAGTTCTCTTTCCCCCATTTGTAGTTAATTGCTGCAAGTTCTATAATCCCCTGTATGCTGAAAGCACTTACATCAATATCATTAAAGTTACTGCTTCTAGATGCAAAGATAGCTACCCCTCCACATTTTTTCATTTTCCTGCTGAAGGCAGTACAGAATATCATGGAAAGTGGCTGGCAAACACTAATTATCTCTTCTGTATACCAGTGTTCAGTTATAACTAAGACATGTGGGTTATCAATCCCTGTAACTGTGTCCATCTCATTTTGCTTATTACTAAGACTTTGAACATTTTGGTGAATTAATTTGAACCCAAGTGTGTTCTGCTGGACACTACTGACAGTTTTCACACTACTAGGATGTCCAGCATGCCCTTCAAGTTTTCCTGATTCCTATTTGAGTGACTATTTCTGACACCTTGATTCTGAGTGTGGTTTGTTGTTATACTAGCTACAAGTTTGGCCCTTCCATTTCGGTTTTATTTGGATATTGTGGAGCTGTGGTAGGTTTGTTTTTTGCAAAGTTGTTTGTCAGATTGGGTGGTGTGGGCCATTCCATGGCAAAGCACGTATTTATAACACTTTGCTGATAATTTCGTCTTATTTCATCAATAATTAATTTACTGAGAGTCATTTTGCCTCTTTTATTCAGGTGCATTCCATGAGTTGTGTGCAGGTCCTTATCAAGATTACTGATGTTTACAAGAGAGACATTGTGAAATTTATTACATATTTTCTTTAGTCTATCATTAGTTTTGTGCACTTCAAAATTCACAACTGATTGTTCAATTAAATCGTATCTCTGTGGTATGTTGACAACAACTTTTATTTGATCAAGAGCCTGATATTTGTTGTTAGTGATAAAGGTTGGAAAGATTTCCGGAGTTTTTGATTTAGGCCTACAGTTCATCAGGTGCTGTTGATCATTTTCGCTAACTCTTTTATTTAGCAACGATACCTCAACCTTTAAACACTGAATTTCACTTATTAAGTCTTTTACTAATATTGATAACTCGCACTTACAGTCCCAGTTATTTGTATTTGTTGTTTTACCTGAGGATTTGAGGCAGCACTGGGTACAGCTCCAGCTAGTCATGAATTCATTGTTTTCTTTCACTGATGCGTCGATTTTTGCACAATGAAAATGGTATGAATGATTGCATACCTTACACATGATACCGCTTTCCAACACTTTTTCGCACTTTCTACACTTATCATCGTCTAAAAAAAGGTTTTTGGGCGAGCTACTACTTAAAGCTACACTACTACTTGCCGCCATCTTTCCAGACTTCATATATCCTTGACTACGTGACCTACAGTAATATAATTCATCAGATTTGTATAGACCTAGGCGTGTGTGCGTTTGGATATGTGTGAGTGTGTGTGTATTTGTTTACCTTCCTTTTTTCCCCTAATGTAAGTCCTTCCACTCCTGGGATTGGAATGACTCCTTTTCCACTTCCTTAAAACCCATATCCTTCCTTTTCTCCTCTCCTTTCTTCCTTCCTTCCTATTTTTCCTGAAGAAGCTGCCAGTGGTGGCGAAAGATTGTATGTGTGTGATTTTATTTGTGTCTGTCGACGAGCCTGTCCTTTGGGTAAGTCATCCGTTTTGTATTTTTTATATTTGTTTATCCCACCAGGAAAGTTTGATGTCTACTTACCAGGCGAAGGAGCACAGGTAGTGATAGTAACACACACACACACACACACACACACACACACACACACATACATACACACATTTACACAGATGCAAGTACACCTAGGCAGACATACTGTAGCTGCTTTGCTTTCTACAGTATGTCTGCCTAGGTGTACTTGCGTCTGTGTGTATATATATATATATATATATATATATATATATATATAGTGTGTGTGTGTGTGTGTGTGTTCACCTTCCTTTTCTTCCCCCAAGGTAAGTCTTTCCTCTCCCGGGATTGGAATGGCTCCTTACCCCCTCGATTAAAACCCTCATTTCCTTTTCCCTCTCCTTTCCTTTCAGCCTGAAGAAGCGTTGTGTGTGTGTGTGTGTGTGTGTGTGTGTGTGTGTGTGTGTGTGTGTGTGTGTGTTACTATCACTACCTGTGCTCCTTCGCCTGGTAAGTAGACTTCATCTATTTTTTTACATATATTTTCCCTGTTAGGAATTTTTTCCGCTGATGATGGACAATGATCCTTTCGTCAGTGCGGAAGCACTTGCAGGCCCTTACTCTTACAGGAATTAGTTTACAATAACTAAGAGTTTGAGTTCTAGTGGGCAGGGGTAAAGTTAACAATTTGTATCTGATGGGAGGCGTACTTGAGTAATTGTGTACAGGTGTGGTGATCGCTGTGTCCCAGTGTTGTAGAGGTCAGCACAACTGCCTAGAAAGCGGGAGATGCGGTTCCAATCCCAGCTAGGTACTCATTTTCAGATTTACCCATTCGTAGTTAATGTAATACATTCTGTGAATACCAATATTGATAAGCTCGTTGAAGTTAAAAAGATGAAAAACAGACTGCATGTAAAAGTCAAAGGCTGGAGCAGTTATGAGGGTCTCTTATATGTGTGATGTATTGGGGGGGGGGGGGGGGTGTTTGCACACATTACTGGATACTAACATCATTTTCTGTATGTAAACTCATCTATCACAAAGTATCAATCTCTTGTTTATCAACCATCCCTACTTGTGAGACACAGCGAAAAGACTGCAGAACAGATGTTATGTATAAAACTGTGATAAAAATACCTGGAAAGTGAGTGTGAAAGATATTCACAAAAGGAAGTGTGGGATCTGAGTGAAGGACATTGATATAGCAAAGATGGGAGAAGCATTAAGAAAAGAGCCAATAAAAAGAAAGATTAGGTACAAGCATTACACAGAGTAAGGAAAAAACTAATGAGCTTAAAAACATAAGATTTACTGTTTTTGGTCTGCACTGTGGCTTTCTTAATCTGTTTTTTTAAATTCTTATAACTTTTTCTTCTTGGCAATTCATTCTCAATTTCATTATAATTGACAAATTTGAATTACTTATGTGTTATTGTATAATAGAAAGTACAGAGAGGACTTTGTCACATACTTATTTTAACAGCTTAAAAACATTTATGGAAGATCAATCAGACGTGCATTGAAGAATATTGTTGCTTCAGTTTTTTTTAAAAAATATTATTTCTATAAAGTTGATACTGTGGAATTTTATTATAGTGTTATTAAGTTGGTTATCTCCAGCATTGAGTGAAACTATTAACAGGAAAAGGGTGCGTAAAAATACTTAATTTTTATTTTGTAAATTCAGTATGAACCCTGTGAAATGTAATACAATGTCACAAAGCCTTAAAACCCCAGTTGTCATTTTGAAACACGTCTAGGGAGGGGCAAAGGGGGCAGTTGCCCCGGGCGGCAGAATGTAGAGGGAGGCAAATTTTGACTTTTTTTTTTTTTTTTAATTTACAGATTGTAACTTTTCGGTATAATTTAATAAAATTAACTTCACAGAATTATTAAAAGTAAAATGACTGCAAGAAATACCGAAGTCATTTAATAAAACTAAAATTCCTGGTTGCTGACTTCAGTGTTGCCCTGTCACATGTACTTCAGCTTATCAAACTTTAAAAATCTACTAGATATTAGCCAGAATGAGGGAGATGTTTCCGTTATTGCATACGTAAATGCACAATGTTTATTAATTTACAGAGATTTCGTTTTCCAGATAAATGAATATTCATAGTTCATATCAAGGTAATATTTGTAGAACAGGTGAATTTGAATAACGTTCCAGTCCTTGCTCTGTAAATCACATTTAACTGCCTGACAGAGGGTGCATCGGACCACCGTTATACTATTTATCTCCCATTCCATTCTCGAATAGCGCGCGGGAAGAAAGAACAACTGAATCTCTCTGTTCGAGCTCTGACTTCACGTATTTATTCAGATGATCTTTTCTACTTATGTAGGTGAGAGGCAACAATATAGTTTGGCATTCGGAGGAGAATGTTGACGATTGTAGATTCGTAAGTAGCCCACGACCCAGCGATAAACGCCTTTGTTCTAATGATTCCCATCCCAGATCCTGTATCATTTCCGTGTCTCCCCTGTATCACGACAATACAAAACAAGCTGCCTTTCTTTCGACTCTTTCGATTGAACTCCGACAAACCCACTTGATAAGTATCGCACACTGGGCAGAAAGACCAGATAAAACAAGATTATTACTCATGCTGTCCTTTTTCTAGCTAAGCAAGGAAGTCCTTTTAGAGGAACAAAAGAAGATGGTGATTTTGGTGATCCACATAGCGGCAAATTTCTAAATACAATTGATCTCATATCATACTATAGTGTTCCCCTTGGTCTGCGTATTTAACGCCACAAGAAAGGCCAGATTAGCTATTTTTACAAAAATACACAAAATGCGTTCCGTGTCTTGATTGCTGAAAAAATAATACAAGATATAATTAAAGATATTTTAGCTGCTAAATACTTATCACTGATGTTTGACTGCACTCCAGATATCAGCCACAATGCGCAGATGACACAAGTAATTAGATATGTCAAGTAGAATAACTCAGAGGTTGTGGAAAGTTTTACTGACTCTTTTACAGTTAGAGACAAAACAGGAGACGGCCTTAGTCAAGAGATACTGCAAAAATTGTATCAAGATGGGCTGAACATTAAGTACTGCAGGGGGCAGTCTCATGACAATGGGGGCAAACATGGCTGGAAAGTACAAACGGGTCCAGTCAAGAATACAGTACTTCAGAAGAATGAACTGGTCTATTTCGTACCATGTGCTGCTCACTCTTTAAATTTAGTAGGAGCAAATTCAGGAGACATTCAGCAAGACTAGGTGATCTGCAAGAGTAGATGTGGTTGAAGCTGTTTACAAGCATTTTCATAAAGTTTTGAAGGCCCTGGAAGAAACTGAAACTTATAAATTGTCAACGCCAGAAACAAAATCAGAGACAAGGTCTATTTTAAAAAATATGAGAACTGAAATTCATTACTTTAACTTGTTTCTGGTATGCAATATTAAAATAAATTGCCCATGTTAATCAGTTTCTGCGAAGTTATTACTTTACAATTGATAAAGCTGTTCGAAACATTAAAGGACTTTTGGGCTTTCTCAAAACTTCCCCGGATTCTTGTACCTCTGAAGCTATTTCTGGGGCCAAAGTGCTAGCAGAAGATAATAAGGTATCAACGGTATTCTCCGAAAAAGAATTCGAAGAAAGAAGAAAATGGCCGATGAGCTTTGTGAAGATGAAGTATCCAACATTCACAAAAAAAAAAAAAAGGAATAATTGACAGAGCTTTGTAGAAGTGGAGGACTTGAAGGCCAAATAAGTGGAACTGGCAGAAGATCTTAGCGAGGAAAAACTGAAACTTGAAAGTTTCAGACAACATGAGCTGGCAGTAGACAGAACCTTCAAAGATTCCACTGCATCGTCAGAATTAAGTTTAACTTATAAAAATAAATTGGTAGAGGGGTATCCCAACCTTACTACAGCGTTAAAATATATTTTACCATTCTAGTTTCGTCTGGAGAAATAAGTTTCAGCAAGCTGAAACTAATTAAATACACTTGAGGAGCACGACTGCTTAACAAATCTGAGTATAATATCCATAGAGTACAAACAAGCTTCTTCTCTAAACTATGATGATATCAAAAACAGTTTTGCAACAAAAAAAGCTCGAAAAGCGAAACATTGAACTGATTTTTGTACGATGAGTAAGCTTGTAATATTTTTGTATGTATTAAAATTGTTCTGTTTTCCTTTGATCTTAATTCAGTCAATAAAAGAAGTTCATGTTGTGAGATTGTGACATTTATTTACAAATATGTAACCCAATTAGCATCAAAAAGACGATTCTTACAGGGGGGGGGGCGTGGGAGTGAAAGAAGGGGCGACAAATTTAAGCTTGCCCCCCCCCCTTGGCAAATGTCCTAGATCCGGCCCTGACATGTCTCAAATGCATGTTTTATTCAAGCAACTGAAAACTGTTTTTGCTCAGATTCAGCATGTCACTCAATGAAAAGCAGAGCTGTAAAAGCTGTAATGACTTCTCCATCACAGAACCAACAGTCCATTTGGAGTCAATCATGCTCCTCAAGCATCATTTTGGGAAGATACACTTGGCAACCATTGACAGGTGTAGTTTCTTGCATACACAAATTTGTATCTCTTCTTACTACCATATGGGCTTCAGCTCCACATACAGTACTACTAACTGCACAATTATTATCAGTATATCTTCCAACAGTCAAGGCTGGATTTTTACCTTGTGGTACCTTTGCTCCATACTTGTAACGTATTTCAATGAGAGTCATCTTCTTTGAAGCTGATTGTTAAATAGTAGCCAATGAAAAGTTGTTGATGATTTCTTGATATCACTGGGGTTGTGCAGTCACCTCTCTTGTAATCGGTTACTAAGTGAACCCGTATTACCTTGCTCTGTATCTGAATTGCAAACTTTGTCTTCCCCTTGTTCTGGACTGCTAAATGATATTTGCATTAACATTCCTATTGGATTCTAAACCCTCAAGATGCACAGAAAATGCTTGTATTGAAGACGTATGTTTAGCTTCCACAGATGGAAGTAAAAGCTAAGCCCCATGCATTCACAACCTTACACATAGCAAGCAATGTGTCTGCAATTTCTAGACCTTTTGCATTAGTAGTGAATGCAGATTTCCCTCTTTGTTAGTTAGATTTTACTACCACTTCTATGACTTCTGATTCCGGAGCAGTAGGTGGGAAAACAATTCTTGGTGGTGGAGGGAGTTATCACCTGTGGTGGCAGAGGTATCATGAACGTTTTTGCCACTCCCACTGATGCCATATAGTTAATAATTTTTACCTAAAACATAAATTCCACAACTGCAAAACAATTAATACTTCACATGCTTACAAAAAGTGAACTCTTAGTTACATTTTATAGGAAAAAACTGCAAGATTGTTGTTCATGTGTCAGTGAATTTTCATAGGTATTTGGTCACTGTAGCATGTCTGTTAAATTAATATAAATCTAACAATGGAAAGTAAGGTATAGACTTTGTTTATCTTACCCTTCAAAAAAGTTTCACATTTGTGGTGTGAATAATATGGCCATGAAGAATGGACGTTACATACTTACATTTTTGAAGGTTTTTTTTTGGGGGGGGGGGGATGCTGTATTAGCCCTTCAGTTTCAGCATCTTACTTTAAATCAAATGAGCCCCCTTCAAACAGTTTTATCCTGTTTCTATGGTAGTGGAATCCCATATTTTGTAGAATAGATTTAAAAGAAATCAAATGTTGACTCACATCATAGGTCTGTTATTTATTTCCTAATTTAACTCCTTCATTAACATGATAGCGCTTATACCTGTGTACTGATGTTACCGTCACTCTAACAAAATAAATAAAAATAGTTAAAAAAAGTCAGGTGAGTATTAAACCTACCATAAAAAGTAATCTTAATCACTCAGACCAGTCAAAGTGAAAAAATACAGCTGTCTTAACTGTTGGGTAACATTTAATGAGTGAACAGTGAGCTGATGATAAACTAACCTTTAAATTCAATATATATTTTTTAAAGTTGATAATATAGTAAGGACAGTTTACAACTCAACGCAAAGACGTGGCGATGAGCTGCGACAGGCACATACAAAAGACACACACATTCAACACTTTCAGCTTATCGTCCACGGCCTTCTTCAGAAAATAGAACACTCACACAATCACACAGGCACACAACAGTCGTACAACCATCACCTCTGGTTGCCGCACTTCAAATGTGCCAGTTGCAGCTTGTCGCCACGTCTTTGCGGTGAGTTGTAAACTGTCCTTACTATATTATTAATTCCAAGCTGGACTTTCCTTTATTATATTTCTTTTAAGTTGATGATGATAATAATGATGATGATAATAATAATAATAATAATAATAATAATAATAATAATAATAATAATAATAATACACCCTGTCAGACATGTTAATTTTCTGAAAATGACACGGTGAACTTAACATAACAAAGTAACTTTTACTGCCAGTAGAAAACTAATAATTGGTTTATCCCAGAAATGATCACTTACATTAAAAAATGCAGGTGTATGCAGAGGGGGAGACAAACTATGGTATATCAATCACACAGCATTAACAGATATGGCAATATTAGCCTTTGCGTTTAAGAGATGCTTGATGTATATATGAAGCAGGTACACTGAAAGGCATCAAAGTTCAAACAGGTAAGGAATACATACTCTGTGTGTGTGTGTGTGTGTGTGTGTGTGTGTGTGTGTGTGTGTGTGTGTGTGTGTGTTTTGCATGAAAGTTCTTTTACATGCTATGTTCATACGTTGGAGAAGCAAAAATGAGCTTTCAACAAATATAATTGTGGCCTACTTTCAGTTGACATCCTGCTCAGCCCCATGCTAATTAAAATGTTCTATTAAAATTACTCCAGGTTTGCCAATTATTTAAGGAAGGATCATAAATTTACTTGTATGGATATATAATAAATTGATGTGCAAATTTTGTGAAAATACTGTATAACACAAACTTGAACAGACAAGGAGACCTCATGGGTATCTGATTTTAGAATTTATTTATATTTATGGTATGTGAAGTTCAGAACTTAAATGACAATCACCCAAAGCCATGTAACTCTCAAAAATTCTTGAGAAAATTGACTTTGAAGTTTTTCAAAGTACATGTAAGTACCAATAATTAAAACATTTGCAGCATATTTCGGTGTAGGTCAGGTGGTAGCGATCTGGCCTCACAACCAGTGTGTCGGTGGTTAGACTCCCACTATGACTGATATTTTTTTTTCATTTTCGAATTCAGTTATATAAAAAATTTTGGGATCTCTAATTCCACGTGTTGTCAGTTTTTGTTTAAGTATTACCGTGAGTCTTCCGACAGAAACCATGTCGCAGTGGTTAGCATTGCAGATCACTGTACTTGTGGTCCCTAGTTCAAATCACACCAAGGACAGAAAAAAAAAACATTTCTTTGTATTTACTATTTATAGACTGTTCTACATGTTTCTTGTGTTTGATGTACTTAGAAAGAATTTTCTTGAACTTAAAAGTACAAATAGTGGAGCACTCAAAGCAGAAAACTTGTGTTAGCAATAAACATGTCCTAAGTGTAAACTGTTGTGCTCTATTAACGACCAGCCTTTGAATTTTGGACCACCTGCAGTTCACAATGTGACAGTATATAGTCGAGCTGAAAACCTGGTCATGTAAAATAATGGTTGAGTAGGTTAGCTGGTTGGAAAGCCATTAGTAGCTATGGAGCTGACTTTCCAAACCAGTGTCGTAGCTCTTCACAAATTGAACAATCAAAGACTACCATTGTCAACTAATAGTGAAGTGAATATGGATTTTTTTTTTAAACCATCATTATGAACAAACTTCTATAAAATATAGAAAATTATGAATAAACCAAAATATACACACTTTTCATAAAAATTACAATTAGATATTAAAATTGTGTAAGTATCTCAACACAAAAATAAATAAATAAAAATAAATATTGTTGTGACAGGATTCAAACCACCGACCCTAGGGTTTTAAGGACAGAACACTACCACCTGAGCTATGCCAACAGATGTTGCAAGTAATTTAATGATTGGTACTTATGCTTAATTGCAAAATTTCAAAGTCAATTTTCTCGAATATTTTTGAGTTGAGTAGAATGACTCTGGCTGATTGCTATTTGAGTTCAGAACTTCACGTACCAATAAAAAAAATCCTAAAATCTGATACCCATGTGGTCTCCTTGTGAGTGGTTATTACAATGACAATGAGTGAAATGTTTTGTAGTATCATGGCTGTGCAAAATAATTCTCTTGTTTTAGTATCACTTTTTGGCACCATTTTAAGTCTTATTATATGTTTGTTGCAGATCTGCAATGTGTGACATCGAGTCAAGTTTCTTACACACTACAAGCTTTTTGGGGAGTTTCTATCAGAGAGCTGCATCTTTTCCTATGGAGACCTTGGAGTGTACTGCAAAAGGAAGTTGAGCAAGGAAACTTGTTGCAGGATTTCTATCAGCATAAGGGAGCAGTTGTACAGTATCCTTTTACTATAACATCAGTATGTTAATGTTCTTGTCAGTAAACAGACATATAACGATAATAATATAGTAATAAGGACAGTTTACAACTCGCTGCAAAGATGAGACGACGAGCTATGACCGGCACATACAAAACACACACACACACACACACACACACACACACACACACACACACACACACACACACCACTCAAAATAGGAGATGTTTAGGATAGAGAGGTAGGAACTGTAAGGTATGTAAAAAAAAGGAAGTTACCGTAGGTTGAGGCCTGGATGATTTCGGGATCGAAGAATGTATTGTACGGGTAACTCTCATTTGTGCAGTTCACAAAAGCTGGTAGTGGAAGGGAGGATCCAGATGGCCCAGGTTGTGAAGCAGCCATTAAAATAGAGCACGTGCTCCGCTGCATGCTGTGCCACAGGATGATCTACCTTGGTTTTGGCCACAGTTGGGCAGTGGCCATTCATCCTAATGGACAGCTGGTTAGTGGTCATGCCAATATAGAAAGCTGCACAGTGATTGCAGCACAGTTGGTAAATTACATGACTGCTTTTACAGGTGGCCCGGCCTCTGATAGGGTAGGATAAGCCTGTGACAGGACTGAAATAGGAAGTGCTGGGTGGGTGGATTGGACATATCTTGTAGCAGGCTTTTCCACAAGAATATGATCCCTGTGGCAGTGGGCTGGGTTTCAGGGTGGCATAAGGGTGAACTAGGATGATGTGGAGGTTGGGAGGGCGATGGAACACCACTTTGGGAGGGGCGGGAAGGATCTTAGGCAGGATGTCCCCCATTTCTGGGCACGAGGATAGAAAATCAAAACCTTGGCAAATGATCAATTTAGTGGTTAAAGCCCAGGGTAGTACTGGGTGACAAGAGGAGTGCTCTTTTGTGGCTGGTTACTGGTGTTAGGAGGAGAATTTGGGATGTGTGAGGATATGGCACGGGAGATCTGCTTGCGGACTAGGTCTGTGGGGTAGTTTGTCAGTGAAGGCCTTTGTGAGACCCTTCAGCATATTCAGAAAGGGAGTTATCTTCACTACAGATACGCTGTCCATGGGTGGCCAGGCTGTAAGGGAGGGAGTTTTTGATGTGATGGCAACTATCATAGTCTAGGTACTGTTGGTGGTTGGCAGGTTTAATATAGAGGGAAGTGTGGATGGAGCCATCAGTGAGGTAGAGGTTGACATTCAGGAATGTGGCATGGTATGTTATGTTGAGGAAGACCAGGCGAAGGATGGGGGAGAAGGAATTGAGGTTCTGAAGAAAGGATAGGTTGTCCTGGCCCAGAGTTCAGATCATTCTCCGATCCTGAAATCATCCAGGCCTCAACCTAAGATTACTTCCTCCCCCCCCCCCCCCGCTTTTTTTTTCATACCTTACAGTTCATACCACTCTATCCTAAACGTCTATTTTGAGTGGTGTGTGTGTGTGTGTGTGTGTGTGTGTGTGTGTGTGTGTGTGTGTGTGTGTGTGTGTGTTACACATTTTTTAATTTTTTATTTTAATCTATATTTATTTTGTTTTGTTTTTCTCCCCTCACCCGCCTCCCCACTCCATTCCTAAGCTGCATCTCGTTATTTCCATCTAGGCTGTGCTGTACCCATCCCCACCACCTTGATGTAAACTTCCTATCCCCTCTCCCCTCCCCTTCCCGATTTACATGCCGCAGAGCGTGATTCAAAGTGCAGTAGCTGGAGGTGATAGTTGTATGACTGTGTTGTGTGCCTGTGTGATTTTGCCTAAATGTTCTATTTTCTGAAGAAGGCCTTGGCCGATAGCTGAAAGTGTTGTACGTGTGTATCTTTTTATGTGCGTGTCACAGGTCGTCACCACGTCTTTACGTTGAGTTGTAAACTGTCCTTATTACTATATTATCAATTCCAACCTGGACTTTCCATTATTATAAAGATCAAAATAGTTACATGAAAATGGAGTGCCAGTAAAAAGTTTGAAGTAAATGATATTCCACTGGTTTTGAAATGCATCCACAAGCTCTTCATTTTTTAAAGTCATAAACCAAAGTGACATAAATGATCAACAGTAACATGAGCAAATAAAATTCAGTAAAGCTACACGTGGATCTACAATGTACAGAAAACAATATAAATCTGTAGCATGGTTACAAAGATGAACAACTGTGTGTAGCAAAACTGTCAGAAGAGGCAAAAAACATGTTGAAAGGAGTTTAAAAAAGTAGTGCTGTCGAGAAATTGTCCCTATGTTATACAAAAATAGTCTGCAACAAAATCATACTTCCTGTATTTTATTGTTGTAATAGGTATTTGCAGCTAGCTGAAATATTGACACAGCTAAGTTTGTAATCAGTAATTCGATAGGGCCACTTCTGTCACCCAGGTGGTGTCTTCCAGTGAGCTTCATTGCTAATTAGGTGTGACTGGTGTGTGAGGCCTGTACTGAAATTTTCCATATTAAATCACAAAGAGATACAATGTATGTAAAACTGTGAACTTTTGCAAACAAATAACATG
This sequence comes from Locusta migratoria, assembly GCA_026315105.1. Lineage (NCBI taxonomy): Eukaryota > Metazoa > Arthropoda > Insecta > Orthoptera > Acrididae > Locusta > Locusta migratoria. The sequence goes on from CM048747.1 coordinate 13,912,008, forward strand.
ACACATAATGGCTTAGCTGTCCAGTAAAACAAGTTCATCGACTTCAGTATCATGTTCTTCATTAGACCGTTAACTCACATTCATGTTGTGGATTGGCAGGCATATAATTTTTTGATATATATTACATTTTCAGTTTCATTCCTCTTATCACTGTGCAGATGCTTGAGCATGGCTCGCACTGCATTAGGTAGGCAGTAGTCTGTTCTTACCCACAGTCGCACAGCATTGGTTTGTCTGATAGCCCCATCTATGTATGTTGCTCTTAGTTCTTGCAACTCTAGAAGTCACTCTATTCAAGGATATCCATATATTCCACAAAAGTTAAATGACTCACCAATGATGTCATACATAAATTTCAGTTCATAATACCATTTTCAGTATGTATGAAAGCATAGTATTGCGGTGAGTTTTACTGAAAAATTTTCTTGGACTTGAAGCCGAATCAGGTGGTTTGAAACATTTACCAAGTGGTGACCACTTGACAATGACAGATGATTTCAGCCAAAAGCAAGTGGATTTCAAACCTGTTGACATGCCTAGAAACCCAAGAATTTTACCATTTTCAGTATGGATTTAACAATTTATATAGTTAAATGAACAGGAAAACCTAAGAGTGAGAGGTTGCAAGTTCAAAATGAAATATCAGCTGCTAATGAGGGTGACAAAAAATGAGTGTAGAAGAGGGTAGAGACTAATATTATAAGGTATTATACTTTACAACATGACACTGTTGACACCCAAAAATTTTTTTGAAATGAACTATTATTAACTTGCTAAGTGAACACCAAATGAAAAATAGTGCACTGTAGTGATAACAAAGGAGTTCCTTAAAAACACAGCTGGACACTGTTGATTTATCTTACTGAAAGAAAAACAGTGAAATTATTAAAAGAATATTCTACTTGGTACATTTTCATATGCTGGAAGTTACCTATTGAATAATTTTAAGTCGACTATGTTGCAATATGCAGTAGCTGCTTCTGACTTTGTTATAGTGCTACTCATCCCACATCCCTGAAGGCTCACCTTCATTATATGATTTATAGAATGGGTTGATTTGAGAGACTGAGGTGAATGAATGAATGAATGAATCAATCAATCAATCAATCAATCAATCAATCACTGTGGTGTAAATTGTTGTATGTCAGTAATTTCTTCTTCTGGAACATCTAGAAGTCCAACAATTAACATAAACAGCATGAAATGACATATTTATATTTATATCTATATCTGATTATGGCAAAACATCTGAAAAGTAATTAATCAAGTAGTAAACATTGTAATTATACACTAGTTAAGTTTAACAGGTGTTTTAATAAGAATAGTCCTTTTGTAAGTAGTATGCAATACTATTGAAATATAATTCTGAATTGGGAAAATAAGGTATGAGACTTTTGGAATATAAATAAAACATGAAATGGGGTAAGACATGCTGTAAACTGGTTTCACTCAGGTTTTAAGGTATTGGTACATTTTCTGTGATTAAATTAATATTGTATACATTACAATACACTGTATATATACATATTGTATACATTACATACATCGGATTTTAGATGCAGAGGGAAATATGGAAAAATAATTTCATGTCTGTCTGTTGTTAAATTAAGAGCGAACATAACAGTAAGTTCAAGCTAAAATCATTTATTTGATGGGAAAAAGACTGAATGTAAAGACTGTTCTAAATTAGTAACCAAGAGTAATTGTGCTACAGAATCAGATTTATTATTTTAATTTCTAGTGTAGCAGTAATTATGCATTCTTGACTTATTCTTGATGCCTTTGTGCATAGTGTCTAAATTATTTGCTGTATTTTCTGTTAATTTTATTCAAATTTATATTAAAAAACTATTTACTTACATAAAGTTGGTATTGATTTTCAGCATACATATAAATTAAATGCTTTCTAACGACCAATCACTGTTTGGTTTGTGGGCATTGTCTACATGAATGAATAGTAACAATAGTTGAAAATCATGTTGTGAAAACTGACAGAAGTGGACTACAGCCACAGTACCTACAGCATTATGTTTTCAGTTATTTGTTTTTATTACTTTACAAACATATTAATTAGGAGAATTGCACAGAAATGGAATACAAAAAGAAAACACAAAAAGTATACATTGTAGAAAGAAAAGTCCCTATAAAGAGTGAATCAGAATTGGAGGTGAAAACAGACTAACAGTAGAAATTCAAAGTAGTGAATATGATAACAGTTGTCAAATAATGTCCTTGGTATATAAATTCATGAGAGCTATAAGGTGATGTTTGATGCGGGGAGAATGAGGATAAAATCATGTATCGATTCAGTGTACCAATGGCAAGGATTATGTCATTTATAATATAAGAATTTACTAATAAAATGTCTTCATAATTACCAAGCTCAATGAAAATGAGCATGCAATAATGATTCCTTAACACAGTATTAGCAAGTCCACCCATGGAGATGAAGTGTTCACATTGTTCCTGCCTCAGCCAGAACTTGACTTAGGTACTCCACCTCGTCTGTGTTATCCCCTAGTGGTTTTCTTGATAAGAAAGGACAGTCACACAATGCATCCAGATGAAACAGTAAGTTACAGGCATAACAACATTCAAGAACCTTAAATGGCTTATCAATTTTCTCTTAATAACTAATGAAGTGTGTTGTATTCATCCATTTCAGGTGGCTTTAATCAATGTAATCCACATAAAGGATTCTGTTTGTACATTGCCAACAAGTATTCTTGCTCAGTATCTTAAGCAAGCAAATGGTCAACTGTCATGTTTAAAGGTACGTTAACCTTACTTATGTGCTTAATAGATGCTAAGAAATCAGATGACTGTTTTGTATTAAGTATTTACCATTAATTTTATTTCAATAATGACAAGTCATGACACATCCATAGGAATACATTGAACTTTACCTGAAATGTTATTGTCATTTATGCAACATAAGTAATCTTTTATTTTTATTTATTTATTGTCATTGCAGGAGTGATTCCAAATAGTAGTCATATAATTATTTGTGACAAAAACTATCAACAAACTATGGAAAACTGAACAGTGGGGGACTGATAAACTTTGTAGTTTGGTCCCTTTTAGAACACCAAACAACTATATGATCAGTATCAATAAATCTGGAGGAGAGTTAAATAACTGTCAACATTACAGGCAAATTAGCAAAAAATGAATTCTGGTTTCAGTCTCTTCACAAAAATGTAATTTTCCTTAACGGCCAATCTTTATCCAAACAAGACGCATTTGCAGCTGTACACAAGAATTTTGCAACTCTTTCACAGGAACACTCCAATGCTATAATTTTTTGGAGTAATTGTTTTAAAAGTAGACAGATTATAAAATAAAATGTGTCTGAATATATAAATTTTTCACTGAGATGTCATTTTTGGCTGAAATACTAAAACAACAATCATTAAGATTGATTGATTGACAGAGGCAGATGAGAAAGTAGAGTTATAGGTCACCCTTGAAAATGTAACACACATGACAAGTTTCAGTGATTGAGTAGGATAGATGATTTAAAACTAAAGGAAGATTTAGCACATAGACATTTTTTATATGTATGTGAGCTAATCTAACAAAATGGCTTAAATCAGGAAGAGATCTATCTTATGACTCTGCAAAAATATAATAAAGGAAAGTCCAGGTTGGAATTAATAATAGTAATAAGGACAGTTTACAATTCACCGCAAAGATGTGGTGATGAGCTGTGACATCTGAAAGTGTTATATACGTGTGTCTTTTGTATGTGCGTGTCGCAGCTCGTCGCCATATTAGGACTCTGCAAATTAGTTAGAGCATATAACCAGATAGAAAACTTCTTTTTTTTATAGAAGTCCCTGGATGTTGGAAGAAAGTTGGAACAATAAGCTTTGGTTGTCAAACCAACATTATTATATTATTCTGAGGCTCTGACTGTAAACTGACAGTGACTTATCTACATTGATCAAAACTGACACAGCTATGGTGGGGGGAGGGGGGTGACAATTAGTATAATCACTATACTAAAGGACTTAACAACAGTGGATGTTATTAAACATTTTCAAAGTATTTCCAAAATTGAACAGTACTTGAGAGATATCATCTCATTCATGCTGAGGCTTAAGGTTAGGCAAATGAAAAGTCACAGCCTAAAAATAAGTCTCCCAATAAAAAGAAAAGCATGGTATCAATATGGAGTGCTGTAAATAGTCATGACAGTGAAATGATGTGTGTCTGCCAGTCAGGTTGTACAACAAAAATATTATGTTATACATACATGAAAGACAAGTATTAGTCCTCTCAATTAAGATTGGTTTCAAATTGGATAATAATAACTGCTGTAAATGAACGCAGGTATATTTCTCGCAGTTTCTAAGTCAACATTGCAGAAGAAACCAGATGCAATGAATGTAGTGAGTTGGAGACCTTATGAGAGGCCACTACTTAAGAGTGGGACACAAGTTCCAGAGAACATGTTAACTGTGTGGTCCAAGAAGTTAGTTTTGCTTCTTTTCAAATAAGGTATTCAGTACACAGACAATTTGACAGTCTTATGGGATGGGTTGTTGATGGCTTTACTTACCTTATGGGATCTAATCATAGGAAAATGAAGACGATGGTGCCTGTCGAATATTCTTACTATCCCTGTTGTTATTTACATAATAAGAGTAAGGGTGCAATGTCTATTAGTTGCATTTCAGCTGTGAAAGTCAAAGTGCCTATGTAAACATACAAGGGAATTAGGAAGTAGTTTACAGGCACTTACCTGCCTACAAGAAGTTGATTGTCACAGTAGGTAGAATGCTGGCATTAAATTTCATATTTCCCCCTAGATACTGTGGTGGCATAAAAGATGCTAGAGCCAAAGTGCTGTCGACTCTGCGAATTTCTATTTGTAGAGAATTGATCACTTTGAAGCCATTATATGAACTCTTCCAGAGTGGCAATATGCAACTGCACTGCTAAGTGAACACTAAGACTCAACGACTGAAGGCCACATGGAAGAAGGTATATTGAATGACAGCAACCACTCCCCTTTTATGCAAAATGCTTTTATTAAGTTTTTCCCATAACTGGTTTCGATATGCCTAGCATATTATCATCAGATGGTGAACGGGTTTTTTACGTTACAAATGGTGTGTAGTGGGATTTGTGCATCTGTTAAAATTACAAAAAACAAAATAAATAAACTATATGGAGAGCATAAGTGACATAATAATATTGAGTTAGGCCTAAATGTTGCTACTTACAATTTGTAATATCCATAAATCCATTTCCACAACTGGTAGCATGCACATAATTACTGTGCTGCTAAAAACTTTAGACATGTTATACTACAGTTTCCACGCACAATACAGTTTAATACAAACTGCAAAGATTTTGTATAGGTATATCACCCTTTGGTTGACACTTGCATTATTTGGTAATTATATATTTGATTTAGGATATGTCCTAATCTTAAGTTATATAATTTCTGATATGTTAATTATTTGTGGTAGAATAGTTCTAAACTAACAAAATTCTTATTTTTATTGTCGTTAACATCATGAAACAGGGCGAAATTTTGTCAATAATTTAGTAGTATTTTCAACATGAATTGACATAGGCATTGAACTTTTAGGAATATAGTACTGGGCACGGTGCAAGAATAGAAGTTAGTGTCTAGAGGGGGGGGGGGGGTGTACATGCTTTGAAGTAAATACAAGGGGGGGGGGGGGGTCTCTCTCTCTCTCTCTCTCTCTCTCTCTCTCTCTCTCTCTCTCTCTCTCTCTCTCTCTCTCTCTCTCTCTCTCTCTCTCTCCCCCCAGATACTAACTCCTACTATTGCACCATGCCGAGTACTATATTCCTAAGTTCAATGCCTATCTTAGTTCATGTTGATAATACTACTTTTAGCCCTGTTTCATTATGTTAACAACAATAAAAATAAGAACTGTAATAGTTTAGAACTATTCTACCACAAATAATTAACATTAACATATCAGAAATTATATAACTTAAGATTAGGACATATCCTAAATCAAATATATAATTACCAAATAATGCAAGTGTCAACCAAAGGGTGATATACCTATACAAAATCTTTGCAGTATGCATCTGGCGAAAACTTTTGGTTTGTTTAAATCTGTATAGCGTGTAGAAACTGTGTAGTATAACATGTCTAAAGTGTTTAGCGTGTGAAGTGCATAGCAGCACAATTAATGAGTGCATGCTACCAATTGTGGAAATGGATTTATGGATATCACAAACTGTAAGTAGTAACATTTAGGCCTAAGTCAATATTATTATGTCACTTATGCTTGCCACATAGTTTACTTATTTTGTTTTTTGTAATTGTAACAGATGCACAAATCCCACTACACATCATTTGTAATGTGTAAAAAAAAAAAAAAAAAAAAAAAAAAAAAAAAATTCACCGTCTGATAATGATATGCTAGGCATATCAAAACTGGTTAAGGGGTAAAACACAATAAAAACATTTTGCATCAAAGCAGACTGATTGCTGTCATTCAATACCTTTTTGCACCAAAGTTGCAATGTTCTTCATCCATAATGGACAAGTTTTATTCCACAGGGAAGAGTTCCAGATATGTGATAAGGTATAGAAATTATGTAAGTGGAGAAGAGATAAATGAAGGCCCATTATAGTGGTTACAGAGGCCAAAAATGGGGAAAGCTATGGTGTAAATGACCTCATCCATGGAAGAAGCAGTGAAGCTAGATATCTATTTGTGTGCTGCTCTTAGAGCATCTATGGTCAGAATACAGCTACAGCTACAGCAATTTGAGGAAAATGGTCGCAGAATTGTAGTTTCACAAGCACATGACTGGGAGTTGAACATCCACAATTCATCATAGGGATGTGGAGGCAGAATTCAAAAATCTGTCGTATCTCTCTCTTGGTTGCAGTTCTAGTGCCAGTGAAATTATTTTGAAGCATACCAGTTGGTGGACATTGCTGATTATCAACTCTGCAGGAGACACTACATATGCTTTCCCTTGTTGAGCCAACAACATGGTCCATTAATATTTCAGTAGCAAGGGATAACAAAGATTGGATCACATTTCGTAGATGCTTTGTCATTCAGGTGAACTTCTGTTGGAATTGTGCACAATATTATGTTATGGGAACATTAAACTGGGCTTACAAAGGAACTGAGATAGTACCGTGACAGAATACACCACGGCAGTTTTGGAGGACATTATTATTGTGTTTGACCTGTCTCCTTTCACACTTCTCGCATTTTTCCAGCAGGATAACTGACTGTTTAACAGACAAAAATCATGTTACAGTTATCTGAAGATATCTGAAGATATCTTAAAGGAGTCTGTCTAAAATCGTAACACATTTGTTGTATCTGTAGACGGCAGTACCTAAAGTTATAATACATTTTTTTCACATTTGTGAACGACATTTATAAATTTATTATAGAGTTAATACATCTGTGAAAGACGTTGGTAGACGACAGCCACATAACTATGAGCAGTAGGCTCTTTGGGGATGCGCAGAGGAAATGCACATGGTGACTGAAAGAGGTCTGGTATAGCGACACCAGAGAGCAGCAGTGGTGTGGAGGAATGTCGGAGGATGTCAAATGAGGCAGGAGGCCCATGGTCGGAACGTGGTCAGTCACAGCGGACAGGCTGAGTGTAAACATTCAGTGGATAGTTTCTGTGTAGACAGGCTGAAGGAAAGCAGTGGTCAGTTAAAGGAAGTGGCGAGTTGTCAGTTGGAGTTTGCTAGTGGCGAGTGGCAGCCGCCGTTATGTATAGTGTCGTGGAGTAATATTGCCAGGAAGCAGACTGTGAAGTACAGGGTACTTGTTTACAACTGTACCGGCACGACACACTGAGTTGCTGTTGCATATTTTCCTGGTAGAAGGAAGTAACGCCCCCAGGAAGAGATACTGATTACCTATTTTGTGACAGAACAAACTAAGACCAGTATGTATGAGAATTGTATGGCATATGTATTACAAAAAGAGCAAGGTAATTTTAAAATTAATGTTCAATAATAGTCAGTCTTCTTGTTTACAGCAAGTGTCTCTTTGGTAGATTTGATTTTTTCCTTCTTATTTCCATGAGTAAAGCATAAATCATTTCTGCTAATTCCCAATTTTATAAGTTTTAAGCAGCAAACCCTAGTTATGTCAAACTATTAGGATTTCATGGATTTCCTCACCTGCAGAAAGACATAGCTGATGTGTTTGCTGATTCTGATTGAATTTCAAAATACATTTTTTGATAAGAACTTTTATATAGCATGGAAGTAACGTTTTTTGTTTATTAGTGGAACAGTTTAAATCAGCTTGTGTAGAAAATAATCCACTGAATAGAGAATAATTTTCAATGCTTTTCCTCCCCCCATAGTTATGAGAAATTAAACTCCACAGCATCCCCAGTTCAACCACTTGCCTTATGTTTACTCATTTGCGTTGTGCATAGGCTAATAGAAAAATTTGAGAGTGTCATACCCGCATGAAAACACCCGATCACTTAACCACCCACACAGATAAACAAAACTAGACAGAGTCCCTTCAATCTTAGTCCACAAATTCACTTGATTTGATTAAACAAAGGTGGTATACAAAATAGCATCAGAGGGGGAGAGCAGCTTAGTCCCAGCAATACACTGGGCAGTATGTAATGGGTAATGTGTGACCTGAGCATAGACAGTTGATGAAAATTATTCCTTAAAACCTACCGATGACTTGTAAATCCATACAAAGCAATCAGAAAATGATGATAGTATCTTTGACTCATCAATGTATACTGATCATCCATTGTCTGTTCTGTTGTTCATTGTTTTCCCTCATGACTTGTACATGAAGAACACTAAGTACTCTATAAATGATGTCAGTAACACTTCATAAATGCATTCTATTATTTACATAGCTTACACCCACAGTGACACACTTAAATCAATTCCTGTACACTACAGTATTCACAATATTAGTCTGATTTCTCAGCTTCCTCGTCTCTCTCCAAAACTTCAACAATAGCAAATCTCATAGGAATAACAAAAATGCTCGCTGAGCTGCTAACAGACATGAAAATAGGTAATCACATTCACAAAACAAATTTTTCAGCCATGGCCTTCGTCGGAATAAGAAACACACACACACACACACACACACACACACACACACACACACACACACACACACACACACACGTGTGTGGTGTGCGTAGTTGTCTGAGTGATTGCGTAAATGTATGTGTTTCTTTTACTGACGAAAGCCATGGCCGAAAATTTAAATTGTGCCAATGTGATTACCTATTTTCGTGTCTGTTAGCAGCTCAGCTCTCCATTCTTTCTGACTTTGCCGCCCTTTCTTCATCCGTAATGATGTATTGATTGTTTTCATTTGACAGTTTTTAATTTGTCTTTTTTTTTTTTAAAGCAAATATCACCCTGGTACCCCTCTGGAGTGTCCCAGCCAGAGCACAAAGGATGTGTCCACATTCCACATGAAATGCACCTGTACCAAAGTTCACCATCCTGGCCAAAGTCATCAAAGACAAAACACTTTCCTTTGTCGCTCTCCATATCGTGAAATTCATCATCACACATTGCTTAAATCATTTTCCGATAAGGATTGAAATTCCTTGAGTAGTGTTTTTTCTTAGCCTTTGGCTCAACTTTCATTGATAATTTCCATTTCTCTGCAGGGACACGTCAAGTTTTTCTTTAGACCACTTGGGTTTGTTGTACATTGCAATTGCTTGGCATCTGGAACAATTAAATCCCACTATAAAATGTGTAGAGTAAGCAACAAATATGGGGAGGGTAATGCTGTATAAATAGCAGGGAATACTGAACGTTCTAAACCATTACCCGAAACTAGGACTACATTTTAAAAAATATCTTGTGAAGAAATGGTTGCCTATTTACTTAAATCTTGACTATATTCATATTTAATATGTGTTGGACAATGTATTAGCATATTCATAAAACATCAACAGTGAATAACAACATATACATACCTCAAATCATAAAGTAATGTTCTTAGATCGTAAACACTAAAAAGGCACTTCTGTCATCCACTAACTCACCTGAACTGGCAAACTGGCATGGTTGGCACTGCGGTTTCGCATTGTTTCCACTAGACTGCAGCACCTGAAGGAACTCAGAAATTATACCTCTGGAGAGGGAAGGATAGGTGTTCGGTTATGCCCGCTGTTCATCATTACCCGGTTCTCCCCTATAGTCCAATAAACTCTTCTTGAAATCATCCATGGTTCTAGTTGTTCTTTAAGATAGAGTATTTTTGAAGATCATTATATCTATCTGCCATTCACACTTAACAAAAGACCTTCACACTTCATCATTCTTTAGCCATAGCCTTATCTGTCTGATATGGCATTATAACAGCATTAAAGCACAGATTAGTTGTTGTGCTTTTACAAATCCTTTCTACAGAGAGCATTACAGCTGTGAAATGGATCACTGTCCAATGATTGAATATACTCAACATCATTTAAAGAAGCTGTCAATATGACTTCTCTACTTTTTGTCAAAGATACCTCTATTCAATGGAAATCATTGTCAGTCCCGCATAATTAAGATGCCAATGATGCCTAAGATTTTAATAACACTAAAATACATAATAAATTTAAGGTTATCATCATCTGAAAATTTAGGATTGACCATACTATATCCCTGAAGTACTTGCTTCAAGGAGAATGGCATTGGCAGCTGACTGCAGAATATTACTACTTCCATAGTATACATCTTGCATATGGACAGTGAAAAAAAAAAAAAAACATCCACTACCTCTTCAGTTAGTCTCATAACTAAATGGTTACCTAGTCTGAATGTTAAGTCCTCTTCACTAAAACCCCACTGGGAAATGCTACCTTATCTAGTGATTTTCAGACTGTAAACACACCATCTCATCACTCATTTTTTGGCAAGCAACATTCTGATCCTTAAGCATTCCTTTTTTTAAACTAAAATCGGTATATGCAGGGTACCTTCCTAAACCATGTTTATGGGTCAGTCAGAAAGAACGTCAACTAAAAGTGAAAGGCTAAATTTGCTATTACAGATTAAATGCATGAATTAATAACAAATCTGGCATTTTAAATGTTGTATAGAAAAATCCTTTTAAAGATTTACAGGTAGTCATAAATTTTTTTGTGTCCTCTTCCCTTTCACTTTTACATGGCTATTATTATTATTATTATTATTATTTTAATTATTATTTTGTTATGTACTTTAAAATGATTGCCTTAACTCATGAAAATTTCTTTTCAGTTCTTTTAACTCTAGTAATAAACAAAGCAAATTAATTTGAATTTCTGTTACAGCAATTATACCTAGCAACAGGTAATCCTCTCACCTATGATGACGAACATCCTGCACAGTCACCTGCGGTTGTGTGCACAGAAGATGAAGTGGGATCTGTGTGGCAGTCTGCGGGGGAACAACTGTGTGTTGTGTGTCAACATTTTCCACTTTCGAGAGCTCTTCTACCGTGTCGCCATACCTGCATATGTGCCAGTTGCTTTGGTAAACTTGATCGCTGTCCAATGTGTCGGAGTCAAATACGCAGCTACTTTTGTATAAGAAGTGAAGAGTACATGCCTGTGGAGCCAGGAATCAAGTCACCTGCAAAGATGGCGCAACCAATGCGCTGGCTTCATGATCTCAATGACCGCCTTACTGATTTCTTAGGATTTCAGCGGTGAAATCTGTGGGGCAAAAAAGTTGTTACCATTTGAACCAAAACTGTGATTTGTGGTTATGCACTACATTTGTAAAATAAAGGCACAGTGTGCCTAAACTGTAAATACCATCACGTAATGGTTTCTGCTGTGTAGAACAAGAGTGGTACTGAGCTACTCCTGCTGTAGTTTAATTGGTTTGTGTGTGTGTGTGTGTGTTTGTGTGTGTGTGTGTGTTTGTGTGTGTGTGTGTGTTTGTGTGTGTGTGTGTGTGTGTGTTATTTATGTAGAGAAAGAAGTAATAATGCAAAGTAACCTACATCTTTACCTGCACTTTGCTAGAATATGTAACATCATTTGATAAACTGACAAAACGTATCATTTTTGTTATGAAGTGACACCTACATATTTAATTTCAGAGTTATTTCTCTGCTTTGACATCTGGGGAAATGTAAACAACTCTGTAGAATGATATTCCATTCATAGACAATTAAGGAGCATGATGATTGTTCTGTTTCATAGAACATGTATATAGTAGTTAAGTATTCCTAAAATAAAAAGTATTGCTGATTTCTGTTTTCGTATTGATTCTTTTTTTATACTACATTGATCTCTCAGCATTATTGTCTCACCATAAAAAGATAATGTAAATAATGTTTGATGGATTCATTAAAGAGTTAACCAATTGCCCTGTTAGTCTTAGAACAAGGAAAATCTTGGAAAAAGAGTTCCAAACAATGGTCTCAAAATAAAACTATGGAAAGTTCACACTGGAATACCAAAAATATTATGAAAAGGATGGATTACTACTCAATGCACATGGGACATGCAGAGCCAGTCAGGTACAACAAAAAGCCTTGTTACTAAGTTTTCAGTAAGAAAACACTTCTTCAGCAGATGAAAACAAAACCACAGACTAAACTACCATCATACAATGTATGCACACATGACCACCTGTTCTAACAAGTCTGTCTGTGGCTCCATTATCATCTTGGCAGTGAGTAGCAATCTGTCCTTTTAATAATATTGTCAATGGTCTCAAATCAGATCTAAATTAGTGATATTAAGAAAGTTCTTTGAATATCCTCCCATGTACTGCTTGTAATGTTGCCTTTGATGTTCAGATTGTTAAAACTACTCCATTATTTTTTTTTACATTACATATATAACATAATCATTTTAGGCTGTACAGCATCATTATGTTAACTGATTCTTCTGTCGCTTCTTGGTAGAACAAATTCATTATGAAAATTAAAATACACAATTTTCATTATGTTAACTTCACAAAATCACTGTGGACTATGAGGTAATTGTCCCACTAAAGCAGTAGGTTGATGATACCTGTTTGTTAAAACCTTGTGTTCATAAATGCCTGATGCTCGTCCTTATCGGACAGGAATTTTTCACATTTCGGAGCCTCTTCGTAATGGATTAAAAGTTTAATAATTGTATGGGGAGAAGTTAGGACTAAAGGGTTGGCAATACAGTGTATCCAACTTGAGTTGATGTAACTTCTCTGTTAAGACATTTGTGATAAGAGAACATCTTGTATCAATCAACAGCCAGCAAAAATTTTGCACAGCATTTTACTTGGTGGTTTTCAACACAAATTCTGTCCCATATATATTCTTTATTCTCCAATGGATTGTTGCTGGTGATTGTGGTTGAGCAGGCTAGAAAAGAATAATGGCATGGCATGTTATGTTGTTGGGATGCATTTCATAACACTGCCATAGTTAAAGTTTCCACATTTAATCCACAAATTTTGGAAAGACGAGAGTGCCAGTCCAATCCCTTATCATTGCTTATATATCTGTATGCATTTATGAGTTTCTGACACAGTGGAATTGCACATGCAGACAAATCAACTACAGGGAAAGAGGCAGGCTCTGGAAACAGTTCAAAACATTAACAGAAAAAGACAGTTCACAAACACCACACTGTTGGTGAACAATGAACCAAAAACAAAGAACAGGCCAAAGCATTCAGGTAGGTCTTGCAACAAGTGTACTTCTTTCCACAGGATGGCAGATTTGACGATAAGTTCAGTCCTTAAATAACCCAATAGTATAAGCACGGGAAGAAACCTCACTGACTAAAGAAATTGAACACAAATTCAGGATGAAACTCGGCCTCTGGACAAAATGACATAAAACCCATAAATCTGCAAAAAAAACCCTATCCTACCTCATAGTATCCATCTCTCTCTCTCTCTCTCTCTCTCTCTCTCTCTCTCTCTCTCTCTCTCTCTCTCTCCCCCCTCTAGAACTAGTGCCTGATGAATGAAACCTAGACCAGCTGGAATACCAGCAAGATACCTAACAAGCCAAAAACCGATCTGAAGTCCAACAGACCAATATCCCTATGAGACTAAGAAAGACATAAGAACAAATACCGACATACCATCCAAAAACATTTGTTAAACAAAAAGAAATCCTCCCTCTTATACATTCAGGATTTAGCCATAACCATTCAACAAACACACTTCTAAACCCCCCCCCCCCCCAGGCAGCCCACAGCTCTTTTGTGGGTATGTGTGCCGCGTACGGCTCCCCGAGCCATTGCAGACTTTCTTCTTACTTTCCTGGGCTGCATTACCACCTCCAATTCCTCCCCGTCTCTCTTGTCTCCCCCCCCCCTCCTCTCTTGGCGGTTTCCTTTAAAACCGCTATTCCTGTGGTTCCAGTGATGATAGTAGCAATTTTTATCTTCGTCATTTTCCTCTGTTTTCAGCATAGTTCGGTCTCCCCCCCCCCCCCCTCAGGGTTTGACCTCCACAAAAATTCAGTTACTAGTGTGAGCCATTTGGAGAACAACTTCCAACATCACCCCTAAGTCGTGGATCCCAATCCTTTCCTTTCCCATTTCCTTCCTTGCCATAGCCCCCCCACCTCTGCTAGGTCCCCAGCATGTGTAGCCAGTCTGGGTGTGGGTGTGGGGGGCGGCTGTTATGTACCCTTATGGCTGAGCCCCCCCCCCCCCCTGAAAATGCAGGGATCACACTGCTGGTACCAGAGCTGCAACCTTCCCATGCAGGCCAAGGAGTCGATACCCATCCTCGTGGGGTATCAGGGATCCCGATAATGGCCATTGTGCCAGGTGGCCTTTGCTGTGGCTGGGTGGTGCCCATGGTGAGAGCCCCGGATTGGAATGGGTGGTAGCAGGGCGGACGATCCGCACAATGAAACATGTGAAATTAGATAATGGTTGTGATACGGCCGTCTCGGAAGGCAGGAAGAAGTATAATGGTACTAACAATGATAATGTGACCTTTTCCTCTCTGTCAACCCCCCTGAGAGCAGGGCCAGGCATGTCAGCTTTGGGGTGACACCCCTTCCACATTACCTGTCTGCACCAGGAAGGATGGAGGCACGTTTACTGCCACCAAACCATTGTTCTTCATTGAACATATAGAAGATAAGTTTGGGGAAGTCAAAACAATGAGCAAGATGTGTTCTGGATCCCTGCTAATTAAAAGAGTCTTTGCTGCCCAATCTCCAGCTTTGTGTGCCTGCGACTGTCTCAGCGACGTTCCAGTGTCGATAACACCCCCCCCCCCCCCCCTCATCAGTCACTGAACATGGTTCAGGGAGTAATTTTCCACCATGACCACCTCCTCCAAAATGATGAACTCCGAGCCAACCTTGAATGGCGAGGTGTTCATTTTGTTCACAGTGTGCAGCGAGGCCCTAAGGATCATCGTGTGGATACCAGCTCATTTATCTTGGCCTTCGAGGAGAATACTCTCCCAGAGAAGGTCAAGGTAATGATCTATCATTGTGACGTGAAGCCGTATGTTCCACCTCCCATGTGATGTTTCCGATGTATATGTCCTCTCGTTGCACAGCAGTCCCAGTATGCAGTGAATGTGATGTTCACTCCGCGAAGGGAACCCCTGTATTCCACCTCCTGTATGCGTTGTCAAGAGCACTACTCTTCTCGCTCTCCAGAGTGCCCTGTATATAAAAAGATGATACTTCAAGAGTACAAGTCCCTTGACCGCCTTACATACCAGGAGGCCCGCCGAAAATTTTAGCATCTGCACCCTGTGCAACTATAAACTTATGCCTCGGTTACATCCTTTACAACTCCCCCTTCCTCATCCCATTCCCACCCTATTCTTCTCCCTTCCCCTCCTGCACCACCCTTGCCCCCCCCCCCCCAGCATTCCCCTGCCTCCTCCCAGCTGGAGAAGTGCACGCCTTCTCTGGCACTTGCCAGTAAAGGTGCTCCCTCCCAGCGTTCCTCTTCCCAGCGTCTGCCATATAGGAGGTCCCCTGACTCAAGCCGGCAACTGGACATCTAGGCTGATAATACCAAAGTCGCCCAGTCCTCATTGGTGCCAGACCTTACTGACTCCAGTTCTCTCTCTGGAACCTGTCCTTCCAATTCTGCAAGAGAGAAAGAGAAGGAGAAGAGGAAAAGACGCAGGACAAGGCCCCTCAGGTAGTTCTGGAGGCACCACCTTTGTCCTTGCATAACCCCACAACTTGTGTATTATCCACTGTTTATGGATGTCATTCCTCCCTCATTGGTGACGAACATTGACCCAGCTTTGTGACATGCATCAGTCCGTTCGCCTTCCATATGGATCCTTGATCTGTTCTAATCCAATGGAACTGTAACAGCTATTACCGTCGCCTCCTGGAGTTGAAACATCTTATTGCCTCTTACTCCGCAGCTTGTACTGTTTTGCAGAAATCACATTTCACTGATGGCCATTCACCAACACTCCGTGGGTTCCTTGCTTTGTCGGAACTGTGTTCGCCCCCTACAAGCATCTGGTGGAGTCTGCACCCTAGTTCGTATGGACGTTGTTTGTTCATGGATCCCTCTCCGTACCACACTGGAAGTGGTTGCTGTTAAGGTTAACAATTTGTAATCTGTATCTCCCTCCTGACAGGCCATGTACATCTGCTGCCCTCATAGCACTCCTTCAGCAGATCCCTCCTCTGTTCCTCATTCTTGGGGACTTCAATGCCCATCATCTTTCATGTGGCAGTGCTTATACAACTAGTTGGGGCCACCTTGTCGACCAATACATTGCCGCCTTCCACTCACTTCTCCCCCCCCCCCCCCACATCTACATCGATACTCTGCAAATCACATTCAAGTGCCTGGCAGAGGGTTCATTAACCACTTTCATAACTTTTCTCTACCGTTCCATTCTCTAATAGCGCGCAGGAAGAAAGAACACCTAAATCATTCTGTTTTCGATCTGATTTCTCTTATTTTATTGGGAAGGTCATTTCTCCCTAAGTAGGTGGGTGCTAGCAAAATATTTTCACATTCAGAACTAAAAGTCGGTGATTGAAACTTCGCAAACAGAACACGCCGCAATGAATAACATCTTTTTTTTTTTAATGATTTCCACCCCAATTTGTGCAACATTTCCGTGTGACGCTCCCCCCCCCCCCCCCCGTAACGTTATAAAATAAAACGAGCTGCCATTCTCTGAACCTTCTCAATATCTTCCGCCGGTCCCACCTTTCTTTTGCTGGTCACTGCATTATGACCTTTGCGACAGTGACCACTTTCCATTGATTCTATCACTCCCCTATCATTGGACGAGGCATAGGATACCTCATTGGGTTTTCTGTCATGCTGATTGGCCTTTATATACATTACAGGTGGTTTTTCACACCATCCCCATCTGAGTCTATAGATGAGGTCATTAGTGATGTGTCTAATGAGATTAATCAAGCAGCTAGCATTGCTGTCCCCCAGTCAACTGGTCCTCGTTGCCGCCCAATTCCGTGGTGGAACGCAACCATTGCTTCAGCGGTTTGTGAGCGCCGCCAAGCTTGCAACATCTTAAGCGCCACCCGTCCCATGCTGCCCTTATCAACTTCAAACGCCTTTGTGCCAAGGCTCGTTATATAATCAAACAGAGCAAGCGAGTGTGCTAGAAGCGTTTTCTCTCCACCTTGGGATCTTCTGTACCCTTGTCACGGGTGTGGGCTATGCTCCGCTTCATCCAAGGTTGCCAGCAGCCATCTTCAATCCCTGGCCTTGCGTTAACAGATGGGGTCTGTACTGAACCATTGGTTATCGCATAGCACCTTGCGGCTCACTTTGTGAAGGCATCGGTGACAGCTTCCTACCCGGTGGCTTTTCATCTCGAGAAACGACAGGCTGAAGCCTCAAATTTATGTTTCACCATTCACCGGGAGGAACCTTATAACAAATCCTTCACGGAATGGGAACTACATCTGGCCCTTTCTTTCTTTCTTTCTTTCTTTCTCCTCCTCCTCCTCCTCCTCCTCCTCCTCCTCATCATCATCATCATCATCATCATCATCATCATCATCATCATCATCATCATGATTCTGCACCTGGGCTGATTTCCATCCATCCATCTTCTCAAACATCAGTCCCCCGCCATCCCCCACAACGGCAATATTTACTCCAGGTATTTAACCGCATTTGGCTCCAAGAGGTTGTCCCCTCGCAGTGGAGGGACAGTATAGTGGTTTGTTGTTAAGCCTAGTCAGGATCTGTCATCCCTGGACAGTTACCAGCCGATTAGCCTGACAAATGAGCCATGTAAACTGCTCGAAGGGATGGTTGCCCATAGACTATGGTGGGTACTGCGAGGGTGAAGGTCGGGGTGAGAGTTTAAAATAGGAAAAGTCTAATTTTTAAAACTCGCAACAACCAACTGCGAACAAAATTCCTAAACATGCAAAAACACTGGAACTGTGATTGCGACTGTTTGACTCGTTTTCTAGGGGATGATATCACACGTTCGCAGCTTTCCTTCCCTGCATATGATTAACAAAACAATTCATAATACATATACATCTACATCTACATACATACTCCGCAATTCACCGTAAGGTGCATGGCGGAGGGTACACTGTACCACTACTAGGCATTTCCTTTCCTATTCCACTCCCAAATTGAACGAGGAAAAAAAGAATGCCTATATGCCTCCGTACGAGCCCTAATTTCTCTTATCTTGTCTTTGTGATCTTTACGCAAAATGTAAGTAGGCGGCAGCAAGATCGTACTACACTCAGCTTCAAATTCCGGTCCTCTAAATTTACTTAACAAAAATTCACGAAAAGAACTTCGTCTTTCTTCCAGCGATCCCCAATTGAGTTGCCGGAGCATTTCCGTAACACTCGCGCATTGTTCGAACCTACCGGTAACAAATCTAGCTGCTCGCCTCGGAACTGCTTCTATGTCTTCCTTCAAACCAATCTGCTGCGGATCCCAAATACTTGAGCAATACTCAAGACGTGGTCGTACAAGCGTTTTATACGCGGTCTCCTTTACAGGTGAAGTACATCTTCCCAAAATTCTCCCAATAAACCAAAGTCGGCTGCCTGCCTTACTCACAACTGTCCTTACATGCTCGTTCCATTTCATATCGCTCTGCAATGTTACACCTAGATATTTGAACGACGCGACAGAATCAAGAAGCTGACTACTAATGCTGTATTCAAACATTATAGGATTGTTTTTTCTACTCATGCGCATCAACTTACATTTTTCTACATTGAGAGCTAGCTGCCATTCTTCGCACCAACTAGAAATTTTGTCTAAGTCAACCTGTATGCTATTACAGTCAGCTACAGACGACACCCTCCCATACACCACAGCATCATCAGCAAACAGCCACAAATTACAACTTACTCTGTCCATCAGATCATTTATATAGATAGAAAATAATAGCGGTCCTATCACACTCCCCTGGGGCACGCCTGACGATACACTCATCTCTGATGAACACTCGCCGTCGAGAACAACATACTGTGTTCTATTACTTAGGAAGTCTTCCAGTCAGTCACAAATCTGTGAACCTATTCCATAAGCTCGTATCTTCGTTAGCAGTCTGCAGTGTGGCACCGCGTCGAACGCCTTTTTGAAGTCGAGAAAAACACAATCCGCCTGTTACCCTTTGTCCATGGCTCGCAAGATGTCATGTGATAAAAGGGCAAGCTGAGTTTCACATGAACGATGTTTCCTAAACCCGTGCTGATTCATGGAAAGAAGCTTTTCCGTTTCAAGGAAATTTACTATATTCGAACTGAGAATATGCTCCAAAATTCTACGTGAAACTGATGTCAACGATATTGGCCTGTAATTGTATGGGTCAGTTCTCTTTCCTTTCTTATATAGGGGAGTCACCTGCGCTTTTTTCCAATCACTAGGAACTTTGCGCTGAATTAAAGAATCGCTATAAATGCAAGCTAAGTAGGGGGCCAATGCCGCAGAATATTCTTTGTAAAACCGAACTGGTATTCCATCCGGACCAGCAGACTTTTTCATATTTAGCTCGCAGCTGCTTCTCTACACCGGAAATACCTATTGCTATGTCCCCCATTTCGAAATTAGTATGTTGATCAAATGATGGTATATTTGTGCGGTCCTCCTGCGTGAAAGATTTCTTAAAGGTTAAGTTTAGAACTTCAGCTTTCCGTTTGCTTTCTTCTACTACTGCCCCGGAATGGTCAACTAGTGACTGGACAGTAGGCTTTGACCCGCTTATCGATTTTACATAGGACCAGAATTTTTTCGGGTTCTCGGAAAGATCTTTTGCTAAGGTATGGCTGTGATAATTATTTTATGCTTCACGCATCGATCTTTTTATAGACGCACGAATCTCTACTAACTTTTGCCTGTCATCATTTGCGTGTTCTTTTTTTAATCGAGAGTGCAACAGCCTTTGCCTTCTCAGCAGCTTTCTAACATTATTATTATTATACCACGGTGGATCTTTTCCATCCTTAATCGTCTTTACTGGCACATATTTCTCTAACCCTTTATTAACAATGCACTTAAATTTAGTCCACAATTCCTCTACATCCATAGTCCCGGAATTAAATGATGCCCATTCATTTTCTAAGTGCGATCATAACATTTGCTTGTCGGCTCTCCCCAACAAAAACACGCTCCTAGCCTTCTTGATTGGTTTATGAACTTTGGTCACCATCGACGCTATGATGATATCATGATCACTAATTCCTGTCTCTAGACAGACATCGTTAATAAGGTCAGGCCTGTTTGTGGCTATAAGGTCTAGAATATTTCCATTGCGCGTGGGTTGCCGGTTTAACTGCTCAAGACAGTTTTCGAAGAATGTGTCCAAAAGTAACTCGCAAGACTGCTTGTCTGTACCGCCTGAAATGTAACTAGCGAGGTCCCAATCTATACTCTTAAGGTTGAAGTCACCTCCGACTAATATTACATGGCCCGGATACCTATGCACTACCTGGTGTAGACTTTCCTTGAATGATTCTAAAACTGCTACAGCAGCACTGGGGGGGCCGGTAAAAACACCCAACTATTAACTTTACTTCTTTTAGACCTTTTATACGTGCCCAGATAACTTCAGTTACTTTCAACCTCGATCTCAGTAGAAACAATATCTTTGTCCACAGCGATGAACACTCCTCCTCCAATTGTGTCAGATCTATCTTTCCGATATACATTCCACGCTTCGCTAAATATTTCTGAACTTGCCACATCATCATTTAGCCAGCTTTTGGTGCCTAAAACTATCTGAGCGCAATAACTTCCATGCAGCGCTGCAAATTCGGGAACTTTGTTTCTAATACTCTGTAAGTTCGCGACTAATATTTTTATGTTCGAATTTTTATTCCGAACGTGGCCTGAATTCGCTGTTTGAATGCTGACAGGCGAGTGCTCATCAGAGTTAGCGCCTAGCCTAAAAAAAAAACCATGTGCACTCCACAAGTACTCTGCTACCCGAGTAGCCGCTTCCTTAGTGTAGTGCACCCCTGATCTATCAAGGGCACCCTACAATTCCCCACCCGATAACGCAGATCCAGAAATCTGCAGCCATGACTGTCACAGAGTCGGCGAAGCCTCTGGTTCAGACCCTCCACTTGGCTCCAAACCAAAGGACCCCGATCAACCCTGGGAACAATGCTACAAATCGACAGCTCTGCTTGCACCCCGCGTGCGAAGGCAGCAGTCTTCACCAATTCCGCCAGCCGCTCGTAGGACCTGAGGATGTCCTCAGAACCCAAGCGACAAGCATCATTGGTGCCGACGTGAGCCACGACTTGCAGTCGACTGCACCCCGCACCCTCGATAGCCGCCGGCAAGGCCGCCTCCACATCTCGGATGAGGCCCCCCGGCAGACACACCGAGTGCATGTTGGAATTCCTTCCAGATCTGGACGCTATCTGCCTAAGGGGCTCCATCACACGCCTAACATTGGAGCTCCCAATAACTAATAATCCCCTCCCCCGTGCACCTGCTCGGACTCCGCTGAAGGAGTGGCCACACATCCACTCACAGGACGAACGGGCGCGGACGGACATCCAGCCTCCACATTGGTCTTCCGCCTCGAGCGACACGAACGCCGTACAACCCGCCACTCCCCTTGCGGAGTAGGCGGCTCGACGACGTCCGGTACACCTGAAGGTGCCTCGGTAGCAGGGACAGAGAGCGAAGCGTGAGACACCTGAGGTGTCCCACTCGACGCACCAGACTCCCACCATCGCTGCACCCCGAGACAGCAGCCTGAAGATGGCTGATCGTTGACAGCAGCACGCTCAGCTGCTTGCGAACCACGGCCAACTCCTCCTGCGTCAATAAAGTCAAGTTCATGAGAGAAAAGGATGTACTAACTACTATTTATGAAAACACGTGAAAGTTCACTTTGTTTTTTATTACACCATATTAAAACCCTGTGGCTGATATGTCTGTACGTCGACACATTTATCAAATAAAGTTATAGCTCGTGAGCCCCCAGACAAAATGAATATTTGTCGCAAATTGTTTTCACACCATGTGCCTGTCTCAAACACCGTTTATGTTCATGCCTATGCGACGACACGTGTTACATTAACAAAACACAGTCACTTTAAATCAGTGCGATGCACACCTTGTTCCACCGGCTAAATATTCACAACACACAGTAGCACTCGATTCAACTTGGTGCAGTCTACGACGAGCAACCACACCTGGCAATTGCCACACACAAATCTATAGTCTCCACCTGGAGATCCACATGCCAACCGTGCAGCAGCGACGCCGCGCCCGGCCAGCTACACCACTCGCTCCTGACTCCTCACTACCTGGGCCGCGCATGCGCGCGCCAAAAGCCCAACTGCCGGGTTTTTTCCCTACGTCATCAACTTCCCCATGTGAGCTGTTATAACCGACTTGCCAACGTACAGCGCTCAGCCAATAAATTTTTAAAACTTTACTTAAAATCAAAATAATTACACTGCACATTAATTAAATGTCTTCTTAGGTTTTTATATTGGTATAAACATCTTTTGTACTATTTATTATAATTGTGCAATTTCTTATATCACAGATAAGTGATTTAACTGAATACTTCAAGATAAAATACACAAGATTAATTGAAAATAAAATGAAAAATAGTTAATATATTTTTATAAACAAAGATTGCCATGCTAGTTGTGTAACTGTCTTGTATTCATTGGTAATTTATTACTTTTCATTGCCAATTAAACATATTACACCAGATGTGACTATATCAGCTAATGTATTGTTTATTTGTCAACAGGTTATTTTGTGATGAGGGCCTTAAAGGTTCCTAAATGCATCGTATTACTTCAAATGCTAGTAGTATTAAAATATTTTATTTCATACTGTGCACTGCACTGCACTGCGCCTGGCACTCGCCATTGTCCCTCTCTCCCCTCACCGGAAACTAGCCTGAAAAATCCTAAGCTGGAACAAGCCACCAACGTTGGCCCGCTCGCCGCCTCCCCTCAGCTACAAGCACACAGCAAATCTCAACGTGGAGAATTTCAACCTATGGCCTAACTATAAATGTTGTCACCCAACTGCGTACATACATTACTACCATAATTATTACGATTAAAATTGTGTAACATTTGGTGCATTGGCATGGTCAATGTTTGCAGTGAACTTCATACTGTTTAATTACAAATGCTATTAATTACCAATATTTCTAATGGGCAGTAATCTCACAGTACTAGAGTCACATGGACTTCTGTCACCTTATCAGTGTTGGTTCCGGGAGAACAGGTCTACTATCGACCATCTACTTTGACTGGAAACGGCAATTAAAGGCCTTTTCAAAATGTCAACATCTTGTTGCTGTTTTCTTTGATTTACGTAAGGCTTATGACACCGCTTGGTGTCACCATATTTTATGTACCTTCTATGGCTAGGGTCTACGAGGCTTCCTACCAATTTTTATCAATCAGTTTTTACCCCGTCACATGCTCCGTATGAGGGTTGGCTCTTCCTTCAGCTCTGCACAGATCCAGGAGAATGGGGTTCCTCAGGGTTCTGTGTTAAGTGTTACACCCTTCTTAATCGCCCTTAATGGGCTGTGAGCTCTGATGGGTCACTTGTCACCCCCTAGTTTGTATGTAGATGACTTGAGGCATCTCCCACTCGATAGCCTCGGCTGAACGCCAGCTCAAAGGTGCCATTCGGTGAGCTTCTACGTGGGATCTCTCTCCATGGTTTTCAGTTTTCCCCTTCTAAAATGCGAGTAATGCATTTCTGTCGTCTTACTACGGTCCACACTGACCCAGAACTCTTCTTGGGTACTCAACGCCTAGAAGTTGAGGCACAGAACCATTTCTTGGGCCTCCTTTTTGATTAAAAAAAACTGATTTGGCTGCCCCATTTCAGCAGCTGAAGATAAGCTGCAAGTGAAAACTTAATGCCCTCCGTTTCCTAGCTCACTCCTCCTGCAGTGCAGATCGAACAACACTTTATCTATTGGGCTCTGATTCAGTCCCGATTAGATTATGGATGCCAGGTTTATGGTTCGGCAGCTCCTGCCCCAAAACTGTTGGACCCCATTCACCATGGTGACATCTGCTTGACTACATGTGCCTTCCGGACCAGCCCTAGTCTCTTTGCTGAAGCAGGAATCCACCCCCCCCCCCCTTTTCAGACCAGGCGCCATCAGCTTTTGGTGTCCTATGCCATTGCCATTCATAAATTCCCTGGTCTTCCCACATATCACGTTCTCTTTGAGGATGACGGTTTGAGAACTCCTGATACTCACCCTCAGGTGAGTTTACCTTTTGGATTGTGACTCGCTTACCTTTGTAGGGACTTTCAACCTCCCTTCCCTTTACTGTATGTGTTTTGCTATACTGCGCACCCCTCCTTCGTTAGTGCCTCGGCCGCAAATCCGACTGGATCTCTACCATGCCCCAAAAGATTAAGTCTCCCCCCACTATCTTCCAGCATTTGTTGCACACTGTCCTTGAAGAATTTCAGGGTGCCACGATTTTCTACACTGATCACTCTAAATTTTCTGGTCATACAAGATATGCATTTATATCTCCCATTGGTGGGGAATGCCATTCTCTGCCAGAATCATGCAGTGTGTTTACAGCAGAACTAACAGTTATTAGTAGGGCACTTCATTTTATCAAACAGGTAGCCCTGGATAGTGTTTTAATCTGTTTTGACTGAATGAACAGCCTGCAGGCCATAGACTAATGCTACTCCTCACATCCTTTGGTTATTGATATTCATGATGCCTTCGCTGATCTTCGTCGCACTGCTTGCTCCGTTGCTTTTCTCTGGGTCCCCAGTCATGTGGGTATCTTAGGAAATGAACAGGCTGACCAGTTGACTAGAATAGATGTAACTCCCTGTCCCCTTCCCCTGGGTTATCCCGGGCACAGATTTGCGAGTGCAGATGAGATCGCTACTCATACAGGACTGGAACACCAACTGGCAGGCTACTGCTGTCTAATAAACTACACTCCATCAAGTAAACCACTGCAGCTTAGAGTTCTTCCTTATGCCCTTCTCGAAGGGAATCCACTGTCCTTTGCCGTCTCCGCATCGGTCACACCAGGCTGACCCATGGTTTCCTTTTGCGTACTGAGCCTCCCCCACATTGTAGTTGTGGGGCTCTACAACCTGTGGCTCATATCTTAGTGGAATGTCTGCTCCTCTTGGCGCTCCGTACCAAATATGGAATTTCGCATTCATTGCCCTCGCGTTTTGGCGAATGATTCACGGATAGCTGACAGTCCTTGGATTTATTTGTGAAAGCGGTTTTTACTCTCAGCTATGATTTTATTGCTGACGCTTGAACAGGATGGGTGAGTTTGTGGCCCTCCCTGCGAGCAGCAGGGTTTGGAGCTCTCCCCTTCCCTCTCCCTGACGACTTCCATTTCTCCTTTTAACTTGGTTTTAATTCATATTGTTTCCCTTTTTACATTTTTAGGCTTCTCATTTAGGAGCATACACTGTTCTCCTGTATCTGCTTGTCGTTAGTTAACGGCGATTCTAGATTTGTCGCAACGTTCCTTGCAGAATCCCACTTTCCCTATTTATTTTAGTCCTGTTCCACTTAATTTTAACCCCCTTTTAGTTCCTCCATTTCACTCTCGTCGCGGTCTTAGCCAACCACACCCTGGCTTGCACTCCATACAGTCATGGGACTGATGACAGCTGTTTGGTTTCATCCACCCATCAACCAACCAACACACTTCTAAAAGTGACAAACTGACACTTCTGGGTGTCCCCAAGAAAGTTGTATGCTTAATCAAAGTCTACAACACTGACATAAAATGGTAGGGTACATGTAGGTGGTGCTTACTCAAACAGTTCACACCTCCAGACAGAAGTACTGTCCACTTGCTGTATGCGCTATATACAATGGACATACCAACACCTACTTTACACTGATGACATGCCTTTCTTAGTTCAGCCCACAAGAAGGCCGACCATACAATGAAAGATATATATATAGTATAAAATAAAGACTTTTGACTTACCTAAAGTACAGGCTGGTCGATAGGAACACTAAACACACACAAAAACACACAACCATTCGAGCTTTCGCCACCAGTGGTGGCTTCTTCGGGAAAAAGAGGGAGGAAGGAGAGGAGAAAGGGAAGGATACGGGTTTTAAGGAAGTGGAAAAGGAGCCATTCCAATCCCAGGAGTGGAAGGACTTACCTTAGGGGACAAAAAGGAAGGTAAACAAATACACACACACTCACACATATCCACATCCAAACACACTTAGGCAGACATTTGTAGAAACCAAAGAAGTTGGACAGAGATGCCACTTCAGGCAGAGGCTCTGTCCACAGAACCGAGGCAAAGATGTTAAAGATGGCGGGCGGGAATTAGAATTTAGCGGAGGTTGAGACCAGGCGGGCAACGGGAAGAGAGAATGTGTTGAAGGGCAAGTTCCCATCTCCGGAGTTCTGAAAGATTGGTGTTGGTGGGAAGTATCCAGATAACCCGGACGGTGTAACACTGTGCCAAGATGTGCTGGCCGTGCACCAAGGCATGTTTAGCCACAGGGTGATCCTCATTACCAACAAACACTGTCTGCCTGTGACCGTTCATGCGAATGGACAGTTTGTTGCTGGTCATTCCCACATAGAACGCTTCACAGTGCAGGCATGTCAGTTGGTAAATCACGTGGGTGCTATCGCAAGTGGCTCTGCCCTTGATCGTGTACACCCTCCGGGTTACGGGACTGGAGTAAGTGGTGGTGGAAGGGTGCATAGGGCAGGTTTTACAACGGGGGGCGGTTACAAGGGTAGGAGCCAGAGGGTAGGGAAGGTGGTTTGGGGATTTCATATGGATGGACTAGGAGGTTACGGAGGTTAGGTGGGCGGCGGAAAGACACTCTTGGTGGAGTGGGAAGGATGTCATGAAGGATGGATCTCATTTCGGGGCAGGATTTAAGGAAGTCGTATCCTTGCTGGAGAGCCACATTCAGAGTCCGCTCCAGTCCCGGAAAGTATCCGGTGACAAGAGCGGCACTTCTGGGGTTCTTCTGTGGAAGGTTCTGAATTTGGGGGGATGAGGAAGTGGCTCTGGCAATTTGTTTCTGTACCAGATCAGGAGGATAGCCGCGGGATGTGAAAGCTGATATTAGGTTGTTGGTGTACTGGTTCAGGGATTCGGGACTGGAGCAGACTCGTTTGCCACGAAGACCTAAGCTGTAGGGAAGGGAACGTTTGATGTGGAATGGATGGCAGCTGTCATAGTGTAGGTACTGTTGTTTGTTGGTTGGTTTGATGTGGACGGATGTGTGAAGTTGGCCGTTGGACAGATGGAGGTCGACATCAAGGAAAGTGGCATGGGATTTGGAATAGGACCAGGTGAATTTGATGGGACCAAAGGAGTTGAGGTTGAAGAGGAAATTCTGGAGTTGTTCTTCACTGTGAGTCCAAATCATAAAGATGTCGTCAATGAATCTATACCAAACTTTGGGTTGACAGGCTTGGGTGTCCAGGAAGGCTTCCTCTAAGCGTCCCATAAATAAGTTGGCGTACGAGGGGGCCATCCTGGTTCCCATGGCTGTTCCCTTTAGTTGTTGGTATGTTTGGCCCTCAAAAGTGAAGAAGTTGTGGGTTAGGATGAAGCTGGCTAGGGTATTAAGGAAAGAGGTTTTTGGTAGGGAATTGGGTGGTCGGCGTGAAAGGAAATACTCCATCGCAGCAAGGCCCTGGGCATGTGGGATGTTTGTGTACAAGGAAGTGGCATCAATGGTTACAAGGATGGTATCTGGAGGTAACTGGCTAGGCAAGGATTTCAGGCGATCGAGGAAGTGGTTGGTATCTTTGATGAAGGATGGGAGACTGCACATGATGGGTTGAAGGTGTTGGTCTATGTAGGCAGAGATTCGTTCAGTAGGGGCTTGGTAACCGGCCACAATGGGGCGGCCGGGATGATTGGGTTTGTGGATCTTGGGGAGTAGGTAGAAGGTGGGGGTGCGGGGTGTCGGTGGGGTCATGAGGTTAATGGAGTTAGGTGAAAGGTTTTGTAGGGGGCCTAAGGTTTTGAGGATTCCTTGAAGCTCTGCCTGGACATCAGGGATAGGATTGTGTTGACAAACTTTGTAGGTAGTATTGTCTGAAAGCTGACGCAGTCCCTCAGCCACATACTCCCGCCGATCAAGTACCACGGTTGTGGATCCCTTGTCGGCTGGGAGAATGACGATGGAACGGTCAGCTTTCAGATCACGGATGGCTCGGGATTCAGCTGTAGTAATGTTGGGAGTAGGATTAAGGTTT
The DNA here is from genome assembly GCA_026315105.1 of Locusta migratoria. Taxonomy (NCBI): domain Eukaryota; kingdom Metazoa; phylum Arthropoda; class Insecta; order Orthoptera; family Acrididae; genus Locusta; species Locusta migratoria. The sequence continues at coordinate 13,940,660 of CM048747.1, forward strand.
TTTAGGAAAGACTGAGAGGCAAGGTTGGAAGTAAGGAATTCCTGGAAGGTTTGAAGAGGGTGATTTTGAGGAAGAGCGGGTGGGTCTAGCTGTGATGGAGGTCGGAACTGTTCCAGGCAAGGTTCTATTTGAGTCATGTCTTGTGGAGTTGGATCATTAGGAGTAGGGTTAGTTTTCTTCGTGGCAAAGTGATATCTCCAGCAGAGGCTACGAGTATAGGATAGTAAATCTTTGACAAGGGCTGTTTGGTTGAATTTGGGAGTAAGGCTAAAGGTGAGGCCTTTGGATAGGACAGAGGTTTCAGTTTGGGAGAGTGGTTTAGAGGAGAGGTTAACTACTGAATTGGGATGTCGTGGTTCCGGATTGTGTGCAGTAGGATTTAAAGGTTTGGGGGGGAGTGGAGCTGGAAGTGGGAGATTGAGTAGATGGGAGAGACTGGGTTTCTGTGCAATAAGAGGAGCTTGAGGTTTACTGGAGTGGTTGTTGAGGGAGTGTGTGTTGAGGGAGAGTGTATTGCCTTTCCGGAGGTGGGTGACAAGGAGTTGGGATAGTTTCTTGAGGTGGAGGGTGGCATGTTGTTCTAATTTCCGGTTGCCGAACCCCATTTTTCCACATTTCCGTTCATTCTTCCGACATTCCCGTTAATTTTTCAGTAACTTTCATACGTTTTTAACCCTATTATTCCTTCCTCAGATTATTGTCTACCTCATAGTCGTAATCTGCCACTACTAATCAGTCATTATAATACGCTTTCCTTTGATTTTCTCCTCCCTGTAACTTGTTTTGGACGCCAATACAACCACCAAACTATTGTGCATTACGTTGTTAACCAACTGTAGTTGACCTCAGTTTCCACCAGGTTCAACTTCAACAACTCTCTTGAACAACTTTATAGATTTCTATTTTCTTTGCTGAATCCTTTCGCTATCTATCCACCTTCAAAAAATTTTTCTTTCCTTTCTAAATACTTTGAAGTCATTTATTCAACGCATAGTTCTCACTTTTCCATTCCATACATTATGTTACCCTACCTGGACCCCATCAAGTTTTACATACATTCCCTCCGCAAGCATGCTTTCATCCTCGCCAGATTACGGTCCCACATTTTGTTTATTCAGGCATGTCTAACATTTGGCATAACCCCCAAGGGCCTCACAATAAAAGTTCCCATCTCCGGCTGTAACCCATCCCCTCCTTGTCACCCGCCTCCGGAAAGGCAATACACTCTCCCTCAACACACACTCCCTCAACAACCACTCCAGTAAACCTCAAGCTCCTCTTATTGCACAGAAACCCAGTCTCTCCCATCTACTCAATCTCCCACTTCCAGCTCCACTCCCCCCCAAACCTTTAAATCCTACTGCACACAATCCGGAACCACGACATCCCAATTCAGTAGTTAACCTCTCCTCTAAACCACTCTCCCAAACTGAAACCTCTGTCCTATCCAAAGGCCTCACCTTTAGCCCTACTCCCAAATTCAACCAAACAGCCCTTGTCAAAGATTTACTATCCTATACTCGTAGCCTCTGCTGGAGATATCACTTTGCCACGAAGAAAACTAACCCTACTCCTAATGATCCAACTCCACAAGACATGACTCAAATAGAACCTTGCCTGGAACAGTTCCGACCTCCATCACAGCTAGACCCACCCGCTCTTCCTCAAAATCACCCTCTTCAAACCTTCCAGGAATTCCTTACTTCCAACCTTGCCTCTCAGTCTTTCCTAAAAAACCTTAATCCTACTCCCAACATTACTACAGCTGAATCCCGAGCCATCCGTGATCTGAAAGCTGACCGTTCCATCGTCATTCTCCCAGCCGACAAGGGATCCACAACCGTGGTACTTGATCGGCGGGAGTATGTGGCTGAGGGACTGCGTCAGCTTTCAGACAATACTACCTACAAAGTTTGTCAACACAATCCTATCCCTGATGTCCAGGCAGAGCTTCAAGGAATCCTCAAAACCTTAGGCCCCCTACAAAACCTTTCACCTAACTCCATTAACCTCATGACCCCACCGACACCCCGCACCCCCACCTTCTACCTACTCCCCAAGATCCACAAACCCAATCATCCCGGCCGCCCCATTGTGGCCGGTTACCAAGCCCCTACTGAACGAATCTCTGCCTACATAGACCAACACCTTCAACCCATCATGTGCAGTCTCCCATCCTTCATCAAAGATACCAACCACTTCCTCGATCGCCTGAAATCCTTGCCTAGCCAGTTACCTCCAGATACCATCCTTGTAACCATTGATGCCACTTCCTTGTACACAAACATCCCACATGCCCAGGGCCTTGCTGCGATGGAGTATTTCCTTTCACGCCGACCACCCAATTCCCTACCAAAAACCTCTTTCCTTAATACCCTAGCCAGCTTCATCCTAACCCACAACTTCTTCACTTTTGAGGGCCAAACATACCAACAACTAAAGGGAACAGCCATGGGAACCAGGATGGCCCCCTCGTACGCCAACTTATTTATGGGACGCTTAGAGGAAGCCTTCCTGGACACCCAAGCCTGTCAACCCAAAGTTTGGTATAGATTCATTGACGACATCTTTATGATTTGGACTCACAGTGAAGAACAACTCCAGAATTTCCTCTTCAACCTCAACTCCTTTGGTCCCATCAAATTCACCTGGTCCTATTCCAAATCCCATGCCACTTTCCTTGATGTCGACCTCCATCTGTCCAACGGCCAACTTCACACATCCGTCCACATCAAACCAACCAACAAACAACAGTACCTACACTATGACAGCTGCCATCCATTCCACATCAAACGTTCCCTTCCCTACAGCTTAGGTCTTCGTGGCAAACGAGTCTGCTCCAGTCCCGAATCCCTGAACCAGTACACCAACAACCTAATATCAGCTTTCACATCCCGCGGCTATCCTCCTGATCTGGTACAGAAACAAATTTCCAGAGCCACTTCCTCATCCCCCCAAATTCAGAACCTTCCACAGAAGAACCCCAGAAGTGCCCCTCTTGTCACCGGATACTTTCCGGGACTGGAGCGGGCTCTGAATGTGGCTCTCCAGCAAGGATACGACTTCCTTAAATCCTGCCCTGAAATGAGATCCATCCTTCATGACATCCTTCCCACTCCACCAAGAGTGTCTTTCCGCCGCCCACCTAACCTCCGTAACCTCCTAGTCCATCCATATGAAATCCCCAAACCACCTTCCCTACCCTCTGGCTCCTACCCTTGTAACCGCCCCCGTTGTAAAACCTGCCCTATGCACCCTTCCACCACCACTTACTCCAGTCCCGTAACCCGGAGGGTGTACACGATCAAGGGCAGAGCCACTTGCGATAGCACCCACGTGATTTACCAACTGACATGCCTGCACTGTGAAGCGTTCTATGTGGGAATGACCAGCAACAAACTGTCCATTCGCATGAACGGTCACAGGCAGACAGTGTTTGTTGGTAATGAGGATCACCCTGTGGCTAAACATGCCTTGGTGCACGGCCAGCACATCTTGGCACAGTGTTACACCGTCCGGGTTATCTGGATACTTCCCACCAACACCAATCTTTCAGAACTCCGGAGATGGGAACTGGCCCTTCAACACATTCTCTCTTCCCGTTGCCCGCCTGGTCTCAACCTCCGCTAAATTCTAATTCCCGCCCGCCATCTTTAACATCTTTGCCTCGGTTCTGTGGACAGAGCCTCTGCCTGAAGTGGCATCTCTGTCCAACTTCTTTGGTTTCTACAAATGTCTGCCTAAGTGTGTTTGGATGTGGATATGTGTGAGTGTGTGTGTATTTGTTTACCTTCCTTTTTGTCCCCTAAGGTAAGTCCTTCCACTCCTGGGATTGGAATGGCTCCTTTTCCACTTCCTTAAAACCCGTATCCTTCCCTTTCTCCTCTCCTTCCTCCCTCTTTTTCCCGAAGAAGCCACCACTGGTGGCGAAAGCTCGAATGGTTGTGTGTTTTTTTGTGTGTGTTTAGTGTTCCTATCGACCAGCCTGTACTTTAGGTAAGTCAAAAATCTTTATTTTATACCATTTTCCTACCTGGAAGGTCTCCTTCTATAATATATATATATATATATATATATATATATATATGACTAAAAAATTGGATGGACAAGTTGAGAATTCAACCAAACCCATCCAGAATACAAATAGTTCTCTTAAGACACACTCCTCATGAAAAAAGAGACAACAAAACACCAATGCCATCCAATGGACTCTCTCGATCACACCAACAACACTTTAACATCCTTCAACCTACTTTGGTGTCTTCCCCGACACACACTTAAACTGGAAAATACACCTGAGATTATTGCTAAACAAAAATATGAAAGAGAATCTAATGTGATTGGTACAGGGACATTTCTATGAATGTGATGATCAGAGTGTAATATTTGCCTACAGAATAGTGGTACTAGAAAATTCTGCTGACTCCCTAGGCAATAAACACAAACCTGTAGCAGAAAGGCTATACTCAACAGAAAGACAACTTCTTAGAAGTATTAGAAGACTACCGAGACTCAAAGCCAGCAATGATATGTATGACTCTGCCGGAGGAGAACCCAAGCAGACCAGATATGGACGACTCGGTGCATATTGTATACAGCAAAAACAACAAAATAATTATCTACTCACCTCCACAGTATGGAAAACGTAAACCAAATACACCACACCCTGTAAGATTGCTATTATGTAGCTTGTAGATGATATGTCATAACTGCAAATCCCTCTCATGCACATTATTCCTCACCCGTTGTTGAACTTACATGTTTATTTCTTGTATGTGAACTCTTGTCTGAACTATTCACAATTTTCCATTCCTTTTAAAACATTGTTTTGTTTCCTATAAATTGTACTGTTTATATTTTTTAATTTGTAACCACAAAATGAAAGTTAGCATCATTTGGATTAAATACAGTTTTAATTTTGTTAACAATAATTACCGTATTTTTCCGCAGATAAGATGATGGCTGGATCATTAAAAAAGGGCCCCAAACACTGAGATCGTCTTATCCAATGGAACAAAAAAAAAAAAAAAAATAGATTGATTGAAATTTTGTCTGAAATTGGTAATTTTGCACATGTACTGCGTAGTGCGGCTTCAACAGCCAAACGATACATATTGAAGCAGTTAAGTATCGACACGATATCTATCAAACAGGTGAATGTAATGATTTTTATGAATATGTCGTGATGCAGTTAGTCTACGGCCATACTAGCGTGTTTTCCACGCGCGTTTCTGCCGGAATTGGGGCAACATGCGGAGCTCACAGTGGTGGCTACACGGCCGCCTCTCTCACGCGGCGTGGAGCCCAGCGATATCCCATTAGCAACATGTCCGTGCCAGCTGCGGCATCACTTAATGTGTGCGGTTTGGTATCAACTATCTTGGGAGTGCAATGGCATTAGCTAAGAACACGGTTCTTGCATTATGTGCAGCATTAGTTGTACACAGGCATCGCAAACGACGACGTGAAAAGAAATATTTGATTCATCCTATATTAAGTGAAAGATCGACTGAAGGAAAATTTGTGCTTCTACACAAAAAACTGAAGGTAAACCGGGACACTTTCTTCTTCTTCTTCTTCTTTTTTTTTTTTCCTCTCTTAAGGTGCGCTTTATTGTTTAATTATTTGTCTGTTAAAGCATAAATATCAATTACAATTGGTTTTATATATATACATGTGGCGTCTGTTCGGAAAGAACAGACGTCACATTCTGATCCAGCAGCTGTTATTAATTAATATTCATAGAATATATGACTTCAACTGCTATTGGGCAAAGCTGAAAATGTGTACCCAGCCGGGATTCGAACCCGGGTCTCCTGCTTTCTAGGCAGTTGCGCTGACCCCTACACCACTGGGGACACAGTGATCACCGCACCTGCAAGGACTACCCATGCACGCCTCCCGTCAGATACAAATTCCCAGCTTCGCCCTGCCCATAGTACTCAAACTCGTAGTTTAACTAATTCCCGTAAGAGTAAGGGCTTCAAACTTGCCCACCCCTCCCCCCTAACGATAGGATCAATGCCCGTCACCGGCATATTATATATATACATGTATACATTTGTATCTGACGGGAGGCGTGCATGGGTAGTCCTTGCAGGTGCGGTGATCACTGTGTCCCCAGTGGTGTAGGGGTCAGCGCAACTGCCTAGAAAGCAGGAGACCCGGGTTCGAATCCCGGCTGGGTACACATTTTCAGCTTTGCCCAATAGCAGTTGAAGTCATATATTCTATGAATATTATACAATTGGTTTTGTCAACAAAACATCTCGATCTGAAAGAATTGAAGTTCTTATTTATAAGTAAAAAGTGTCACAAAAAGGCTCTTCACTGTCTTCATTTGACTGTCATTTGTGCTGCCAGTTGATGAAGATGCTAAAGGTGGTGGTGGGATTGTGTATGATCTTAGAAGCGCAATGAATTTCATTTGGAAATCTAAGTTTCTGCAACAGGCGTGCTGTATTCCTTGTCAAATCAGTGACGACACATGGCCCAGACACTGATAATTTTTCGTCATACCTATTATACTAATATAAATAATGCTACATTATACTATACTTGTATAAATAATATTAATATAGGTAATGCAAAAATGCACTCCGCTCTAGTAGACAGGCAACAAATCTTTAGTCACCCTGTACCGCCCTCGTTCCTAGAAGGCGGCAACCTCCAGGAGGGTCGTAAAACCGCTGCGTGTCTGCCGCTCGTGTGGCCAGCACCCAGCGTGAAAAAAAACGCAGCAGGGATGGAGCCCAGCACGTTCACGCGGCGTGCACACCCAAGTCTGCAGGCCCGCGGCTTGCGGAAACGCGTCGTGTGGACAGCCGCACGGTTGATAGAAACTACCAACCGTGGCCAGCCCCCATTCTACAGGTAGCGGTCCATAATGTCAGCGTGAAGTCCAGCAGAAACCCGCGTGAAAAACACGCTCGTGTGGCCATAGCCTTAAGCAGGAAACTAACAGTACAGCTTTCTGGGTAATTTACAAGAAAGCTTACACTCGAAGTAGCTCTGCCTGAAATGATATATATCAAATGTACAACACTAAATCTATTTAGTGTTTTTGAACTGTACATTCAGCCGCTATGTGCCCCTCAGTATTAAAAAAAATCTTGTTCAACCTATACCTAACCTTCTTAAGGCTACACTACACAACTTTTTTAAAGTGAAAGGTTAGGTATAAGACGAACAAGAAATTTCTTTAGCGCTAATCTCCGGTTCACAAACTTTCCCTTATTCCAATACATATCGTTTAGAGGTTGAAGCCGCGCTATGCAGCACATCTGCATATTACCCTGATGGAATTTACATCATGGAGGAAATATTTATGAAAAATCCCATTGGGCATGCCTGACGATACTCTCGCCATCGAGAACAATGTATCTAGGAAGTCTTCCAGCCAGTCACAAATCTGTGAACCTATTCCATAAGCTCGTATCTTCACTAGCAGTCTGCAGTGTAGCACCGCGTCGAACGCCTTTTTGAAGTTGAGAAAAAACACAATCCGCCTGTTGCCCTTCAGCCATGGCTCACAAGATATCATGTGAGAAAAGGGCAAGCCGATTTTCACCCGAACGATGTTTCCTAAATACTTGCTGATTCATAGAAAGAAGCTTTTCCATTTCAAAGAAATTTACTATATTCGAACTGAGAATATGCTCCAAAAGTCTACATGAAACTGATGTCAACGATATTGGCACACAGGACAGGACTACTATCACCCGATTGGCTAATAGCGCCGTAACACAATTTCCCAGAATCAACAGCTGTTGCCAACATTGCCCTCTAGGTCTGTGTAGCGGATTTAAAATTAAACCCTACGTACCAGTTAATCCCTGGCTTCAAGCAATGCCCTTCCTTCCTTCCTTCCTTCCTTCCTTCCTTCCTTCCTTCCTTTTAACCTTCTTGGTATATTTGTTTGCTCCATTACAGCGTATTTGGTCGCTAGGCGAGTAGCGAATGAATAAGCTGATTGTTGGAGAATCTAAAAAATGATCAGAACTGAAAGTGTACATTCAGTTATTCTCATATTCTAATATTATCCAGTAGATTTTCCACAAATTATCTTTCATACAAACCTTGTGCTGAGAATTATGAACAGAACAAAGACAATATCAGCCACATTGGCGAAGCCATTCTCAAGTGATGTGCTTTCATACATGCGGCAATTCATTTTTATTAATATAGATAGATGTGTCAGGCATAAAATATTAAATAGGTATCTAAAAACCTTCCTACGTCCGTCTCCTGCTTCTAAGCTATCTCCCCACCAATTTTGAGCCAAATCGGTTCAGACGTTCTTTAGTTATAAATAGTGCAACTAACATGACTTGAAGTGCGGCAGACGGAGGTGATGATTGTATGACTATGTTGTGTGCATGTGTGATTGTGTGTTCTAATTTCTGAAGAAGGCCATGGCCGATAGCTGAAAGTGTTGTATGTGTGTGTCTTTTGTATGTGCCTGTCACAGCTCATCGCCATGTCTTTGCGGTGAGTTGTAAACTGTCCTTACTATATTATTAATTCCAACCTGGACTTTCCATTATTATGACTTTATATTAGAGGCAAGGCACAAACAATAACTTCACTAATGGTGACGCTACTGATGACAGTGCTGCTAAAGCATAGTTACGCAACACAGCTTCTGAAAATTCCTTCACCAAAGATGACGAAGTCAGTATTCTAGATTTTTATTTAAGAACAACTGCATATCAGAGTAAGATCAAAGGAGGTACCCTCAGAGTACTGAAGCAGCTTAAATTGCTTAACAATCTTTCAGTCCAGTTATATACTGAGTAGTTTCCTACCAGATTATTCTGATGTAATAACTCCATACTTACTTAAATCGTATAAAATTGCTCACTCATTGAAGGTTATAAGCCCCAAAACACAAGAAAGTTGCACAGATTACGCCAAAGAGAGAGAGAGAGAGAAGGGGGGAGTAATTCACTGACTTAGACATATCGTTGTTTGGATGTATACAGAGTTGGAACATGATGAATTACCTTAAACAGAACAATCTATTGACTGAGTCAACATGAGTTTATAAACTGTCGCTCTTGTGAAACGCAGTTAGCACTTTATTCACATGAAGTGATAAAGGCTATAGAAAAAGAATTTCAGATCCATTCTATAGTTTTAAATTTCCAGAAGGCTTTTGACACAGTACCTCACAAACTACTTTCATTCAAATTGAATTCTTATGGAATATCATTCAGATATGTGATTAGATTGGAGATTTCCTGAAGTAGAGGACATGGTACATAGTAATGGACAAAAAGGCATTAGGTAAAACAGAGGTCATATCTGGCAATATCTTTTAACAATTTGAGCAGTCCTCTTATAGATTATGCTGTCATTTATCATCTAGTGATCAGAACCACTTAGACAAGATGTCTGCTGAGGAAATTGACTCAAAGAAAAGATAAATGTGTTGTCCACACGAGTACTTAAAGGAAACCACTGTAGTCTTTCTACAAGATAATGCAATCAAATCTAATGAAATCAAATTCAACTAAATATCTAGGAACTACTGTTCCAATAGACTCAAATTGGAAAGAACACACAAGAAAGGCTCATGGGGGGGGGGGGGGGTGTGAGGCTGAACCAAATACTGTCTCTTATAAGGAGACCACTTAGATGACATCATATTCACAGATTGTACGACATTAACTGTGGATGGGCAAAGTTGAAAATGTGTACCCAGCTAGGACATGAACCTACCCCCCCCCTCTCTCTCTCTCTCTCTCTCTCTCTCTCTCTCTCTCTCTCTCTCTCTCTCTCTCTCTCTCTCTCCCCGCTTTCTAGGCAGTTGCGCTGATCCCTACACCATTGGCGAGACAGCGATCATCACACCTGCAATGGATTACTGGCCACTATTACTCAAACTCCTAGTTATTTAAACTGATTCCCGTAACAGTATGAGTAATAGTGGCCAGGGTAAATTTGAGAATTTGTACCTGACAGGAGGCGTGCTTGCATAATCCACTTCAGGTGTGGTGATCGCTGTCCCCCCAGTGGTGTAGGGGTCAGTGCAACTGCTTAAAAAGCAGGAGACCCGGGTTCGAATCTTGGCTGGGTACACATTTTCCACTTTATCCATTTGCAGTTAATGTCGTACATTCTGTGAATATGAATAGACAATAACTGCACGATCAAAAGTGATGTCTATTTATTCGGACATCTCTGAAAGAACAGATGCCATATATATGGGAGGGAATCATTCCTGTCAGGAAAAATAGACGGTTTAACTTACCAAAAGCACAGGCTCTTTGACACACACACACACACACACACACACACACACACACACACACACACACTCTTCAAGCTTTCAAACCGTTAGTTGCTTCATCAGGAAAAGAGGATGGAGGGAGGGGAAAAAGGGAAAGATGTGGGTTTTAACGGAGTGGATGAGGAGTCTTTCCAATCTCGGCAGTAGGACTTCTTGTTGTCGTTGTGGTCTTCAGTCCACAGAGTGGTTTGATGCAGGTCTCCAAGCTACCCTGTTCTGTGCAAGTCTCATCTGAGACTACATTTGGCAACCTACATCCTTTTGAATCTGCTTACTGTATTTGTCCCTCGGTCTCCATCTATGATTTACACCTCACACACTTCCCTCGAATGCTTAAGCTGATGATTCCTTGATGCCTCAGAATGTATCCCACCAATCTATCCCTTCTCTTAGTCAGGATATGCCAGAACCTCCCTTTCTCCCTGATTCGGTTATGCACCTCCTCGTTAGTTAAGTCATCTACCCATCTAATTTTCATCATTCATCTGTAGCACCACATTTCAAAAGCTTCCAACATCTTTTTTGTCTGAACTCCTTATCGTCCACGTTTCACTCCCATACAATGCTACACTCAAGACAAATGCTTTCAGAAAGGATTTCCTAACATTTAAACTAATATTGGATGTCAACAAATTTTGCTTCTTCAGAAACGCCTTTCTTGCCATAGCAATTCTGCATTTTATATCTTCTTTACTTCGGCCATCAGAAGTTATCTTGCTACCCAAATAACAAAACTCATCTACTACTTTTACTGTCTCATTACCTAATCTAACTCATTCAGCATCGCCTGATTTTCCGACATTACATTCCATTACCCTCGTTTTACTGTTGTTAACGTTTATCTTATATTTTCCTTTCAAGACACTGTCCATTCCATTCAATTGCTCTTCCAGATCCTTTGCAGTCTCTAACAAAATTACTATGTCATCGGCAAACCATAAAGTTTTTATTTCTTCTCCCTGAACTTTAATACCCTCTCCAAATTTCTCCTTGCATTCTTTCACTGCTTGCTCAATGTACAGATTGGGGAAAGGCTACAACCCTATCTTGCTCCCTTCCCACCCTCTATGTCCCTTTCTTTGCCCTTCGACTCTAATAACTGCTGTCTGTCTGTTTTTGTATAACTATTCGCTCCCTATATTTTACCCCTGCTACCTTCAGAATTTGAAAGAGTGTATTCCAGTCAACACTGTCAAAATCTTTCTCCAAATCTTCAAATGCTAAACATGTAGGTTTGTCTTTCCTTAGCCTATCTTCTAAGATAAGTCGTAATGTGAGTATTGCCTCCTGTGTTCCTACATTTCTCCTAAATCCAAACTAATCTTCCCCAAGGTTGGATTCCACAAGTTTTTTTCATTCATCTGCAAATAATTTGTGTTAATATTTTGCAACCATGACTTATTCAACTGATAGTTCTGTAATTTTCACATTTATCTGCACTTGCTTTCTTTGGAATTGGAAATATGATATTCTTCTTGAAGTCAGAGGGTATTTCCCCTGTCTTGTACATCTTGCATATCAGGTGGAACAATTTTTTCCTGACTGGCTCTCCTAAAGATATCAGCAGTTCAGACGGAATATCATCTACTCCAGGGGCCTTGTTTCGACTCAAGTCCTTCAGCACTCTGTCAAATTCGTCTCTCAGTATCGTATCTCCTTTCTCAACTTGCTCCACTTCGTCTTCCATTTCTAGAATACTGCCTTCAAGTTTATTTCCTTTGCATAGGCCCTCTATATATTCCTTCCACAGTTCAGCTTTCCCCTCTTTGCTTAGTACCAGTTATCAATCTGAATTCTTGATATTCATACAGCTACTTTTCTTGTCGCCAAATATCTCTTTTTATTTTTCTGTAGGCGGTATCTATCTTTCCCCTACTTATCCATTCGTCCTCTAGCCACTCCTGTTTAGCCAGTCTGTACTTCCTGTCAATCTCATATTTCAGACGTTTATACTCTCTTTTGCCTGCTTCACTTGTTGAATTTTTATATTTTCTCCTTTCATCAATTAAGTTCAGTATATGCTGTGTTATCCACAGATTTCTATTGGTCCTTGTCCTTCTGCCTATATGATCATCTGTGGCCTTAACTACTCAATATCTCAGAGCTACCCATTCTTCTTCTTCTTCTGTACTACTTCCCCCCCCCCCCCCTCGTTTCAGCCAATCTTTGCCTAATGCTCCCATTAGGACTTACCTTAGGGGGGAGGCGCTCATATGTCTGCTTCGGTGTGTTTGTGCGTGCGCGCATGCACGTGTGTGTGTGTGTGTGTGTGTGTGTGTGTGTGTGTGTGTGTGTGTGTGTATCTGTTACTATCACTGCCTATGCTCCTTCGCCTGGTAAGTAGACTTTATATATATATATATATATATATATATAATTTTTTTTTTTTTTACTACATATACTTTTCCTGTTAGGAATTTTTTCATGACCTTTCATTCATAACATTACCAAATGCAAGGTTTGTTTTGTTAGCAGAAGGCACAAACATTGCAATAAATAGTAAATCAAGTATAGCCTTAGTCTGCTTCTTAACTGACCTTTCTGTGTTAAATTCTTGGGATTACAGCTTCATAATAAAGTTAACCCAGACGAGCATACTACAAAACTGCTGAAGAACCTAAAAAGAGTTCACTATTTGCTATTCGAATGTTTTCAGACATAGGAGACATAAAAATTAAAAATCCAGTGTATTAATCATACTTTCATTCCTTAATGTCATACAAGAGTCTTTTCTGAGGTAACTCTTCGGCCAAGCTAAAGTTTTCTGAGCCCAAAAATGTTCAATACGAATCATTTTTTGTGTCAACTCAAGGGGATCCTGCAGAGGGCTATTTAAGGAACTGGGGATACTAATGACTGTTTTGATTAATGTGACAAACATCTCCAAAGAGATGTGAAATAATTATTTTGAAAGAGAAACATTGGCTGAAAAAGTACTTACTTCACCTCAGTACTGCCGATAGTTACAAAAGGAAGAGGGAGAAGAAGAAAGTGAATGGTGATATGTGGAAGTAAGAGAGATTACATGACTAGTGCTGGGCCATGTTAGTAGCACACCAAAGAGGATAGATAAGAAGGAAAGAGAAGAGAACTGAGTAATGCTGAGGGTGAGTTGGAGGGCATGTTCCCATCTCTGTATCTCTGATGCACTGGTGCTGGGTGGGAGAATGCAAATAGCATGCATGGTTTAACACTTGACAAGGTCCCTGAAGTAATGTTGAAGGGCATGCTCTGCCACAGGTTATTGATTGCCCCCCCCCCCCCCCCCTCCTCGAGGGAAACAGTTCATCTATAAACATTTACCATTCATGCTTACAGCTAATGTTTTGGTGTTCATATCAACATCAAAGGCTTTGAAAGTAACATGTGGCAGTGAGTAAGTGATTTGTGTTGTTTTGCAAGTGGCCCTGCCTTGAATAGTGTAAATTTTTCCTCTGCTGACACTGGAGTTAAGTAGTTATGGGAGGATGTATGATGCAGGTTTTGCAGTGGTATAGGAACTATTAGTAGGGATATTTGTGATATTGTAAGATTTAATGAGAATGTTGCAGAGGTTGGGATGATGACAAATGACTACTTCGAGGATTGTGGGAGGGATACTTTCGAGGGATGACCTTACTTCAGTATATGAACTCAGAAAGCCATAGCCTTAACTGAGCTACTTGTTACAGCATTCCATGCCAGGATGGTGCACTTTCAAAGGATCAGCCGTAATCTTAAGGTGGTGCTGATAATTTTCTGTGTCAAATCTTCCCACAAATGGGATGAAACCATTCGCACACACTACCCGACAAGCTCGCCCCCCCCCCTTCCGATTTATTAATAGGTCTGGTCTGCAAAGGTGACGTAATTGTGGGCGAGTATGAAATTAGTGTGACAAGAAATGTTTTTTGGAGGGTCTTGGGTGTGGGTGTGGGTGTTGGTGTTGGGGAAAGGTAGAGTTACTAGGGTACAAAGTCCATGGCTGTGGGAGAGGGCAGCGGTGGGCGGGATGTTGGTGTACAGGATATGGTATCCATGGTGACAAGGAAGCTTACAGATAAGAGGGCCATGAGAATGGTGATGGATTTGAGGTGTTTGAAGAAGTGGTTTGTGTCCTTGATGTAGGATAGGATGTTCCAGGTTATAGGTTGGAGATGTTAGACTATGAGCTGAAATGTGTCCTGTTGGAGATTTAAAGCCTGTTTCAATGGGACAACCAATAGACTTTAGAGAGTTGGTAGAAAGTTGGGATGCGTGGTTCAGATGGAGATAGAGACGTTCTATGGGGGGCAGCAGTGAGACATTTTGAGAGACCCAAGATTTTTAGGAATTTCTGAAGCTCGGTCTCATTGGAGGAAATGGGATCATGAGCAATAGGTTTGTAGGTAGAGATGGCAGAGAGTTGACTGCATCAGTCCCTAGACTTACAAACTACATAAAGTAATTTATGCGAAGGACAAAAGACACACACAGAGACAGACCTATGCCCAAGTGAGGACCTGAACCCCAGACAGGGAGCAACATGCACTCCACAGCAAGGTGACAGAGTGCACAGCTATCACCGTGTGACTTCCGAGTCTTAGCAGGCCTTACAAACACATAACACCCATGTTTTTTTTATTCCAAATCTACTACCTTTTGATGGAATGAAATGTATGAAAGATAAGCTTCCTTTGAATAATAACCAACTTTCATCAGTGCAGAGTTTCTGATGTCGTAATGCACAATGGAAAAAGCTGTATGAACTTCATCGACAATGTTCCTATTTTTTTTTCCCCCCCCTTGAATTGGTTGAGCTGTCACTGAAATGTAACATTATCAAAACAGACAAAAACAAGTCTCTTGTCAAAAGTTAACTAAAACTGGGAGTATTTAAAGTATATCTTTGGACCAGTATTCACTTATTTACAGTTTTTTTCAAGACAGAAATTTGAAGACAAACAGCTATAAACAATATATTTCTTTTTATCCACTACCTTTCAACTTTAATATTTGAGTCTGCACTTATTCTGGATTATTATCCCTGAGCGGTCTAAAGCGTCTCGCTGCGGAGCGCGCACTTGCTCGCCGTGAAGGTTAGAGTCCGTCCTGGGGTGTGTTTTGTCCTTAAGTTAGTTTACCTTAGTTTAAGTAGTTTGCAAGCTACGGAATGATGACCACACAGTTTGGTCCGATAGATTTACAAACATTTGAATTTGAATTTTTGATTATTATCCTTGGTAAATAAATAAAAGCAATTTGTTTTGTCAGATATATATATATTTTCACAAATGTCTGTCTAGGTGTGTTTGCGTTTCGATATGTCTGAGTGTGTGTGTATTTGTTTACCTTCCTTGTTGTCCCCTAAGGTAAGTCCTTCCACTCCTGGGGAATGACTCCTTTTCCACTTCCTTAAAACCCATATCCTTCCCTTTTCCTCCCCTTTTTCCCTCTTTTTCCTGAAGAAGCTGCCAGTGGTGGCGAAAGCTTGTATGTGATTTTATTTGTTTTTTTTTTTTTTTTGTTTCTCTCGACGAGCCGGTCCTTTTGGTAAGTCATCTCTTTTCTATTTTTATTTTTGTTTATCCCACCGGGAAAGTTTCCCTCTATATATATATATATATATATATATATATATATATATATATATATATATATATATATTATACAGGAAAAATTCCTAACAGGAAAAATATACATAAAAAATAGATGAAGTACACTTACCAGGCGAAGGGGCACAGGCAGTGATAGCAACAAATAACACACACACACACACACACACACACAAACGCCACCTTTCGCAGCCTAGCTGCTTCGTCAGGCAGAAGGGAAGGAGAGAGAAAAGAAAATGAGGGTTTTAAGGGAGTGGATAAGAAGTCATTCCAATCCCGGGACAGGAAAGACTTACCTTGGGGGGGAAAAAGGAGGGTAAACAAATACACACGCACACACACACACACACACACACATTTACACACACACAAGTACACTTAGGCAGACATACTGTAGAAAGCAAAGAAGTTAGAAGTTAGACAAGGATGCCACTTGAGGCAGAGGCTCTGTCCAGAGAACCAAGGCAAAGATGTTAAGATGGTAGGTGGGAATTCGAATTTAGCAGAGGTTGAGACCAGGTGGGCAACGGGAAGAGAGAATATGCTGAAGGGCTAGTTCCCATCTCCGGAGTTCTGAAGGATTGGTGTCAGTGGGAAGTATCCAGATAACCCGGACGGTGTAACACTGTGCCAAGATGTGCTGGTCGTGCCCCAAGGCGTGTTTAGCCACAGGGTGATCCTCATTACCAACAAACACTGTCTGCCTGTGAACATTCATGCGAATGGACAGTATGTTACTGGTCATTCCCACATAGAACGCATCACAGTGCAGGCATGTCAGTTGGTAAATCACGTGGGTGCTGTCGCAAGTGGCTCTGCCCTTGATTGTGTACACCCTCCGGGTTACGGGATTGGAGTAAGTGGTGGTGGAAGGGTGCATAGGGCAGGTTTTACAACGGGGACGGTTACAAGGGTAGGAGCCAGAAGGTAGGGAAGGTGGTTTGGGGATTTCATAGGGATGGACTAGGAGGTTACGGAGGTTAGGTGGGCGGCGGAAAGACACTCTCGGAGGAGTGGGTAGGATGTCGTGAAGGATGGATCTCATTTCGGGGCAGGATTTTAGGAAGTCGAATCCTTGCTGGAGAGCCACATTCAGAGTCCGCTCCAGTCCCGGAAAGTTTCTGGTGACAAGAGGGGCACTTCTGGGGTTCTGTTGAAGGTTCTGAATTTGGGGGAATGAGGAAGTGGCTCTGGCAATTTGCTTCTGTACCAGATCAGGAGGATAGCTGCGGCATGTGAAGGCTGTTATCAGGTTATTGGTGTATTGGTTAAGGGATTCAGGACTGGAGCAGACTCGTTTGCCACGAAGACCTAAGCTGTAGGGAAGGGAACGTTTGATGTGGAAAGGATGGCAGCTGTCATAATGCAGGTACTGTTGTTTATTGGTAGGTTTGATGTGGACGGATGTGTGTAGTTGACCGTTGGATAGATGGAGGTCGACATCGAGGAAAGTGGCATGGGATTTGGAATAGGACTAGGTGAATTTGATGGGACCAAAGGAGTTGAGGTTGGAGAGGAAATTCTGGAGTTGTTCTTCGTTGTGAGTCCAGATCATGAAGATGTCGTCAATGAATCTATACCAAACTTTGGGTTGACAGGCTTGGGTGTCCAGGAAGGCTTCCTCTAAGCGTCCCATAAATAAGTTCGCGTACGAGGGGTCTTGTCACTGGATACTTTCTGGGACTGGAGCGGACTCTGAATGTGGCTCTCCAGCAAGGATACGACTTCCTAAAATCCTGCCCCGAAATGAGATCCATCCTTCACGACATCCTACCCACTCCTCCGAGAGTGTCTTTCCGCCGCCCACCTAACCTCCGTAACCTCCTAGTCCATCCCTTTGAAATCCCCAAACCACCTTCCCTACCTTCTGGCTCCTACCCTTGTAACCGTCCCCGTTGTAAAACCTGCCCTATGCACCCTTCCACCACCACCACTTACTCCAGTCCCGTAACCTGGAGGGTGTACACAAACAAGGGCAGAGCCACTTGCAACAGCACCCACGTGATTTACCAACTGAAATGCCTGCACTGTGAAGCGTTCTATGTGGGAATGACCAGTAACATACTGTCCACTCGCATGAATGGTCACAGGCAGACAGTGTTTGTTAGTAATGAGGATCACCCTGTGGCTAAACACGCCTTGGGGCACGACCAGCACATCTTGGCACAGTGTTACACCGTCCGGGTTATCTGGATACTTCCCACTGACACCAACCCTTCACAACTCCAGAGATGGGAACTAGCCCTTCAGCATATTCTCTCTTCCCGTTGCCCACCTGGTCTCAACCTCCGCTAAATTCGAATTCCCACCCACCATCTTAACATCTTTGCCTTGGTTCTCTGGACAGAGCCTCTGCCTCAAGTGGCATCCTTGTCTAACTTCTAACTTCTTTGCTTTCTACAGTTCTACAGTATGTCTGCCTAAGTGTACTTGCGTCTGTGTAAATGTGTGGGTGTGTGTGTATTTGTTTACCCTAATTCCCCCACCCCCCAAGGTAAGTCTTTCCTGTCCCGGGGTTGTAATGACTCCTTATCCACTCCCTTAAAACCCTCATCATTTCCTTTTCCCTCTCCTTTCCTTCTGCCTGACGAAGCAGCTAGGCTGCGAAAGCTTGCGCTTGCGTTTGTGTGTGTGTGTGTGTGTGTGTGTGTGTGTGTGTGTGTGTGTGTTGTCTCCACCTTTGAGGGCCAGACATACCAACAACTAAAGGGAACAGCCATGGGAACCAGGATGGCCCCCTCGTACGCAAACTTATTTATGGGACGCTTAGAGGAAGCCTTCCTGGATACCCAAGCCTGTCAACCCAAAGTTTGGTACAGATTCATTGATGACATCTTCATGATCTGGACCAACAGTGAAGAAGAACTCCAGAATTTCCTCTCCAACCTCAACTCCTTTGGTCCCATCAAATTCACCTGGTCCTATTCCAAATCCCATGCCACGTTCCTTGATGTTGACCTCCATCTGTCCAACGGCCAACTTCACACATCCGTCCACATCAAACCTACCAACAAACAACAGTACCACCATTATGACAGCTGCCATCCATTCCATATCAAACGTTCCCTTCCCTACAGCTTAGGTCTTCGTGGCAAAAGAGTCTGCTCCAGTCCCGAATCCCTGAACCAGTACACCAATAACCTAATAACAGCCTTCACATCCTGCAGCTATCCTCCTGATCTGGTTCAGAAGCAAATTACCAGAGCCACCTCCTCATTCCTTCAGATCCAGAACCTTCCACCGAAGAATCCCAGAAGTGCCCCCTTTTGTCACCGGATACTTTCCGGGACTGGAGCAGACTCTGAATGTGGCTCTCCAGCAGGGATACGACTTCCTTAAATCCTGCCCCAAAATGAGATCCATCCTTCACGACATCCTCCCCACTCCTCCAAGAGTGTCTTTCCGCCGCCCATCTAACCTTCGTATCCTCCTAGTCCATCCCTATGAAATCCCCAAACCACTTTCCCTACCTTCTGGCTCCTACCCTTGTAACTGTCCCCGTTGTAAAACCTGCCCTATGCACCCTTCCACCACCACTTACTCCAATCCCGTAACCCGGAGGGTGTACACAATCAAGGGCAGAGCCACTTGTGACAGCACCCACGTGATTTACCAACTGACATGCCTGCACTGTGAAGCGTTCTATTTGGGAATGACCAGCAACAAACTGTCCATTTGCATTAATGGTCACAGGCAGACAGTGTTTGTTGGTAATGAGGATCACCCTGTGGTGCACGGCCAGCACATCTTGGCGCAGTGTTACACCGTCCAGGTTATCTGGATACTTCCCACCGACACCAACCTTTCAGAACTCCGGAGGTGGGAACTTGCCCTTCAGCTTATTCTCTCCTCCCGTTGCCTACCTGGTCTCAATATCCGCTAATTCAAATTCCTGCCCACCATCTTTAGCATCTTTGCCTCGGTTCTGTGGACAGAGCCTCTGCCTCAATTGGTATCTCTGTCCAACTTCTTTGCTTTTTACAAATGTCTGTCTAGGTCTGTTTGTGTTTGGATATGTCTAGGTGTGTGTGTATTTATTTACCTTCCTTTTTTTCCCCCCTAGAGTAAGTTCTTCCACTCCTGGGATTGGAATGAGTCCTTTTCCACTTCCTTAAAACCCATATCCTCCCCTTTTTTCCTCTTTTTCCTGAAGAAGCTGCCAGTGGTGGCGAAAGCTTGTATGTGTGTTTATGTGTGATTTTATTTATTTATTTGTTTCTATCGACGAGCCGGTCCTTTTGGTAAGTCATCTCTTTTCTATTAACAAGAGCAAAACTAGGGTAATGGAGTGCAGTTTAAGAAAATCAGGCGATGCTGAAGGAATTAGATTAGCTAACAAAACAATAAAGGAGGTAGATGAGTTTTGTTACTTGGGCAGTAAAATAACAAATGATGGTTGCAGTACAGTGGATATAAAATGCGGAAAGGCAATGGGTAGAAAAAGTGTTCTTGAAGAAAAAAAAAAAAAAAAAAAAAAAAAAAAAAAAAAAAAAAAAAAAAAAAAGAGAGAGAGAAATTTGCTAACATCAAATATTGATTTAAGCCTTAGGAAGTCCTTTCTGAGGGCATTTGTGTGGAGTGTTGCCTTGTACGGAAGTGAAACATGGATGATAAACAGTGCGGATAGGAAGAGGGCAGAGGCATTTGAAATGTGGTGCTACAGAAGAATGCTGAAGATTAGGTAGGTGGATCACATATCTAATGAGGTACTGAACAGAATTGGGGAGTAAAGGAATTTCTGGCATACCTTGACTAAAAGAAGGGATCAACTGGTAGGACACATTCTTAGACATCAAGGAATTGTGAATTTAGCGTTGGAGGGAAGTGTATGGGTTAAAAGCCGAAGAGGAAGACCAAGAGATGGATACAGTAAGCAGATTCAGACAGATGTAGGTTGCCGTTCTTATGTGGAGTTGAAGAGGCTTGCTCAGGATAGGGTATTGTGGACAGCTGCATCAAATCAGTCTCCGGACTGAAGAGCACCACAACAAACAACAACAACATATTTCATTAGGTATTCTGAATGAATAACATGAAAACTGACAGAATACTTGTTTAATCCTTTATCTGCCACACATGTGTCGATACCATATTATCAAATGCGTGACTAACTGGCTGAAAATGTTCTTTCCAGTTGAATTTATTGCTAAGAAATTATTTTTTCACAGACATTTCACCATCACTTTTTAATTCTTCAGATTCAGAACAACTATCATCTCTTGTTGAAATGTGACTACATTGGCAGGGTATCAATGTGAATAGTCTGATTAAAACTTTCCAGTTCTGTGGAAGAGCTACCATTTCTGTCAAAATCAAATAGTTCATCCTCACTGCCTCTCCTTGTAAGAACCTCCACGATTTCTTCCTCAGTGCACATGACATATTTCCATTTTCTTTGTAAAATACAAGACATAAAGAACACTGGTGTAAATTCTGATGAACAGTGAGTGGACTGTAATGTGAAGCCTAAGCCCACGCACACAAGACAAAAATGGATGACAAGCTAGTGGCCAGAATGCTAAATGCTATGTAGACATAGTGCAAGAAGTCTGCTGTGCTATTTAACTCATTATCAGCACTCTGGTAGTGGTGCAACTATAATAATAATAATTATCATCATCATCATCATCATCATCACCATGACTCATGGGGCAGCAAAGTGGTGTGACTGTGACTAAACTCATCATTAGCACTCAGGGAACGGAAGGCAGCATGATGAGTAAACACCTCACCTGCAGTCAAATGGTTAATTTTCTTTCAAGTGTTGACAAAAAGACAGCTATCAAAATTCGCTACTCATCTATTAGGTGGTAAATGAAGAATTTGAATTAGTAACACCATAAGGCATCTTTGCCTTGAACATCTCAATCTATATATTTATTGCATGACAAGAGATAGGAAGGCAGGGTGGAGAGGGGAGTCTGTCTGCAAAAGGTTCTTTGCACAAAAGAAACTGACACTGCATATAGAAAAAATAATGGCTAAAACTTTATTATTTGTGTAGTTTACACCAATTAATGCCGCTTATACAAAGTTTGAAGTATCTTAATACATGCATCAATTAAATTGCATTAAAATAAAACATGTTTTAAAAGGTCATCTGTTAAAGAGACAGATGTATTTTGTATCCTTCAAACACATTTTTAACTGTGACAGTATTTCTTCTCTCATGAGACCACACTTCAACTGCATTTCTTTAACCAACATGTCGGTTTCAAGAATATATTTCTGCACCCATTTACTGTCATCTTCATTCTGCAGGATTAGTCTTGGCAATCTAAACACTTCTACTTTGCTCAATTCATCCTGTAGTAGCTCTGATTTCTGCTCTCCTGCTGAATGAGAAGTTGTTTCATTCTTTTGGTCATTATGTTCAATTAGACCTCGTAACAAAAAATGAGATCTCAACATCGTCCTGACTGAATTAATGAACTCTGTGAAGTCATCCTTACTGTACAACTGAAAGCATCCCCTGGATGTATTCTTCCTTTCAATCAGTACACCAGCCTGGAAAAACAACATACTTGATGTGAAGGAAGAAGTATAGGGGAAAGAGTTAAATGCCTCACCAACAAAGAAGTCATTTTAAGACAAAGCAACTTGAATCTTATTGCAACTCCAATGTTAATTGCAATGCCATCTTTCTCAGGACTCAGTTACATTAAAAGAGCCATCCACATAGTATGATACATTGATGCTCTTATGGAAACATGTTAAGTAAAATAAACGAGTGGTGGTAAAGTATGTAACATTATTTATTCCACGATATTTTTTTTAAATGATTCTTAAAAGAGGTAGTCGCAGGAAGGGCTTCACTGATATGGCTCAAACTAAATGAGAAGAAGCTGGTAAATGGACCTTTTATATTATAATCCTTAAAATATCTCATCAGAGTGAGACAAAGGAAATGAGAAAAAGCTCACAAAAGATTTCATATTATGATATAACCAAAGTCAAACAATGGAAATTCCAGGAAGAGTTCAATAATATTTTTGAGAAGGATAGGTTGCTTGCTCACCACATAGACGTCCGATGGGCCACAGAAAAGCACAAATAACAGACAGAGAAGGGAATGAAATGTGTGGTGGAATGGGAGACGAATTAAGAATAGAGAGTGGCAGAGAGAGAAAGGGAAGGGTGGTAGAGGCAGGAATTAGTGAAGGTTTAGGACTGGGGGGGGGGGGGATTGCGAGAGCGTAGGATATCTTGTGGGGAGGATCCATATGGCACAGGCTGTGTAGCAGTCTTTGAAGTGGGACACACACTATGCAGCGCTGCACACTCTGCAACAGGATGGTCTAGCTGTCTCCTGGCCACAATATGAAGATGGCCATTCATTTGAATAGATAGCTGGGTGCTACTCATGCCCACATAGAAAGCTGCACTGTGGTTGCAGCTCAATTTGTAGATAACATGACTGCTTTCACAGGCTGCCCTGTCTTTTATGAGATAGGAAATTCCAGTGACAGGACTGGAGTAGTAGTAGTAGTAGTAGTAGTAGTAGTAGGTGGTGGTGGACAGGACAGGTCAGGTTTTGTATCTAGGTCTATTGCAGGGGTATGAGCCATGGGGGTAAGGGATTGGGAACAGGGATGGACAGCGATATTACTTAGGTTTGGTGGGCGGCAGAATACCACTGTAGGGGGGATGGGGGAGGATATTTGGTAGGATATTTCTCATATCAGGGCAGGATGAAAGGTAGTCAAAATCCTGGTGGAGAACTTGGTTTAACTGCTCCACTCCTAGTTGATACGGGGTCACAAAAGAGGTTCTCCTTTGTGGCCAGACGGTGGGTATGTGGGAGCTGGAGGGTGACTGGACCGTCACGGCCCTGTGAGATTTATTTCTGGACATGGTTTGGAGGGTAATTGCGGTCAGTGAAGGCCTCAGTGAGGATATTTGGCGTATTTGGAGAGGTGAGGACGCACTATCCACATTCCTTCAAAACCTCAACACCTTCTCCTCCATTCACTTCACATGGTCCTACTCAACCCAACGAGCTACCTTCCACGATGTTGACCTGTTCCTCAAAGATGGCTTTATCAGTACCTCTGTCCACATCAAACCTACCAACCACCAACAATATCTCCATTTTGACAGCTGCCACCAATTCCACACCAAAAAGTCCCTACTGTACAGCCTAGCCACCCTTGGTTGTCGCATCTGCAGTGACAAGCAGTCCCTCTCCAAATATGCCAAATGCCTCACTGACCACAATTACCCTCCAAACCTTGACCAGAAACAGATCTCACGGGTCCTGACTGTCCAGTCACCCTCCAGCTCCCACACACCCACCGTCTGGCCACAAAGGAGCACCCATCTTGTGACTCAGTGTCATTCAAGACTGGACCATTTAAACCAAGTTCTCCGCCAGGGTTTCAACTACCTTTCATCGTGCCCTGAAATGGGAAATATTCTACCAAATAGCATACTGTGGCCAGGAGACAGCTAGACCATCCTGTTGCAGAGCGTGCAGTGCTGCATAGTGTGACTCACTTCAATGACTGCTACACAGCCTGTGCCATATGGATTCTCCCCATAAACACCAGCTTTTCTGAAATGCTCAGATGGGAACTCTCCCCACAATATATCCTATGCTCCCGCAATCCCCCAGGCCTAAACCTTTGCTAATTCCTGCCTCTATCACCCTTCCCTTCCTCTCCCTGCGACTATCCTTACATTCGTCTCTCATCCCGCCACACTTTCCCTTCCCTTCCGCACTGTCAGTCAGACAGCACTGGTGTATTCCCCCACCCATGCTTGCCCCCCTCTCCTCACCACCACCACCACCACCACCACCACCACCACCACCACTCCGCCTAGAATACTTGGTAGCGCAAATCGCCCACAGTGGGCGGAGACGGTGGTCATGTCGGTCGCGCGCGAGCGTGAGCGTGTACGTGTGTGTGTGTGTGTGTGTGTGTGTAACTGACAAAGGCCTAAAAATAAAAGGCTAAAGGCTTTAATGTTGATGTCTATTATTTGTGCCTTTCTGTGGCTCATCGAACGTCTCTGTGGTAAGTAAGCACCCTGTCCTTCTCAAAGATATAACAGAAGTATAAGCCAGTTTGAGGCAGAATATTTGTAATGTTGACATAGTGGAGTGGGTGTGATCCTGGTTTAATTTCCACTACTGTATTATTTCTCACAATCTTTGATTATCAAACTTAAATTCGTTTAAACGTTACAGATTACATATGTAAAATTGACGTACATACTTTAGTCACATTTAGTTTAATTACTGTTGCAAATGTACAACAGGTGAAGTTTTGATGAAAATAAGGGGGGGAGGGGGATAATAATAATAATAATAATAATAATAATAATAATCTAGTAATTATCTGAAGATGTTATGCTACATGAGTAGGTTGATAATAGTCTAAAAATGTTTTCACCATGGAAGTTTTATGAAAGCATTTTATTTTCATTAAAAAATAAATAAATATAAAGGGCAAGAACATTATTCCAAAATACGCTTTATTACAAAGCATACTTAACACTTTCTTGTAAGCATCGCAACAGGCCATGAGCCAGTGCACCTGATGGTTATAAGTGACCGCACTCACTGTTGGATTACTAAGTCTAGTTGCAGCGTCTAAGATAGCATTAAAGTGTGTAAACTTCTGTTCTTATCGAAAGTATATTGTTCATAATGGCAGCTAATTCACTGGACCTTTCAATGTGAAAAGGAGCACGAAAAGCATTAAATTGGCAGAGGAACAGTCACCTGGTGTTCTAGACAACAGTGATTTTCTGTGTAGTGAGGACGAGGCATACCACGGACATTGTCATTTAGAGGCTGCAGAAGAACTGCAGAGTGATGATAGCGTGCAAGCACTGGAGCATTACCGGTAGGCACTGGAGAGTTGCGCACCAGGACCGATGCTGCAGCGAAAGTGTTAATTCAAGTTTTTAAATGAATTATCTTTCCTCTATCACTTTTGATACATACCAAATAATTGGGGTGAAAAACAGGCACTTTGATCCTGTATGATTGAATGTGTTTATATTGCATCTTCTCTTGATGATACCGCTTGTTGGTTTGGCACTTCATGAACACTGAAAAGTTTAGGTGTTTGTAAATTTTATAAGTGAAAGTTTAACATTGTAAGGAATACCATAATAAAAAGGGGGAAAAGAAAACTATATTGTGCCTTGAACTAGCTTATACTTGATTATACTGTAATCAGAAATCTTTTGTTAGCCTTTGCTACTTTCCTATGGCCCAATTGAGCAAAAAGGTTTTAGGTATTGAAATGTTCATCTTCCTCTTTCTACTCACATAGTTCAAGTGAGACCCATTCCATGACCTCCCCTAGTTACTTATATTTGTAAGGTGTTGCGTAGTGCCACTGAATAAAGAGGTGAGAAGCAGGAAAGGACTATGCATGCCTGCATGTATGTGTGTGTGTGTGTCATATTGAGGACATGTAAGGATGGAGTTAGAACAGAAAAGGGGTTACACAGATGAAGGACACAGCCTAACATAATCTGAGGTGGGGGTGATGGAAATGAAGAATGTTGTAGTGAGAGTTACTTTATCTGGAATTCAGCGAATTGATGTTGGTAGGAAGATTTCATACAATAAATGAAGTCAAGCAAATCATATTGGACAGGATGCTATGTCTGACAGACGACTTAGCCCGACAGATAAATAATGTATTGTTGCACACTGTGAAGTTAACATGCATACCAATAAGCAGACAAACAAAATGAAAAGACTGCTCATATAAGCTTTCAAAGCCTACTAGGGTCATTTTTGACATGCACATTAACACAAGTGCTGGTGAGTCAGAGTATAATTGTTGTTGTTGCTGCTGTTTTAAGGGGACTAAACAGCTAGGGCATCAGTCCCCACTGTTCCTAGATAAGAGTTCACAATCAGAAGTTAAAAACATAAAACAATGTGAATGGAAACTCAATAGGTACAGACTGACAATGAGCAATTTTCTGACAGCACAAAAAAAAGACACACAGCAGGTAAAAACCAAGTCACGAAGTAAGGTAAGAGCTAGACAGCAGAATACCATGGCTGGCTGATCACAAAGATATTACTAGATGAGCCAGCCATGTTGGGCATGGGCACGCGCGCTGCACCCACCGCTAGATGTAAGTATAAAAACCAGCTGCGCAAATAAAACTTAAAATCCATGGAGGAATCATTGCCTAAAACTAAGGGTAACTCATCTGGTGTATTAAGACTTCCCCAAGCGGGCTAGAAGTGGACAGTCCATCAGAAGATGGATCACTGTCAGCACTGCTCCACACCGAGAAGGCGGAGCCTCACGGTGAAGTAGATAGCCGTGGGTCAGCCATGTATGCCCAACGCGGAGGTGACAGGAGAACCGATTCTTGACATATGGGCCACCGTGAAGATCTCCACAGACACGTGGATAGCTTGGCTGCGCGAAGCTTATTCTGCATTCCCGTTGTAACTCATTCAGTGCTCCAAACCTTGTGCACCTTCCGGTGTAACGCCAACTTAGGATCTGGTTCCGTAATGTGTATCGCTATAGGTGGCACAGTGGTGGCCTGCTTGCACAACCGATCAACATGTTCATTCCTTAATATGCCAATGTGGCCCAGGGTCCACATAAAGACGACAGAATGGCCAGATTGCCAAGAGAGAAAAACAGTGTCCTGAATGGACTGCACTAATGGGTAGTGAGGAAAGCACCTGGCCGATTGCCTGCAATCCACTTGTGTAGTCACTGGATATGACAAATGACTCCCTGAGGCAGGCTCGGAGATGTTCTAGAGCCTTAAGATGGCGACCAGCTCTGCGGTAAAGACACTACTTTCATGGTGTAGTGACTGCTGTTCTACACGGTCACCATGGAGATTTGCATACCCAGCACGACCATCTGCTAGGGAAACATCAGTATAAATGGCATCAGTGCCACGGAACAAATCAAGGAGTTGCAGGAACTGGCGACAGAATTGTATTGGAGAAACGGAGTCCATCGAGGCACAGGACAAATCCAAACCAAGCTGATGCAGAAGTAACATGACTATCTGAGTATAATGCATTTTTCCTCTTAGAACATGCTTACTGAGACCAGAGCTACATTATTAAAAATAAACTTTCTTGTGAAGGACTTCACAGGTTGCTATGGCAATAATGTTACAGCTTCGCCCTAGTTTCAAATAATGTTCTACATCCAAGAAGAACTCCTCAGTTTGGATCAACTGGAACAAAAAGTGCATATAACCTAATCTCAGGTGTCTTTCCAGCAGTAACATTCCCCAAATGGAAGATGCCAACAATGAAGGGAGAATGGATGATAAATGTGATAGTTTTCAAAAGCAGTGGACACTGGAAACATAATAATAAAATAGAAAGAATTACTAGAAATACCACGATTACTTCTAAGAACTTTATCTTACCATCCATTCCCAAAACAATGTGGACCTATTAAGCCATTGTCTCCATGTTTCAATCACTAAGGCCAATCTTTTAATTTCTTTCAACTCACTAGTGTATTTTTCAGGATCCTTTAACAGTCTTGTTTCAACAACTGACAGATGAGGAAGACCAGTAACTGTAGTTGTGCTCTGATGTACCTAAGTGAAAAAGTAAAATATTTTAAGGCACAAGGCTGTTCTGAAGTATAACACAAACATGTTTCTGGAAGATAATCAACATATAAGAAAGTTTACTCTGTAGTTCACTACTTTTATAAGAAATCTGTACTATTAGAACTAGGAAAGATGGAGGAAGAAATTGAAATGTCATTTGAATATCATCTATAAAGGTAGGTTTTGAGTAGATAGTAGGCAACCAAAGAGGCAAAAATTTTTATATTTAACTTAAGCACTTTAGGACTACTTATTGTATAGGCAACATAAAGTTGCATGTTTATTTATTTCATGTTCCGTGGATCCAGTTAGTGAGTGAATCACAAGGTATGAAACGTGCCAAACCGTACAGATTTCAATTAAAACTTACAGTCAATTCAATGCCAAATTCCACATAGTTTACTAATATTAATAATAATAATAAACAACTTTAGATTTAAAGAACATATCAATCTTTAGACAACATATCATCCAATTAGCTGAAAGTGTATTTCAAGTACAAGTACTAAATCAGAGTGTAAATTTAAGCCAGATATTCCAATAACTAATACAGGAATAGCTAATCTATTGTTACAAAATTTGTGGTAATACTCAAATAACATTAATTAAACTAATTCTAAAGACACTTTAAGTTTAGTGATTGTATACATTTTCTTCCAAACATTCATCATCAGTATAAAAAGATCTCCGTTAGGTAACCTTTCTGAGTTTGTTTAAATTTTGGCAGTTCTGTACGAAGACATATGATATGTGCTGGAGTAATAAACTCCTTTTTGTACCTGAGTGAGAAGTTTAACCTGTGGCAACGATAGTAACATGAACAATGAAATATCTCTGTCGAGTATCTTTGGGTGGACCATTGATTGGCCGCCATGTTTCAAATTTCATGTAAAACCATTCTGTTCTGAACGTGTATCCTGTGCAGATGCAATAAATAGTTTCTATCGTTAATGGTATATTTCTGGGGCTACAACCCCACTAAATCCCATAAACCCTTTCACTGCTATGCCCGTATATATACAGGCGGCAATTGCTACACATCAGGTGTTATGCCCCTGTGGCACCCTTCCATTTTCATATGCTGCACCCAAGTACTGCTCTCTGTTAGGATTGGTTCTACCACACCAATCTTAACAATGGAGTTTTTGTACTGTGTCGTTCTTTGTTGTTAACTTGCTACAGTATACAGAATGGCATCTGGTCTTGGCGAAAGAAGTATCAGTGTTAATGAGTAATTCAGCACCTTGGAAAGCGAAGCTGATGATCCTAATTTCAATTACATAATCAGTGATATAAGTGATGATGAAACTCCAGCCCATTTTAGTTGTGACAATGCGCATTTGCGTGATAATTCAGATGCTGCTGATGCCGTCCATGGCTGTG
This sequence comes from Locusta migratoria, assembly GCA_026315105.1. Classification (NCBI taxonomy): domain Eukaryota; kingdom Metazoa; phylum Arthropoda; class Insecta; order Orthoptera; family Acrididae; genus Locusta; species Locusta migratoria. The sequence continues at coordinate 13,970,489 of CM048747.1, forward strand.
TGCTGTCACTGCTCACAGAACAAACAGAAGAAATGTTTCACTGGGTAAAAAGTGAGCTGCAACCAAAAGCCTATAAATTTAGTGAAACTAATTCTGATTTCGAAGTTTTTTTGCTGTGTAGACAACACATCTGAAATATTAGATTATTTCAAATATTTTGTTACTCCTGAAATTATGAGTAAAATATCTTTTAAGACGGAGAGATATTTTCAGTATTTGATTTCTAATACACATCTACCATAGTCATCTAGACTATGTAAATAGAAGAAACAAACTCAAAAGAAATTTACTTGCTTTCAGCAGTAATTATGCTAATTTTTAGGAATAAAAAGCTGAGCCTGAATGACTGTTGGTCTACCAATAAATTACTGCAAACTCCAATTTTTTGCGGGACAATGATGAGAGATCGTTATGTGCTGCTACTTAGGCTGCTGCAGTTCTATGATAATGAGCAAAAAAATGTTCAAAGGTTTGTATAGCTTATGGGACTTAACTACGGGGTCATCAGTCCCTAAATTTACAAACTACTTATAAACTAACTAAGACTAAGGATGGCACAAATATCCATGCCCGAGGGGGGATTCGAACCCCCCGACCATAGTGGCCGTGTGGACCGTGACTGGAGCGCCTCAGTCCCCTTAGCCACTGCGGCCGGCAATCAGCAACAAGAACCAAACAATAAACTGTATAATATAGACATGGTGTTGAATGACACTTCAAAAGTGTGTAGCAAAAATTTCTATCCTTTTGGAAATCTTTAGTGCTTTTCAAAGTTCGTTTGTCCTTCCAACAGTATATACAGTTGGAAATATATAGATTTGGTGTGAAAATTTTTGTTATAGAAGACACAAAACATACTATAACTTTTTTATAATTTATACAAGTGGATCTACATGGCTAAATGTATTTGACAAAACACTGGGAATTTCTGGCTCTGTTGTCTTGCAGCTAGTGCAGCCATTTGTTGGAAAAAGGTCACAGTTTATACACAGACAACTGGTATACGAGCCCACTTCTTGCTGGTTGTTTGCACAGAAATCAAATGAATCTGTACAGTACAGTTAAAAGAGATAGGAAAAAAATGCCTGCCATTGAGAAACCACAAGTAAAAGGAGTCACAAAGTAAAAATTGTGGACAGATGATTGTGAAATGGCTTGACCGAAATGTTGTGAACATGTTGACTACTATTAATGCTGACACACTGGTAAAACAAGCAGAAAAACTGGAGTAGTGGTTACGAAACCTCTGTCTTCAAAGATACGTCTTAATGTGAGTATTGCCTCACGTGTTCCTACATTTCTCCTAAATCCAAATTTATCTCCCCAAGGTTGGATTCCACCAGTCATCTGTAAATAATTCGTGTTAGTATTCTGGAACCATAACTTGTTAAACTGATAGTTCTGTAATTTTCACATGTATCTGCACTTGCTTTCTTGGGTATGGAAATCACTATATGCTTCTTGAAGTTTGAGTGTATTTCCCCTTGTCTCATACATCTTGCATACCAGGTAGAAAAATTTCTTCATGACTGGCTCTCCTAAGAAGGAGCATCATCTACTCCAGGGACTATCTTTCGACTAAAATCTTTTAGTGCTCTGTCCAATTCTTCTCGCAATACAGTATCTCCTATCTTATCTTTCTCTACTTCGTCTTGCATTTCTAGAATACTGCCTTCAAGTTTATTTCCTTTGTACAGGCCATCTATATATTCCTTTCAGCTTTCCATTCTTTGCTCAGTACTGGTTTTCCATCCAAGTTCTTGATATTCATACCTCTGCTTTTCGTCTCTTCAAATGTCTCTTATTTTCCTGTAGGCAGTATCTATCTTTCCCCTAGTTATACATTCTTCTAGGGTCTTGCATTTCTTCTCAAGCCACTCCTGCTTAGCCAGTCTGCACTTCCTGTCAATCTCATTTTTCAGGCGTTTTACTCCCTTTTGCCTGCTTCACTTCATGCATTCTTCTCCTTACATCAATCAATCTCCTGTGTTAACCAGGGATTTCTATTAGGC